>OX465295.1:103008113-103340317 GCA_949987735.1 Leucophora obtusa | reverse complement strand
AAAAACTACTTTTTTTCCTCCCCCCACGGATATCTCCACTAAAACAAGGTTTCTTGATATTCGGCATAGACGTGCGCTAATACGGGATTTTTGGAAATTCCTACCGGAACGGGCAAAAAGGGGAAAAGTCTCCCCATAAACAGTCTCACAAATTGGAAAAGTGCCTGCCCAAACCACTGGAGGTAAGAAGTTGAAATTTGGTATAAAGGTGCCTCCACTGTAGTAGACATCGACTAAGTTTGTATTTTTGGAATTCCCTACAGGATATCCCAAAAGGAAACTCGGTATGTGAGTTCCTCCTTCTGTGTAGGCGTCCGCTTAGAAGGAATTTTTGAAATTCCTATCGGGAGGGGAAATAAGGTAAAAGTCTCCTCCTGACGGCTTGCCCAATCGCTTTTGGCCAACCTAAAATTTTAAATATGTATTCCTTGGAGTAGGACTAACTCACCGGCAACGTAATTTTTCTATTTTGGAACAGGAACATAGTAAAAATGGTGGTTGAAAGGGAAAAATGGCCCCACTAACGGCCTGCCCAAACCGCTTAGGCAATGCAGTTGAAATTTGGTATGAATGTTCCTCATCCATCGCAGATAGCCGCGAAGATGGAATTTTTGTAAATTCCTAAAGGGAGGGGCAAAAAGAAGAAAAGCCTCACCTTGGGGGCCGGTAAAACCCATTCGGCTAGAAACCTGAAGCTTAAAATGTGGGTCCCTGGAGTGAGGGCTAACTTATTAGAAAGATACTGTTTTGAATTTTGGACAGGGTCGTTATAAAATGGGGGCTCAAAAAGGGAAAGTTGCCCCTTAACGACCTGTCCAAACTGCTGGAACTAGGAAGCTGAAATTCGGTACTTAGGTTCCTCTCAGCCTGCTCAAACTACTTCAACTAGGAAGCTGGAATTCCCTGTCGATGGATTTTCGGAAATTCCTACCGAGAGAGGCACAAATAGTAAAAGTTGGCTAGAAACCTGAAATGTAAAACATATGTTACTTGGAGTATGTGCTCACTTACCGGGAAGGTGCTTTTTGGACAGGGACATTGCAAAAATGGGGATTAATGAAGCGAAAAGTGCCGCTTAAAGGCCTGCCCAAACCGCTGGAGGTAGGAAGTTGAAATTTGGTATTAAAGTTCCTCCTCTATTGTAGACATCCGCTAAGATGAGATTTTTGGAAATTTCTACAGGTAGGGTCAAAAACAGGAAAAGTCTCCCCCTTAACGGCCTGGCCAAACTGCTGGAACAAGGGATCTTAAATTGGGTTCCTTCTCCAACGTTGACGTCCCCTAAGATGGTATTTTTGGAAATTCATACCGGGAGGGGTAAAAAGGGAAAAAACTTCCACCTTGACGGCCTGGCCAACTGCTGGATATAGAGACCTAAAATTATGTATGTAGTAGGTTCCTCCTCCAACGCAGACGTCCTCTAAGACGGAATTTTTGGAAATTCCTACCGGGAGGGGTAAAAACGGAATAATTCTCCCCCTTGATGGCCTAACCGAACCCTTCGGCTAGAAACCTGTAATATATAATATGTTTTCCTTGGAGTATGGGCTAACTTATCGACAAGGCATTTCTAGGACTTTGGACAGGAACGTGGTAAAAATGGTGGTTCAAAAGGGGAAAATTGCCCCCCCCCCCCTTAACGTCTGCGTCTTTAGCTAGAAACCTAAAACTTAAAGAACAAGTGTATATGAAACACTAAAATTAAGAAACTAAATAGGAAACGAGTGGAATTGAAACACTACACAAGTGGAATGAAATGGATATAAACATTGAACGAGTGGAATTGAAATTATAGACAATGCAAAAGGATTGGAAGAGGGAATTACCTCTTCAAATACTATCAACGGAATATGAAACTTATGTAGCATTGAAACATACTCTCGAAAAAGTTAAACAAATTTTCTAAAAGAGAAAAAACCTTAGAAAAGGAATGGAACTTATATATTCCGATATTTAAACTTCATGTAACGAAGCACCGGTGGAAGAAACCGACGCAGTAAATTTTCCAACTGAATTTGTGAATTTACTTGAATTGCCAGGTCTACCTTTACATAAACTGGAATTAAAAAAAAAACTTTAAGACACGCTAACAACGTAGCTTTGCCCGCTATTTTTAATATAATAAAATGCTTTCCAACCCTGCTTTACGTTATTTATTTTCATTCAAAACACAAATGAACAAAACTACTTACGGGTCTATCTACCTAAGTTCGCACTTTACCAAATTATCTTAACATACACACGTATATTGCAATTTATTATGGATTCATTACTAACAATCCACTTTCATGAGAAAAAGTGATCAAATATTTATTTATTTTAAACCCATTGTTGTGCAGAATTATTTATTTGTGGTGGCTGGGTGAAGGATTTTATTATAAAAACTGTACTTTAAATAAAAAGCGAATTTAAAAAAAATTGTCGGGGGGGCGCAGCCCCCCCCCTTTACCTTTAAGGCACGCTAACAACGTAGCGGGCTGCGCCCGCTAGTACACTTATAAAAAAGTTAGTACAAAAGTCTGCTAAACGCGTTCTTTCTCAAATGAACTGATTTTTCTGTAATTTTATCCTAAAATTTAGGATTAAACTAATATTTTTGTAAATCCCATTTAGCATAACAATTACTTCCATCTGTATTTGAACTAACTTTGCATCCTAATTTTTAGTAATTTATGTTTCTTAATTTTACAAATTTTTCAGCTAATTTAAACCCAAATTATTTCCAAAAGTTTATATTTTTGTGTCTCTGCTATCAATATCACATAGAGATGGCGCTATATTTTCATAATTTTTTATTGCATAATCACAAAATTGCTTATATCTCGGAAATTAAGCGAGATAGAGCAAAACGGACAAAAATTCGATACTATGAACTTATCAATCTTTATAAGCCACCTAAACTCCCAAAAATAAATATAGGCCTGTCTCGGGACAGATCCGTAGAGCCCAAAAACCAAGACTGTAAGCTATATTTAAGCAAAAATTTTCAGTTAAATCAGATAATGGCTCATATGAATAAAAAATAGATATTACTAATAGGGGGAAATAGAGGGTTTTTTAAGCAATTACTTCACAAATCTAGTCTGCTTGGGAGTAGACTAGAAATTTAATTTTTTCATTTTCGTTTACATTTCATGCTATTCTACCAGCCAATTGATAAATTTGGAGTTAAAAGCCATTCCTAAGCCCAAAGTAATTACTTCGAAGTAATTGCTAAGTTTTATTCATATGACCCAATGTTTCTGTTGAATTAAGCTCAAATTTCTTAGCTAAGTTAATTAGAATTGTCTGTGTATTTAGCAATGTGTAAAATTTAGCTTACATAAATTTAGCTTACATAAATTTAGCAGACCATAATTCTCAACTTCATTGAAAATTCTACTGGCGGAGATATAAGTTCTATTTCCTGTTATTTTATCGGAATTTTGAACTATTTCTACGGGCTTTTTTATGAGTGTACTATTATCTTATCGGGGATATTCCGTAGGGCGCAAAACTTTAACTTTTAACAACCAAGGAAGAATTTCGGTTCCAGAAGTTTAAATTAAAAAAACTCCAAACTATTTTAATTTTGGAGTTCATTTTATTTGGGTTTTTTTCATAATGAAAAATAATTTCAAAATTTTAAGATGAAATAAAATCCCATAACTTAAATAAACCCGAAACATTGTTAAGTCATTTTTCGGATCTCAGAGTTGAAATTAACTCCAAAAACTGTCTGTTGAATTTAGCTTACTTAAATTTAGCAGACCGTAATTCTCAATTTCATTGAAAATTCTGCTGGCGCAAATAAAGTTTCTATTTCTTGTTATTTTAGAAGAAATTTGATCTATTGGTACGGGGGTACGGGCGTTTTTTATGAGTGTACCTCTAGCAACCTCAGCCATACATGTCGCCATTAGAAAAACTTTGGTTTTATCTATGCCAAATTCCACCATTGTATCATCAAATGAACGGGCAACTGTTGAGCTATTTACCCTTTCAAGATTAAGGTTTTCAGCAAAAACTTTTTTCTGAAACATCTTCATATACGCTAAGAATTACGAGAATTATATTAATGACATGCCTATTGGATTCATCTCCAGTTTCGTCTATTGATTTTCTATGGATTGTTTTGTAAAATGCTTTTTCTTAATAAGAACTCAATTGGAACATGAAAGGAAGTGTTGTTTTCTAAAAACGTTTTAATTTTGTCATTCCTAACAATGGAATATCAGCTGCCACAAAAGCCTCATATAATTCCAATCCATTTTTCGGATACTGATTGAGGTTCCTGCAAAAAAGTTTGGCATAAGTTTTAATTTCTTCGTCTTTCCTTTAATTCTAAGAGCTTCTTCGAACCAAATGTTTCTGAACATTAATTTTCTTGTCGAAATTTACTTATTTGGAACAAATATTGCAAACTAATGTCCTACCATCTATAAATAGATATGGATAAGTCTCTACAATCCCTTTTAACTTTTGGACAGGGTTGGCAGGTAATACCGCTAAAATACCGTTATTATTTCGTTAAATATCGTTACCAAAATAACCGATACCGTTACCGAAATAACTGAAATTCCGTTATCCTTTAAATACCGGTACCATAATAATGCATTTTTTTTTGTACATTTAACAATGCTCACGATAAAGTTGATACATTAAAAAATACCCAACATTTAAAATGTAGTTGTTTTTATTTTTTTTAGAATTTAGATCTAAAAATTTAGCTGAAATAAGCCACTTTGGTAAAAAAAAATACAAAAAATAGCAATTATGATCAAAAACATCAAAAAAAATATTGTAGCTCTAAAAAATATGGTTCAAATTGATTACTTTTTAACGAATCGAACTTATATTAAATCCTTACTTGTCTATTATTTACCAAAAAAAAAGTTGACTAGCAGATTCCATGCTGCCTTAATCATAAAACTTGCCTCAATGGGTCTCAGGAACTGGATGATGTCCATGTCTTGTATTATTTATGAGGCACCCTATCGTAAAAATATATAAGTACATATTTTTTGGTTGTACACCTCAGTTTGTAATTTTGTAGACTTAAAACGTTTGTTGTTTTTACATTCTACAAATCGAGGAAACAAACAGAAAAATAGTCGGACGTTCAATTGAATGGAAATTGTTACTTTTACTAGTTGCCAACAATTACACGGAAAAATAGACAAACCAAAATGGATATATATTAGAGTGCCCCAATGAGTTGTTCACTTGTGAATTGGTTGAAGTAATAGCATACAAACGTTGTTTGTTAATGAGTTGAATATGGGGAAAATAACTAAAAAAATTATTAGTTTTCATATTTTTATTTTTTTTATCATAAAAGAAGCATTAGTGAAACAAAATTACTCAAACAAGAATTCTTAAAAATTTCTTGTAGCGGTCTTGTAGTTATGCTATAATTTTGTGTATAAATTTAAAAACTTTTTTACAAATGTTTTCAAAATTAAACTAAAGATCTCGTCTAACAACTTTAACTTATTTTTTTGTATTGAGGATACACTTATGTAAGCTCTTTTAATTTTTTATGCAAAAAATAATCTCGATCACAGTGTTACACTGTAATAATTTTTTGTTTCAATCTACTCTATTAAATTGAGATAACTTGATACTTACTATAAATTGGGAAAATCTAGGCACAGTGTTTAAAATTAGTTGACAACAAATTTATCTAGATTAGCTGATACATTGTCAAAATCATTTGAAAAAAAAATGATTAAATATCAGGAAGAAAAATTAGTTCAATAAACAGAAATATGTCTTTGTAGAAAAATGGGATAACTAACAACTTTAGATAAACAAAAAGTTTAAACAAAAACAACAGGAAAAGTTAGTTCAACCGGATTAAAACGCGTTTAGCAGATTTTTATATATATTTTTTTATGAGTGTACCTGGTTAAGCTGAAGCGATTAATCGGTTTTTTTTATTTGAATTTTTAACTAAATCGATCGAAATCATAATAGATTGCTTTTCATTACGTACCATACGCTCGTACTAAAATAAATAAATTAAATGACAATGATTTTAAATAAAAATATTGCAATTAATTAAAAAATCTAATACAAATTAAATAAAATGTTAATATCTATGTAATTTTCGCATAATATCTTATGTCGAAATTCTTCATTTTGAGACAAATGTTATAACCAAGATTTGTTGTAAATTTTGAACTAAAAGCAATTTGCAAAATGTGTATAGAAAACACTGCATACACTTTCTGTTATTTTGTACACATTTTTTATCTACAGAAAAAACGAAAAAAATTTAAAAAGCTCTATTAACTTTTAAATTAAATTTTCTGTATATTTTTTATAGAAAAAAATTACTAATTTCGAAAAAATGACTGAATTTATGAGTATAAATTCTACCACTTATATATTATTAATTACACTGTGAGAAATGATAGAGGTCAGTGATCGGGAAGGGTTCAAACTACCGGGGAAAGTTATATCGGTAAAAAAGAAGTTATACGTGTCCCGGCGTTTCGCTGGGTCACCCCTAGGAATCGAGATATATCGATTTGACCTTTGGTGGTCTTTTTTTTGACATAACTCGAGAACCACTAGTCCGATTTTGCTCAAACAATTTTAAAAAAATTAAAAATTACAATTCCTTTAATCTGTTCATATAACGTTTTTCTATATACTCAACAGTTTTGACGGTAAAAATAAATGTATGAAGAAAAAAAATATTTTTTGCCTAAAATATTAACAAAAAATAATAAACAAAAGGTTATTGATTTTTATGGTAGCGGTAACAAACATTTATTTTTACCACCAAAGGTCAAATCGATATAGTTAGTTAGTTGACTTTTATTTATAAAATAATAAAGTCATTAAAGGCATTGACATTATGTCGTCAGCCATTATAATTACATTTCATTTACAATAATTAAAATTTTAAGTACTAAGTATCGTATTCTGTAAGCAAAATTTGCCTATATCTTAAAGCATTTATTATAAAAGCTGCTAAATTTCTCCAATTACATTGCTCATTCATACCGTTCAATAGATTTATTAGCTCATATTCATTAATGTAGTTTTTCCCGATATATCTAACCCGGAATTCCCTGAGTATCGGACATCTTCCCATAAAGTGTATTAGGTTCTCAGTTTCACCATCGATATATCTCGATTCCTAGGGGTGACCCAGCGAAACGCCGGGACACGTATAACTTCTTTTTTACCGATATAACTTTCCCCGGTAGTTTGAACCCTTCCCGATCATTGACCCCTCCCATTTGTCTCACAGTGTTATAATAAAAGATCAAAACTTGCCAGAAAAATGTAAAAAAATGCTTTTTTTTATAAGGAAATATGGTTAAATCAGAAACTCAATGAGAAAAATGAGAAAAAAATAAAGTAAAAATAAATATTTCTAGAAATTCTAAAACGTCGTCCCCTGACGATTTCCTTAGGTAAGAATGCCTGGAATAGATTATTTTTCACAATTTGCCAAATAAGTTTTGGGATTTTAGTAGATTTAATTCATTTAATGAAATTACTGTTTATACCGATAAAAATAAATTTGAAGTAAAGTTATAATAAATATAAAAAAGAAAAAACAAACACTACAAGCAAACAGAAAAAAAGAAAAGAAAAATATAGAAAAGAAAACAACATTAGCACACACATATGCCCCCGATTGACCGGTCATGGGATAGAACCTTTAATGGCAGTTGAATCGTTTTTTGCGTTTGCCATAATTAAATTAAATACTCATTTAAAAATTAGAAAATTACCTCAAAAACTCTGATAATATAATTAAAAATTTATAAATTCCCCATAAGTTAAAAGGAAAAGTTAAGTGAAATACCAATTGTTAAAACTAAAACAGGTTTAACATAAAAAAAAACGCTGAAAATACAAAACTTAAAATTTCTTAGTAAAAAATTATAAAAATTTAAAATAAGAGCTAAAAGAACAAACCGTAAAAAAATAGAGTTAAAAATAAATAAAAGAGTAAAATCAATAAAAAATTTTTTTTTTTAAATATGCCGCGAATTTTGTTTTTTATTTCGATATCGGTCGAGTTTTTAAAAGCATCATTGAAAATAACGGATCAGAAAATACTTGGAAATTTAATTCATTCTCTTTTGTTCATATTTTTACTAATTTAGTAATATGCCTTCTGTTGACGGGTAACGGTATAGGTCCTTGGAGGGCAATTGACTCCTCATTCCCCGTAGGGTATATATGTATAGTTACCTATGCCTCATAAAAATATGTATAATTGTATCCAATTATATACACTAAAAGAAAAAAGTCCCTAAAAAATTTTGTTACAACTACTAAAAATTAGTTAAAAATGATTCTGCAGAATAAACTGCTAAAATTAGCAGATTATTTTTGCTATATGTTAGTAATATAGGAACACCAAAAATAAAAGTGTTAAATATACAGGATTTTAGTTATATTTGAGTTAAATTTTTGTAAATGGAAAATAGTAAATGAACCTGCTAAAATCAAAAAATTTGCTAAATAATTAGAAGCCCAAAAAAATATTGTAATACTACATTTAGACTTGAACAAAAACCACCTAGTTTTTGCTTGTTTTTTTGAATGCGTTTTGACAAGTTAAAAACTACAAGAGCCAAATCTAGGTAGTTTTTGGCTCTTGTACATACAAAAGAACAAGCAAAAACTACTTTTGTATAAAAACTAGGTGGTTTTTGCTCAAGTATAAATAAAGGATAAGTGTTACTAGCAGCAGCACAAACTCATTATGCCTTCTGCATACAGTAGTGTAGCGTATAGAAATAGTTGATACCGTTACACTGTGCCATCCCTTTGAGTTAAAACAATGTTTCTACGTATCGGTGAATCAATGCAGAAATAGACAGGCTTGTCATAATGATTATGGAGGTAGAACAAACGTTGAATGCCTTTCAAAAATGATAACTATCTATTGTTAGTCGTAAATGTTGTTGTTGTTGTTGTGATTTTTCTGTTATTCATTTCGTCGTTATTGTTGCTTATGTGTTTACGCATCGACATGTGTGGTTGTGCCTAACATGTATACTCGTACGAAATAGAAGAAATTCGTTTGACATGTCAAAAATAAGCGTTTTTCTACTTTTTTTTTTCTTAACTTGTATAGTTTGAAATGCCAAAGCAATTGTTTTCATTTATTTCCACATTTTTGATGAATATGTATATTTGTGTTAAGCGTTATATCTCTGTGAAAGAAATCTTTCATTCTTGCATGTTAGTCATTCAATTATTCACTTTTTGCCATTATTGACCCGATTTTTTTTTCGTTACCTCGTTGTGTGTATGAAGTTGTTGTTACTTTGTGGTTTGCACACTTTGTTATTTGTAGAAATTTTCTTTTGGTGATTGTTGAAACTATTTGTTCATACAATTCATTGCCTTGCAATTATTTTGTGTTGTTTAATATATGTTGCGTGTATGTACTTGTATTGGTTAATAATTGCCGATTGCATTCCACAATACCTTGTGTGATTTGTGTCAGTAAAAATACCACTCAAATCACTGCCTGTGGAAACAAAGAAATTAAAAAAAAAATTGCATGGATGGCAACCAAAAGGCGTTACCCTTACGGGCTATTGGTAAAAGTAACGCTTTTTTATATTACTTCGGTAAAGGTATTTTAAGGGTAACGCTATTTCATTTATTTCGATATCAGTATTTAATGTCCAAGACCTTGGTTACGCCGACGATATATGTCTTCTTACACATACACTAGGGGATATGGTAAATAATCTCCACACTATAACTCATCATGCTTTAACTGCGGGTCTTAAGATCAACATCCCAAAAATTAAAGTATTACGTATTCACACCCAAAACAACCCAGTTTCGAGGCAGTTCATTTCTTCGAAACCTTATCGAAATAGAGTCGTCATTTTAAGGTTTCTCGAACACATTTTTTAATTGAAAATTTTATCGATTTCGTCACTTTATCATATCTTAATTTCTCAATTTGTTGTATTTTTTATTATTCGCAAGTTTGGTTCGTTTTCGATACTCCATCCAATCTATTTCAAGTCTAAATATTGAGATTTCTCGATATTAATTTTCATTCAAAAATTACACGATTAATAATTTTTTTATGCTTTTTAGTGTTATATACGTAGTTTACCTAATAAAAGTAAAAAACGATATACATACCCAAGCAGAAAAGTACGATCGGCACAATGTTGGCATACCGTTGGCGATGGTCGGTTATGCGTTGGCAGAACGTGGGATTAACAATATTGACAGTATTGTCCTGTTACCCGATTGATAACAGCGGCCAACCGCTGGTTGGTGCTAAGTTGCCAACGTTTTCACAACGTTGTCAAAATTGAAAAAGGTGGTCTAAAAATAGATTTTCAAAAATAGTTTTTTCAAAAGAAAACAAAAAATTGTATATTCGTGACAGGCATCGAACCCGATGCCGGTATTTTAACTTAACCTTACCTTATTTTAACCAAGCGTAGTAATTTTTACAAAATCAGTGCTCTGCCAGTGTCTTGTTTTTGGCACAGTTGGCAATTTCTGTCCGGGCAATTACAGATTCGAATTCAGCCCACCAAATTACCATAGGAAAGATATTTGATTGTTCCAGTCCATAACCTTGTTGGCTAGTGTTATAGGAGCTAATTGTTGAGGGATTTTATATGGGGATATACACATATTTTAAACTAAATCAATAACGCTCGTCCTTGGAACTATATAGGTCGGTATACCCAATTTCATCAAAATATCTTAATATTGGAGTGCATTGAAACCTGCACTCAAGAATATATGAACAAACAAGCATACGGTGGATTCTAAGTGTCGTCCAGTATATTAATAGGTGGGTTTATATCCATTTCCTGTCCAGATCGTGTGGTAGGGTATTACAAATGTCTTCCGACAAGACTATAAAATATTTCAGAGGCAATTTAATATCACTCTCCTTTTTGTATTTCATTTTGCTTTCCACAAATTTGTATTACTTTCATTGGACAATTTTCACATTTTCCAGAATTCAATTCCTGTATAGTCTTCATTCATACAAAATATACAGTAGACAAGTTGTCAGTTGTTTCCAGATTTCTTTTTTTTTAACTAAATGATTTTTTTTGTTATTCAATAGACAACCAGTGCTTTAGAGTGTTTTAAAAATTGATTAAAAAATTATACAGTAAGACCTACAATTTATTGAATAACCCAGCAAAATATTGGTAGAGACTCCTCATTACTATCTGCATTACCTATAATGATATGTATATCACTACCTTTCGTATTATTTTGTAATATAAAATAATTAGCGTGTTTTTTAATCACCTGGATTTAGAATTTTTCATACAAAAAATGGATTTATTAAATCCAAAAAAAGCTGGATTTAATAAATCCACAATAAAAGCACAAATATATGAATCAGCCTATTAATTTAATATCAGAAAAAAATACGAATGAAAATAAAAAAAGAGAAACAAAAAAACTGAAAAACTAACAAAAAAAGGTTTTTATTAAATTTTTTTTATGAAATATTTTTAGAAAAAAAACTACATCTCACCAAATACATACTTTTCATCTTGCACATAGAGATATAGCTCAAATAGAATTGGCAATTTTTCACTCTACAGTAAGTAATTTAATTAAATCCAATTAGTGAATATTAAATATTGCAATGGAATTTTTCAATTGTGTAAAAATATA
Organism: Leucophora obtusa; assembly: GCA_949987735.1. Lineage (NCBI taxonomy): Eukaryota > Metazoa > Arthropoda > Insecta > Diptera > Anthomyiidae > Leucophora > Leucophora obtusa. The sequence continues at coordinate 103,328,671 of OX465295.1, read as the reverse complement.
AATTGAAGTGATAAAGCTGAAAAGGCAGACTGTTTATCGCTGTTTTATGTAAAATATAATTATAAATTAAAAGTTAAGTAAAATCCTTCATCATCGAATTCGGTATTAAAAATTAGGGTGAAAGAAGTGTCGGATATAAAATTTTTTTAAAATAGGAAGAATCTAACCCCATCTGTTGACCACTTTTAGAAATACTTTTTGGATTTATTAAATCCAAGTGATTAGAAAAAACGGCTAATGATTTCCTAATAACAGCCTATTGTAGTGATTGTTTTTAAATATAGAATAATCACTTACGCGTAAGCGTAATATTACAATATAAATAAGTACTTTCTCACACAGTTAAATTCTATACATTTTTTATTTATTAAGTGTAAACATGTTTTTTGTTTAAGATTTTTGACGATCCAGCCAGCAATTTCGGAGCGCTCATAATTAAGATTTTTAAATGACTTATTGTTTTTTGGAAAACGCTTCCTTCTTGGTAGAAAATAAGAACCCTCAGAAAACAATCCAAAAAGTTGTCTTTATAATCTTAAAAACTGTCTCAAAATGTGCATTAATTTTTCAGACTCAAAAAGGATTCCAAAACTATTTAAATTTATGAGGAAAATTGAGATTTTATACGTTCTTTTTCTGCGCCATTTCTGAGTACTCTTTTGGGTGGAGCACTTTCATAGGAAAAAGTGAAGAAATGTTTATATTTTTGGAGCTCATTTCTGAGCATTTAATGATCATCTTTATTTGCTTGGGTGTCCTAAAACTACACACTAGAAAAAGCTTTAATTTCTCTGAATGTATTTCCTTAAGTTATTAGTATTTCTGTAACTCCATATTTTTAAGAATTAAGTAGGCAATCGGATAACCACTTACAATTCAACTTTTCGTAAGCATGTGTGTGACCACTTATTATTCAACGTCTCATAACTACTTTTCATTTTTTCGTAAGCGAGCGGGTAAGTGTGACTACTTATTTAAAAACAACCACGCCAAGCAAAAATAATAAGTTTATACGCCAAAAAATAAGTTGTGCGGAGCTATGAATTTCTACCACATAACACTTATTTGGTAACGAAAATTTTTGCGTGGAAAGCAATGAGTACCAGCATTAGACAATGTTATTGATTCGACATAATTGGTAGATTTTTTACAAATAAAAACAAGAAAATAATAATTATTTTGTAACACGCGATTTTGGTTTTAAAATTTACTTTCTTTACTAAACCAAATTTTCGTTGTTTTAATTTCTTTTGATAAGGAATTCAACAACAATTCAGTTCAAAACTTGTTTCCCAAAAACCAAATTGATTTTATTATTTTTATACCCTACACCACTATAATAACTTTGTGCTGATGATTGTAACACCAAAAAATATTGGACATACATCCACCTTTTAGTAACCGATCGACTCAGAATCACTTTTTGTTTCGCTTTATCGATATCCGTTTGTGCGTCCATCTGTCTGTTTCTACTCTGTCTATCACTCTACAGGTCACAAATATTAAGATATTGATGAAATTTGGTACACCGATCTATGCCGGCCCAAGAACGAAGCCTATTGATTTTGGCTAAAATCGGCCCATGTTTAGACCTAGTTCCCATATAAGTAGTTGGCTTTTAACCAGACTGGTGTAGGGTATTATATAGTCGGCATGCCCGATTTTAAGTTTTTTACTAGTTTATTTTCTCGTTGATGATTACTTGTGTATCTTCATTGTTTTAAACTTAAAATGTTTACATACACCAAATGTTTACATATCCATTTATTTCGACTTTCAATTACAAACTGTCCGAAATTTTTAGATTCTGGGCTCTTTTATAAGTTTAAAAAATAATTCTTGAGATTAGTTTTAAATACAACAAAATAAGGATAATTAAAATAAGCTAACGAGTATATTTGATAATAGCGTGTTTATAGGAATACTAGATAAAAATTAAAAGAAACTATTTGATAAAAGATATAAAACTAAAATAAATACTGATAGATATATACAAAATAATAACGAACTGAATAAGATGAGTAAGGGTAAGGATGGAAGGATTGGGAATTTACTAGAGGTGTTCATTAGACCGTACCACCTTACAGGCAAGAAAAAAAAATTGCGCCGTACCCCCTCCAATATGAAGTATTTTTGCAAGGAGGTTTCAAAAAAATTTTTTTTTTGCCGAACGTAGGCGTAAACAAACATCGATGTTTTTCTCTCGAGGAGACCAGTGTTTTGCTCTAATCGCCATTGACCTCAAGTATCCCGTTCTAGTAGTTACCCACCACATCTCAGTTGCTACAACCCTAATGTACAACCCTAATGTCAGAAAATTAAAGCTCGGCAAAAATCATTAAACTTTTGCTAAGGAAGTTTTTCAATAAACCCAGTAGAATTTTTTTATATATTGGTTGCGGAACATAGGGGAGATTAAAATCCCCTAAATCACTGAGATTAAAATCCCCTAAAACTGAATTCTGAATAAAGATCGAGACTACTATGAGGTAGAATATATGAAACACAAAGAATTAAAGAACCATTACTGCCCTTAATCGAGACAAAAACTTGATCAAGTAACAGATCAGCATTTTGCATTTGGAGAACACTTCATTTTATGTTTTTTCTCACCACCCCTTTCATGGTTTGTACTATATCTATCACGATCTTTACGGTACACAATAAACAAACTTGAATCAAAATACTCGGCATCATAAAAATTAAGCCACGTTTCAACAATTACGTAAACATCATAAGAATTATTTCTTGTAAGATTTAAGAACTCATTTGATTTGGTACGCATACCAGAAACATTATGAAAATAAATACTAATGCTATTCAAATCATTGCAAGAATGAACTACTTCAGTTGATTCAATCCCGCCGGTTTTTGAAAAACTTAAATGGTCTTACTTTTATATTCGCAGTCCAAATAGTAGGATTCAAAAGTACATACATCATAAAACTCCTGTGTAACACCCAATTTAAAATTAATGAATTTAATAGAATCAATAAGAGTATCCTACATAACATTCAATATTATCTTTACCAATAGCTAAATGTTTCGCAACATATGATATAACGCCATTTTCAGACAAATTTGATTTAAAAGATGAGAGGTGCGCCCACTTTTTTCTAATTACTACCTCCAGTTCTTTGTTTTTATCTTCTCAAACACAAATAATCTTTTTTAAATTTTTTTTCTTCTTTCGTACACTAACAAACTCAGTATTTAGATCATTAGTCCCCTCATATGTATGAGCATTTAATTTAGCCATACTATTATTATTTGCATGAGAACCACTAGCAATCACTCTTGAATCAGAAAAGCCATCATCAGTATAAACATTTGTAACAACTTCATTAGATTTTTTTTCTTCAGCAGAAGCAGCAAAACCAGCACTGGCAGCAACAACCTCATTACTATTGTCAGCCGTGTTTTGACAGAGACTAAAATCTCTGTTATTTATATACAATTTTTGTAAATTGCGTGAATATTAGCTTCAATTCTCTGAGTTCCCTGCCCAAATTGCTGACTTTAGTTATTAAGTCATTTCCAATTAGTAAACAATTATCACAATTATTTACAATACTCTTATATTTATTGAGAGCATTAACAGCTATCTCATTCTGCACATCAGCACAAATTCGATAATATTTAAATTGGCAAATAGTGCATTTAATGTAGTTTTTTTTCCAATTTTTTAAAGCACATTGAAAAAAAATTATTATGCGCTTGCGACATTACTAACGACTTGTTTTCAAGATATGGGCCATTTTATGAAATGGGAAATTTTTATTAAAAATTTCCGAGGTTCCAAGGCCCCGCCAAGGTCCCCTGTGGGGAGGCAAAAAAATCGCCCATGGCTCAGGGAAAATCGTATTCTAGGGATCAAAATAAGAAACTTTGCCGAAGGAACTATACCTCTAAATCGAATTCTACTACCCCCCAACTGTTGACTTTTGTCCCGTAGGGTCAAGTTTTGAAAAATCACACTTTGACCCATTTAGAGTGCCCCAATCGAGTCCAAATGTATGACCGACCCCCACTAACTTTGGAGGGCCGATCCACCCATGCCAGTGGCACACCCCCTGGAACTCCCCTGGGGGGTTCCCCATACAAACATTTTAAAAAATCACCATTTTTGGCACTTTATTTTATTATTTTTTATTTATTTTTATTATTTTATTTATTTTTTCTCTTTAGAAATTTATTTAGTCAGAACATATGTAAATGAAAAAATTAATTTAACTTAGTAATAGAAAAGAAAAAATAAAAAATTACTGTTTGAAGTCTTTTTTGCTTTCAAGTCTGGGCAATTTCGCACGGCTCTCTAATGTCGTCGCCATAACAGCCTCTACATTTTCCGGTATAACTCGTTTGGAAACGCTAGCTAGCAATTGAACGTGTCGTTCTGTTTCTTGTATGTGTGATGGAATTTTTGGATCATTAAACGGTGGATCATCTTGATTTAAATATTCTTTCAAAGTATCGTATGGAATGCTTCGCGTGAATGGTGGTTCAAATACGTCATTTATGTCATTCATATTGATCATTTCGGTGTAACTTGTGCAATAAAAGTTTATATCTTGTTTTTTATAAGCTCTAAGTCCCGTTGGGTCGTCAACATCGGTTCGATAGCGTAGAATTATCTTGATAGCACAGTCGCGCTTTTCTTTGCTATCATCAAACAACATTGATAACAAGATATTTTCCGAATGCGCATAATATGAATTATCTGTAATTACTTTATTGACAATTTTGCGTAAACGAGGTTCTAGAAATCTTGACCAACTAATGAATTTGAAAAATAATCTACTACCGTACACGACAGAGCTGTAATACTTGATATTGAAGTACATTGGCACATAACATGTAATTATAAATTCAACCAGTATTCTTAAATTTGCATCTGGATTTTCCGTTGTCACATATAATCGTAATAGTCTAGCGGCCTTGGTGAGCCACCGAGAATGTACAATTTTCCCTGGTTTGATGTTTGCCAGATCCACTGAAACCACGCCGCTAGAAATTGCATGGGCCATGTCGTATAAGTACTTGGAATCGGTGGAAAATTCAATTTATCTGTAGCAGGGGGCATATTTTTCAACTCAATTTTCTGAAAGCCGTCCACCACCTGAAAATATATAAAAATAAAACAATTAAAAACGGTTGACAATTATAATAAATGAGTGATAGCAATAACTTACCGGAAGAGTTTCACAAGTTTCGATTTGACGGCTCAATTTTCCGGTTGCCGATCTTGGTCCAGTGCTGGTTGATTTATCCAAAGCTTCAAACAAATGCCGAAACGGAAGTTCGTTGAAGTGTAGAAGGCAAACGAACCAATGCAATGGTCTTTTTAACAGCAATTCTAATCGTCGTATAATTCCACCGTTTGGGCCAGTGCTTGTTGGCTCACCGTCAGTGCATATGCCAATTAATGCATCCAGTGATATATTTTTATCGTTGAAAAAATCATTAAATTTGGTTGTTTTGTATTCAGCGGTTTCATGTTCCAGTCTTACGTAACCAATCAATTCAGAATTCGGTTCTCTCAAAATAACAAGATGAGGTTCTTTTACCATTCTAGTATGATACTTCTCATCAATTGTATCTCTCGTTAAAGTATCATCTTTTCTGCCATCGAATGAAAATGCTAACAAATTGGTATCATCTAACCGTTTGCGAAGCACTTCTTGTCTGCATTTCTCTTTTTCTCGGCGAACTTTCGATTTATCCATGATGAGAGGTTTGCCATGGATATCTTTCATTTTAAAATCTTGGAAAAGAGCTGTTCCCATTGCTGATGCTACTCTATCAGGCACGCCAAATCTGTCACATACCAAGGCAAAGTTAAAACAATCGTATCTCTGTGTGTATTGTGAACTTGTGCTTATATCCAAATCTTCTTGAACCGGTGGCGGTGCGTATGTTGAATCATCGGGATCTTGGTATGTTGGCATTGATGACATAGACGTTGCTCCGTGCTCTTCAATTTCCATCGCAAATCCATCCATTGTTAGACTTCTCTGATTATGTTGATCGTGCATAAACTCTTTGAGGCGTTCGGGAACCAAACCGCATGCACATGCAGCTGCCTTCAAATCGCATTTACATGTTCCAATGAAAAAAATTGTTTCCAGAGATTTTACATACTCTGTAAATTGTTGGGGTTTGTTTCTTCTCTTGATTTGCTCTTGATATTTGTCAAGCAATCTATTCAATTTATTACATACACTTTTTTTCAGCATTATTTCCATACCAAGTTTTTCCCAAATTCCAATCAACTTATCTTGTACTTGAATAGTGAATGCTTTATAGGACAACTTTTTTTGTTCGCTCAAGTAAAAATAATATCTCAAGATATCCAGATGGGTTGGTAAATTAAGACCAGTCAAATCAGTAGATACACCAAAAATAGTAACATCATGCCTGGGTATATGACTCATTGGGTTTTCGATAGTTGTTGATGTTGTTATTGCTTCATCTTGCGGTGTAGAGGATGTTGGATTCATTGTAAACTTCTTGATTTGGAATGATTTTTTTTTAAATATTTTTTTATCTCAAATTAGCACTTCACACTTCGAGTTCTTCACAACGACTTAATGCATTCACAAAAACTGTTGCGTTATATATGGTCTAGAAGACGAGGTAATAAGAATGAAATGGTAATTTCAATTCTACCTGTAACCGATTTTGTTGTCAAAACTGCCCATAAAGTACTTACATGTAAATTAAACGTTAATCTGACTACAAATTCTGTTAAGCAAGTGCGCCTTTTATTACTTCTGGAAAATCCTTTATGATAATTTTATGCTCAATTCTACCTGTAACCGATTTTGTTGTCAAAACTGCCCATAAAGTACTTACATGTAAATTAAACGTTAATCTGACCACAAATTCTGTTAAGCAAGTGCGCCTTTTATTACTTCTGGAAAATCCTTTATGATAATTTTATGCTCAATTCTACCTGTAACCGATTTAGCTTAAGTAAGTTTACGACATGCAGCTGTGTCTTGTGGTGGCTTAAAAAACCCACACAACCTATTTTACGACCTGCAACAGAACGACACGTTCAATTGCTAGCTAGCGTTTAGTTTAGTTTAGTTTAAAATAATTTTGAAAATTAACACTCAAAATTAGTTAAAGTATTGAGGATTTCTAGTATTGTGTTAAATGAAGATAACTAAAATCTTTGACTAAATCAGTGTTTCAACTAAAATTTTTTTAAAAATTAGTCAAATCGATTTGAAACCGGTTTGACAGATTTTTCTACTGACGTATTACTTTAAGTGTACACTGAGAAAATTATCTGCATGATATTAATGAATTTTTGTTTTAAACCAATGAAGTTGCACTGGAACTCGTCCATTGAAACTTTTCATTGAATTAATGGAATTTTTCATAAAATATTGTGAAAAATTACATTCTATTTATTAAAAGTTTCATACACTCTATGAAAAAGTTTCATTAGAACTAGATTTATAAAATATATGAAGCTATTTCATCAATTGTAAGAAATTTTTCACTTACTTTGTGAAGAAAACTTCACTAGTTTACTGAAAAATCAAAACTCGTCCAGCAAAATTCTCTCTGTGTAGTTCAATTGAACTAGTTCGTTCACGAACGACACAAGTCCAAAAATGATAATTTACTTGCTAAAAGCTGTGATTTCATGCCATTATTTAGACCTATGACAGAAGCGCATATCGGGTATCGATATGCTTTTACGCGAGCTATCTCGAACAAAAATCATGCCTTATATCACCAATAATGGAAGCGCTGCATTATTTACTTTCCCCGACGAACCTGCTCCCAAACAAGCAGTATTTTTGCTGGGATGTAACTCATGGTGGAAATTGAAGGCTGTACAAAAAACAAAGCGCTGTCAAAGCATTTGTTACCGATTGTACACAAAAAGAAACCACCTTCACAGCATTAGGAAGTGTTTTAGCTGTACACTCAGATAAAAGAGTTAGTAAAAAAATTTATAAACAATTTTGAAATTGAACTTTACTATTTTGTACAATTTTTGTTTTAGTAAAATGTTTTGCTATTCTCTTATTACAAGTTACTGATTTTTTTTTACTAATTTACCTTGCTGATTTCAACAAAATATTTTATTAATTTTTCAAAACGGGGTGCTAAATTTAGCAAAACAAATATGCTAATTAAACAAAAAGTGGATAATTAAGGAAATTTTATTTATAAGAATTCGTTGATTTTTTAGAATTTTTGTTTAGTTTATATTTGTTGTTATTGATAAAAAGGTAGTAACTGGAGAACCGTTGCAGTTTTTACTCCAAATGTCAAGTACGATGAAGTAATTATACATTTTTTAAAAATGAAAGGAACAATTTTTTTTTTTTGTTAAATATGATTTTTTTCGATTTTACAACTTCTTCTTTCCGACTTTACGTTGATCTATTCAGAATTGTTTATGCAACTTCCCTCTGTAATCGCTTCACTAACAAACCTATCAGAAAAATATATTCTGCCTCTTCCTGAATGCACTTTATTAGCATTTTAGGCATTTATATCACTTCGTTCCGTAGTAACAATAACAGCATTATGGCAAGCTTCGTTATTTGCAGCAACAGCAACAACAGCATTTGCATTAACCAATTACTAGTAGAGATATTTGTGGCAATTAGCAGAATTTGATGGAGAAAGAGCTACGCATAGGTGAACGAACTCTTCGTTGCTTATCATTATTTGAATTTAAGCATTTCTTCACAAGTGTTTTTTAAAGAAATACGATCCGTTACATTGTTGTTTTTTATATCGCTATGAAATTTTTGTTTTAACTATTTGATTTCTCTTAATAACACCGACACTATCATAATTTAATCTTTAGATGTATTGTGGATTTGATGAGATTGAAGTGATGATCATTATCAATACCGGAACATAATTTTGATTACAAATAATGCATTTAAGAAAAACGCCATAGACCGCTCTGCAGCAGCTAGCACAAAAATTGCCAGAAATTCCGAAAAAAAACAATTTTTGTAATTTTAATGCAAAAAGTTAAATAATTTATATCATGTATTTTAAAAATAATAACTTTTTTCCCATTTTCTTTACAGGTAACCTGAAATGTCTACATTTTGATGCTTTCTCTTTTTGTGAGTATATTTTGAAATAATTTAAGTTTTCTGCGCTCTATAGCTTCCATTTTTCTCTTATATTTTTCGACCAGCTGAACTCGGAAATTACATTTAAATTTTTTATTGTTTTATTTATTTTTTTTTTTTTAATTTTGAGATTTGCTGCGATAACAGTTTCTTTAATTTGACTATATATTAAAGGGCTTTGCAGTATATTTTTAATGGCGTTTAAACACATATGATAGCTTAAAAGTTACATCAGGTCGAATGGTCTTTGCTTTGTAAACGAATGATTATGAGCCAACACTAAAACAAAGCGGTAAATAAAATTAATGAGTGGTGAGACATATACAAGTAATGATCTTCAAGCAACGACGACAATAAAACGTTTTTATACCAAATCATTGAGAAGTGAACGAATTTACTCTATGCACATAACAATAAAGCAGTGTACCCTATGCATTTATCTACTAAAAAAAAGGGGATAGTTAGGTTGCTTTACATTAGCTAGTTTATAAAAACGGATCCTCTCTCTCCCGAGGTATATTGTAAAGCTTCCGATTGATTCATTTCTATAAAATAGTCACGTGGGTCACAGAAAAACAGTGGTCTCCTCAAGGAAAAAACATTGACGTATCATACTTTAAGATCCAACTATAAATGCCAAAGATATAACGAAAAATGTAAAATGGCGACCCTTACGTTCGGCAAAAAAAAATTTTTTTTTGAAACCCCCTTGCAAAAGTACTTCATATTGGAGGGTGTATGGCGCACTTTTTTTTTGCTTGTAAGGTGGTTCGCTCTAGTGTAAAGTAGAGCGTACCACCTTACAGGCAAAAAAAAAAAAAATGCGCCGTACACCCTCCAATATGAAGTATTTGTGCAAGGAGGTTTCAAAAATTTTTTAATTTTTTTTTTGCCGAACGTAGGGGTCGCCATTTTACATTTTTCGTTATATCTTTGGTATTTACAGTCGGATCTTAAAGTATGATACATCGATGTTTTTCTCTCAAGGAGACCAGTGTTTTGCTCCAAGGACATTTTGACCTCAAGTATCCCATTTTAGTAGTTACCCACCAGATCTCAGTTGCTACCACCCTAATGTACGATCCTAATGTCAGAAAAGTAAAGCTCGCAAAAAATCAGTAAACTTTTGCTAAGGAAGTTTTTCGCTAAACCCAGTAGAAATTTTTTTTATATATTGATTGCCGAACGTAGGGGTCGCCTTTTTAAAATTTTTTAATTGGATTTTTACTATATAGCAAAACACTGCTCTCCTCGAGGCAAAAAATCGATATATTACCCTTTAAAATCCGATTTCAAATGCCAAAGCTATAACAAAAAATTAAAAAAGCGACCCCTACGTTCGGCAACCAATATATAAAAAAAATTTCTACTGGGTTTAGCGAAAAACTTCCTTAGCAAAAGTCCGTTTTCCTCTATCTCGCTTAGTTTTCGAGATACAGGCCATTTTGTAAAATGGCGATTTTTATAAAATGGCCGGTATCTAGAAAACTAAGCGAGATAGCGCAAAACAGACAAAATTTTTGCAATCCTCCATCGGGAACAACTGTTACCCGAAAGCAATACTTCCAGGCAATAAGAAGGCAATACCCCATGGAGATAAATCGGCGATATCGCTAATTTATCACCTGGAAGATGAAAAGGTGATATCGCCAAATAAACTCCCCGGTACAAAATAAACGATTTATTTTTTCATTATTAAATTTGAGCCTGAAAAATAATATCGGCATACATAATCCATTGACCAACTCTTTAATTATCTTGATTTCATGGTCGCCCATTTTTCCGCGCATTAAATCTTGATTTTTTTGTGGAATTTGTTTCCTATGTATCTGCTGATATTGTTTTATTACAAATTTTGTTTTAATTTTTTCCAAAATGACAAAAAATTTCAAACAAATTTTCTTTATCTTCCGGGTAATAAAAATGTAATATTGCCGCAATATTTTCATAAAAAATTATGAAAAAAAAATCAATTTTTGAATTATTTTTTACCAAATATCACCGAATTATCTTCCAAATGATAAAAGGAAGACAATTTCAAAATACTACTAGACTATTTTCATTCAAATGAAAAATAGAAGATATAGCTTTAATATCTTCTTGGAAGATATCTTCCAAATGCTTACAAGGAATATATAAATTTTATATTTTTAAAATTTAAAAATAACAAAAATGCATAAAAATTAACTCAATTATAAAATTTTATGGTAAGTGGATTTCTTTTATTTCTTATAACAAAATTTTAATTGCAATTATGTATATAAATTTTCAGATCGACGAAAATTGAAACCTATAAACCCAATAGGTGTTGAGATTAAAGCAATCTGGGGAATCTTGAGCGGTGGTATTAGAAAATGACCTCTATTTGTAGTGTTATTTATACACCCAGAAAACAGATTCGGTGCTGACAACCCAATTTGTTGCTAATCGAATGGATCAGTTGCATCAAATGGATGCTACTAGAGATGGGCGCGTGAGTGAACTTTCACTCATGCTCACGCACACTCACGAAAGAAAAATAATAATCACGCACGACTCACGCACACGTGATTAATTTTAATTTGAATTACGCTCACGAAATACTCACGCTAACGAAATACTAATGAAAAATATGAAATTTGTTTTTTATCTTAATTATTTAAGGAAACTTTCTTTATTAAATATAAGTTTTATTTATTTAGAATTAAAATTAGCTTAACTATAAAAAAATTTTGTTAAAAATTTAACTGATATGCAAGTGCTTGTGCAAATATAAATATTACTGACACTTTAGAAAACCTATTATTTTCTATTGTTGATTATACTTCAATGGATGTCACTACATTGCTAGATCTGTCAAAACAACAGAGTAGTATATTGAAAGATGACAAAGCAAATTGTGTAATTTTTTTTGTTTTTTCTTTGATATTTTAAATGTTTAGAAACGCTTCTAGGCGAGAACAAGAAATTCTCATTGAGTTTGCACTTTAACTTAACAAATATTTCTAGAAATACTAAAAACGTCGATTATTTTTATTGTTGGTTAGGTTTTAGGATTTTAGCGCATTTATATCCTTGCATAATTTTATAAAATTTTTTAATAACTTAACTGTAAGTCTTTAAATGTTACTCCAAATTTTTGTGTAGGAATAAAATATTTCAATGTTTTGTACAGGAATTCGATTTCTCTTTACATAAGAATTCTGGCAGAAGTAGGAAACAGCCGTTCGATAGTACGAGGGGTACTATATATATTTCGGAAATAGCAAATAATAACAATCATTTTTAAATGAAAATGGCTTTATTGTTTTTCAAAATATTTCCCTTGATGATCAATACACTTTTGCATTCGTTCAAACCATTTGTCATAGCAGTTTTTCCATTCCTCTTGAGACACCTACAAAATATGGTTTTTGAATGCTTCAACCGCTTCTTCGGCGTTCGTAAATCGTTGTCCACGCAGTTTACCTTTGATATTCGGGAACAAGAAGTCATTGCGTGCCAAATCATGACTGTACCGAGGATGAGTGATCAATTTGATGTTTTGACTGATCAAAAATTCACCTGTTTGACGAGATGTGTGAGAGCTCGCATTGTCATGATGGAGAATGATTCTTCTTTGTCGGTCGGTTTAACGAATTTTTCCGAAGACTTCCGGCAAACAAATGGTCATGTACTGCTCAAAATTTATCGTCCTATGTTGCTCAAGCGGAACAGTGGCCACATAACCCATTCGGCCGAAGAAACAGGCGACCATTTGCTTCGATGTGCTTCTTCTACGAACTACTTTTGTTGGATTTCGGTCGTCTCGGAATACCCAGACAGTCGGTTGCTGTGTTGTTTCCGACTCATACGCATATATTAATGATTCGTCATCTATCACGATTTTGTACACGTTTTTTGAAGTACCACGGTCGAAATTTTTAATCATTCCCTTACACCAATCGACGCGAGCCTTTTTTTGAGCGATTGATAAATTATGGGGTATCCAAAGAGAGCAAATATTTTTACAAGTACACTCTTAGAAGAATTCCGTTGTGGAAACCTAATTTTTCGCCAACCGAATTGATTCGGTTGCTGCAACCTCGTAATTCGGTTGCCCCAACCGAATTCAGTTGTGACAACCGAATTCGATTTCAATTCGGTTGCGGCAACCAAATTATCGGCTGTAACAACTGAATTCGGTTGAGGCAACTGAATTACGAGGTTGCAGCAACCGAACGAATTCGGTTGGAAAAAATTCGGTTATCACAACGGAATTGTTTTGAGAGTGTAAGTGTTCATGCAAAATCGAATGTATTGAAGTCGAACTAATGTGCAAGGATGCCTCTATCTCACGATATGTCACTTGACGATCTTGCATCATCAGTTCACGCACTACATCGATGTTTTGTTGCACAACAACCGTTTTTGGACGACCTTCATGGAATTCGTCGGCGACCGAACTACGACCATGATTGAGTTCACTATACCAGCGATATACTGTCGTTTTTGATGGTGATTTATCACCATACAAAGAACTGAGTTCATCCACACATTCTTGTTGAGATAATCCACATCGAAAGTTGTGAAAAATAATCGAACGAAAACCTTCTCTTGAAATTTCCATTTTTTTGCCAAATTGATTTTCTTAACTCACTGTAAACAGAACATATAGCACTTGTCACATCAAAACCTTGTGAGTAGGTTTATGCTAAAAATTTCAAATTTTATTATGGTGTTACCAGATTTTAGCTATTGACATTAGTGTTGCCAGTTCCCGAAATATAAATAGTACCCCTAGTACCTGAACTAAATGGAATATACATTATTTGAAGGAGGGGAAGATCTCTGGAATTTTTCCAAAATTGTAAAGTATCGCAATCTGGTTTAATGTAATCACGCAAACTCACGCACAAAAATTTCTCACGCACGACTCACTCACGAACATTTTTTTAGCCCACGCTCACGTGATTGCTATCATTTCAACTCACGAAACTAGTGCGTATTTTTGCTCGCACAAAATAGGCACAGGTTTCAAAAAAAGTTCGTAAAAACTAATTCACATAAATAAATGAAAATCAAACGACTTAAAATATGAAAATACACATCAACGAATATATTAACAAAAGATAAGCGCAAATAAAAAAATCATTAGAAGAAGTCAAAGCATCCTCAGATGATTTAGCGTAGCGTTGCATTTTTTAGGCTCGCAACTGTATATGTGACAGCGCATCGAGAAAGGGACCTAAGGGTAAAAAAATCAATTTTTCTTTTTTGATGTCGACAGCATCTGAGCATCGAATGAGACCGATCCCATGCCCTCCTGAGAAAGGGATCTAAGGTCCCTTTCTATTTTGCGCGTCACATATGTATATAAACATATCCGGCCAAGAAGATCAAAATGGGCCACAGCATTGTACTACAGTACGTATGAGTATTAATTATTATTAATTATTACTCATACGTGACGTAGTACAATTCATTCCAGTGGAAATTATGGCAAAACTTTACGTTCACATTTAATTATGACTTCGGAACTAATCCATTGGTTGCCTTAGCATATGTATACCTTGCTGATATTTTTCAACGAGATATTGTCGAATTGGTCAAGCTAGCTCCGCAAAAGGCGTTTTTAATTATAAAAAAAATTTAAAACCCATTTTACACTACAACGAAAAACTACTAGTTTTTAAAAACTTTCAGTTTTTAATTCAAAATTTGTGTACAGTTTAACAGAAAACCACAAGTAGTTTTTGGCTAATGTAAGTGTAAATGTAGTATAAAACACAAAATTATTTTCATTTAAATTTCTGTATTTAACAGACCCGAAGATCCCGACAAAACTATATATGATTTTAGAACTAGAAGCACACTTAGAGCGTTTGTCTCTTCTTCGGACATTGCGAAGAAACTTCACGTCATATATCTGCAATAAAAGAAACTGCTTCCAAAAATTTTGTAAAAAGAAAAACTGCATTTATTGCCATTATATAACATCGTTTATGATCGCGATCCGACTTAAAAATAATAAATTTCAACACAATTTTTTCATAATCTATAAACGCATTACAAATTTTGACATAAAAAAAAAATAAATTTCAAAATATCTCGATTTTTACAAAAAGAATTTGTCAGTTCGGAAATTGCATTTTTTATTAAACAATCTCATTTTAATATCATCCAAAAAGTTTGCGTACACCTAGTTTATAATTTTTATAATTTATAATTTTTCAAAATTAATAGTATAATTTTGAAAAATTGGAAAACTGGAAAATATAAATATATCCGCACTTTTTTACTTTGTCTTAAGTGACGCTGACAA
Source organism: Leucophora obtusa (assembly GCA_949987735.1). NCBI lineage: Eukaryota > Metazoa > Arthropoda > Insecta > Diptera > Anthomyiidae > Leucophora > Leucophora obtusa. The sequence goes on along the minus strand of OX465295.1, from coordinate 103,313,266 downwards.
ACTGTCTATTTGTCATCATCATTAACTCGTGCTGAAGTACTAGCTATTTGTCACCATCGCAATAAATTTTTCTTCACTCGCGCTGACTAACTGCCGATTTGTCAGTATCGCGTCTTAGCAAATCTATATAAAAAAACATTTTTTCGAGAGAGCGATTTGAACTGAGAGCGAACCTCAAAACTAAAAACATATCAATGTCCAAGCGTCTAGACATTTACATCGTAATCAATTTAAAACTTGTATGTACCAGGCACCAGAGAACGTTTTGTTTTTTGTTTTTATCAAAAATAAATATCATTAAAGTTCAAAATGTTTTTATTTCTCAATCGAAAACAAAAAATTTAAAATGTACTTTAAAATAAAACTATCCCTCAAGTTAAAAAACCAAAAATATCTTTAGATATAAATATCAAAGATAAAAAAATTTATTAAAAAAATAAAACTTTTTAAAACTTTTTTTTTTTGCTAAAATGTTTGCCAATTGATTAGTATTTTGCATTAATATTATTCATTTTCGGAATGAAATCGCTGTATAAGTTTTCTAATTAAATTTTTACACCATGAAACCTTTCTCGCATTTCGCCATTAATTTCCAATTTTTTAAGTGCAGATTTTTGAAATTCATAACCTAGGGACCATAATACCCATATGTCACACCAATGATTGGTAATTAGTTTGCAAAAAAACAAAAATTGGCAAAAAAAATTTGCAAAAAAAGATTTTTCCATTAGTTCATTCTTTTGCAGAACATAAATTGCTGATTAGGTTTCTTAATTATTTTTTTTTGTATCATAAAGGCGTTTTTCGCATTCCGCCATTATTTTAAAGTTTTTTGAGTGCGGTTTTTTAAAATTTTTAACCTTAGGACTATAATTGCAATATCTTATGCCGAAGTTTGGTGATTAGTATGCAAAAAGTTTCGCGAAAAAAAATTTTGCAAAAAGGAAAATTTTTCCATCAACATATTCGTTTGCAGACTGTAAATCGCTGACTGAGTTTTTTAATTTATTTTTTATACCAAAAAGCTTTTTTTGGCGTTCCGCGATTTTTTTTTTTGCAATTTTTTAAGTGCGGATTTTTCAAGTTCATAATCTAGGGACTGTAATACCAATTATCTCATATCAATGTTTGGTGGTTAGTTTGGAAAAAAAAATTCGCGAAAAAAATTTTTCGAAAAGAAAATTTTTTGCATCAGTGTATTTGTTTGCAGAATGTAAATTTCTGATAAGAATTTTTAATTCATTTTTTATACGATAAAGTTTTTTTTCCAGTTCCGCCATTATTTTGCAATTTTTTAAGTGGGGGTTTTTAAAATCAATAATCTATAATACATATATCCTATACCAAAATTAGCTAGTTAGAATGCAAAAAAAAAATCACGAAAAAAATTTTTCAAAAAGGAATAGTTTTGCATCAATATATTTGCTTGCAGAATGTTAATCTCTGATTGAATATCAAAATTAATTTTTTGTACCATGAAGCCTTTATTCGCGTTCCGCCATTATTTTTCAATTTTTAAGTGCAGTTTTTGTGGTTAGTTTGTCTTTTGAATAAAATTATTCAGCCTATCATGCTTTGTGAAAGGATTTTCGGCGGAAATTTGTATTACTTTTTAATAACGCAAAAGCAGAGCTTTGAAGAATTAATTCCTTAATTCAATTTTTCAATTCTGAATTAAAAATTCGATGAATTAATTCACTAAGCACCATATATTGAATGGAATTAATTCATATTTGCTTTCGTTCGATTTATTTTGTTACGAATTAATTCAATTGCAATAGTTCTTTTTATTAAATCAAATGAATTAATTCACCGGTGAACGCGTTCAATTTTATAAATCGAACGGAAAAAAGTGAATTAATTCCTTGCTGAATTAATTCACCACTGAATTCATTCAATTTCATTTTAATTCAGTGAATTAAAAAAAATAAAATTGCAGTCAGTGAATTAAAAAAAAATAATAAGTTCACTGAATTGAAAAAAAAAAAATAATCATTCAAAAAGGAATCAATTCTTCAAAGCTCTGCGCAAAAGGTATAGATCATTGGATGCAGAAATGTGTCCATATGAATGTTGTTTGAAGAATTTTTACAAAATTTATATGTAGGTAATTGTAATCAAAAAAAAAAAAAAACGTTTTATTTTGTGTTTTCCTCAATACAAAATAAAACGTTTTTTTTTTTTGCTTTTTCCTCAATACGAAAATAAAAATAATTCTCAACTTTCCTGAAAATATCAGTACGGATATTTCTTAAATTTTGTTTTCGAAAAGAAAACAAAAAATAAAAAAAATTGATGAAAACAAAATATCCATCAAGAAAAATAAATTCATTTGTACACAAGTGATTTTTTTTTTTATTGAGGAAAAAACAAACTAAAACGTTTTAAAAGTATTAATATCGGGTGCCTGGTATATACTTAATTTGAATTTAAAACAAAATTAAAATTTGAAAGGAACATTGAAATAAAATTAATATAATTTGAACTTGATTAAAGCAAGATTGAAATAAAATTTAAGATTTGAATTTGAAAAATGGAATATAGGAAACTTTTTAAAAATATTTGTATTATTATGGTTTAGGTGAATGGGGAAGGCGATGAACTAACAAACAGAAGGCTTTCGGTTCGAGGCTTGGTCAGTGTGATGCCAAATGAAAAACTTTAAAATTTCTAATAGAAGAAAATTAACTACAATAAAAAGGAAAATAAGAAAAAAGTATGAAAGAGAACAAAACGGAAAATTTTTTTACTTTATAAAGATATGTCATCATTTATTCATCACGTTGACCTCCTGGTGACCTGTCGTGATGACATTTTTACATGAAAATGTCAGCAGGTATCTTGAGGTATTTTTTATGGCCATAGTGGAGACGTCTTCACGAAATTTCCAACTATGTATAAAATCCAATGTATATATTTTATACATAAATCGGAAAGTAAGCAATAAAAACTTGATTCCTTTTGTCATTTCCACTTCCAACTGCTTTGTGTGTTCCAAATTTCCACAATTGACAAAAAAATGGACACTTACAGAGTTTTGTCAAAAGTTTTACTAAAAAATAACGTAATTTTAGACTTTTTTTAATTTTTCGAAGGTCTTAAACTTAACAAAATGCCTATAATGCGATTCACGTTCAACGGATTAAAAAAATATTTTTTTTTTTTAGTTCTATTTTATCGGGATATACATTAATTGCATTAAAGGAATTAAATATGCTAAAAATCCCAAACGTATTTAACAAATTGTGAAAAATAATCCGTTGCAGGCATGTCCTTATCCGGATTTCATTCTTGCCTAAGGAAATCGTCAGCGGACAACGTTTTTAGAATTTCTGGAAATATTTGTTAAGTTAAATTACAAACTCAATGAGAATTTCTTGTTCTCGTCTAGGAGCGTTATTAAACATTTAAAATATCAAAGAAAAAACAAAAACAACAACAGACAATTTTACACAATTTGCTTTGTCATCTTCCAATAAACTACTCTGTGGTTTTGACAGATCTAGCAATGTGGTGACATCCATTCATGTAGAAACAACAATAGAAAACAGTGTTTTCTAAAGTGTCAGTAACATCCAAATTTGCACAAGCATTTGCATATTAGTTTTTTTAATTCTATTTTTTCGGGATATATAGGCTGGTTAAATTTTAAGGGCCGATGTTGATTTTGAATAAAACACAAATTATTAAGGAAATTATTGTCATTTCTTTTTATATGATAATATTGGTATGGTTCAATTATGTATGGAGCAAAATATCGGCCAAATGGCCGCCGCGACCTCGGCGGCACACCTCCATCCGATGGTCTAAATTTTCGATGACGCTGAGGCATAATTGTGGTTCTATGCCGTTAATGTGCCGAATTATCTCATCCTTTAGCTCTTGAATTGTTGCTGGCTTATCGACGTACACCTTATCTTTCAAATAACCCCAAAGAAAGAAGTCCAACGGTGTCAAATCACATGATCTTGGCGGCCAATTGACATCGCCACCACGTGAGATAACACGGCCATTGAATTTCTCGCACAAAAGAGCCATTGTTTCGTTGGCTGTGTGGCAAGTGGCACCATCCTGTTGAAACCACATATCGTCCAGGTCCACATTCTCAATTTCTGGCCACAAGAAGTCCGTTATAGCGAACACCATTCACGGTAACTGCTTGGTCAACCTCATTTTCGAAGAAATACGGCCCGATTGGCCGCCAGCCCAAACCGCACCAAACACAAAAAACTGGTGTTTCACATTTCCTATAGACCCGATTTGCTGAAATTTGTGCACAATTCTCCCGATTGTGGACACATTTGGTCGATTATGCTGACCAAAGAAATCACGAAGTGAGCCTGAATAACTTTAACGCGTTTCTCGATTGTGTATCATGGTTCAAATTGAGTTAGTCTGAAATTGAGAAATGTCAAATGAAATGCAGAAAAAAACTTGACGTTTAGGTGTGATTCACATTCAACATCGGCCCTTAAAATTTAACCACCCTTTACATTAATTGCATTAAAGGAATTAAATATGCTCAAAATCCCAAACGTATTTAACAAATTGTGAAAAATAATCCGTTGTAGGTATGTCGCTATCCGGATTTCATTCTTGCATAAGGAAATCGTCAGGGGACGACGTTTTTAGAATTCATTTTTCAAACGGTATGAAAATTTGTTTTCATTTGAGTAGCATTTTCTTTCACAATTAATTTCTGCCTTTTTTCGTCCCCACCCATTGGTGAAAAAATCGCTATAATTTGGAATACGTGTTAAGGATAAAAACAAACATAATTTTTGAAATCGTGAGACAATTTCCTTTAATTTGAGTACCTACAAATACATGTTATTATGTTCCCCCATTTTTCGGTTTTTCTCTTTTTTAATCCCAAATGTTGTCATATATACATATTAGATTTCATCAGAAATTTATATAGTTTCTTTGATTTTGGGATATAATCATTTTTTTAAGTTTTTGCATCAAAAAAAAGAATGGCGTTTTTTTATTTTTTTATTTCAACTCCTTCCATTGGCGCAAGTTGACCAAAAATGCTGATTTAGGGACCCATTTTCTGTGGAGCAAAAAAAAAAGAACGCCATTCTTGTTTTCTAGGCATAAACTTTTAAAAAAGTGATATCCGAAAATCAAATTTTTATGATGAACTCTAATACATATATATATTTTTTTAGCTTTTAATTGATGAAAAAGAGTGTCCTTTCCATTCGTCACAAAATTGCTGAAAAAATTTTAAAGTGTGAGTATTCCTCTCCTATAATAAGTCAGTGTTAAAATCATTGGTATTTCCGATAAAAAAAGAATTGCATCTAGATCATAACTGTAGTGCTTTTGCTATTGATTTCGCGTGTCTTTTTTTGCTGGGTAGGAGGTGAAAAAAATTTACAGTTGGTAGCCACTACAAAATCTTTTGAAAACTAGATATGATTTTCTCAGAAAGTCACAGAAAATCCAAATATTAAGCGAGATAATGGAAAATTTAATAAATGATTTTGCGCATGGCCCCACACACCACTCCCATTTTTCACAAAAATGAGAAATATTGTTCTAAAAAATTTTGTATAAATTAGGACGAAATTTATGAAAAGTTTGGATAATTTTCTTCAGGATCTGTTTTTAAAACGAAATACATAAATAAATCTAGGTATGTATGACTTAACTTCTAGCAAAACAATAGATAATCACAACGAAAGAGAAAAAAACTGCAATTTCCATAAATATTGCAACATATAAAAATCCAGTGAAATGGGCTAAAACAAAAACAATTTATGGATTAAAAGTACAACACAGATAGTTTAAGACGACATAAGAAAATTATAAAAACAGAATCAGTAGGGAAAACGGAAGGTTTTAACTTAATCCTTAAAAAAGGTATAAGAAGAAAAATTGCATATCATGTCAAAAAATGGAAATAAAAAAAAATTCAGAATATTAGCATGACATGCTATGTAAAAAATTGATTTCAAAGCTATTATAACCAGCCTATGGTCATCACCATTATATGCCATTATTACGTAATCAGAAATGCAAAAGGGCACAACAAGACATGCTTATAGGATAAGGAATAAACAGTGTTAGACGTTTTTAAAATTTTTTTTATTATATAAACAGTTTTATTAAATAACAATTAAACAATTTTTTTTTAAAACGGAAGCTTCAAATCTATTTGCCAAACTGACCCATAAAACCATTAACTATATCAGCTTTCGCCTTGCATCCGCTAGATGTTTATTAATTTAAAATTTTTTACACCGTCTACCGTATTTGATGAGAGTATACACTTCATATCATAACTAAAGACGCACCTATAAAACAGCTGGTATGTGAGATTCTAAATAATTTATTATCTCACATAGTTAGTTATAAATATAAAACTTATCCTTTTAGTTATAAGATCTTTTATAACTACAAAATAATTAAATTTTTATTATTCTTGGCAATTTAAAAATTAGTACAATATTTGTAAAAAAAATTAACGCATTCAGTAATGCTAGTTCGACAGTATTTTAATATTACTGTCATATATCTACAACAAGGGAGGTAGTAGTTATCAAGAAGTTTTATAAAATATGAAGTAATTCGAGGTCTGTAGAAAGGAGTTAATAGCCGTTTTTTCTAAACACTTGGATTTAATAAATCCAAAAAGTATTTCTAAAAGTGCTCAACAGATGGGGTTAGATTTTCCCTATTTTAAAAAGAATTTTCTGTCCGACACTTCTTTCACCCTAATTTTTAATACCGAATTCGATGATGAAGGATTTTACTTTAACTTTTAATTATATTTTATATAAAACAGCGATAAATAGTCTGCCTTTTCAGTTTTATCACTTCAATTTATATTTTCACACAATTGAAAAATTCCATTGCAATATTTAATATTCACTAATTGGATTTAATGAAGTTACTTACTGTAGAGTGAAAAATTGCCATTTCTATTTCAGCTATTTCTCCATGTCCAAGATGAAAAATATGTATTTGGTGAGGTGTAGTTTTTTTTTTTTAACATATTTCATAAAAAAAATTTAATAAAAACTTTTATTTGTTAGTTTTTAAATTTTTTTTGTTTCTCTTTTAATTTTTATTCGTATTTTTTCTGACATTAAATTAATAGGCTGTTTCATATATTTGTGCTTTTGTTATGGATTTATTAAATCCAGCTTTTTTTTTGATTTAATAAATCCACTTTTTGTATGAAAAATTCTAAATCCAGGTGATTAAAAAAAACGCTAAATTACAAAAAAAAAGTTGTATTCTGCTAAATTTTAGTTGCCCGACTAAAAAAGTTTTCATATAATCTTATATGATTTGATATTATTATAAATGTTTATATGTGTGGCTTTATATAACCATATACATTTATATTAACATTTTGGTTTTATAAATATGTTTGATATGACGTTATATATAATCATACGCGATTTGGTCTCCATGCAATTTTCTAATTTGAAGAAAACCATCAAGTATCATCAATCACTATAGACTAACGCCCCTATATATATAGCGCCCAAATATTAAAAAAGTTGCCAACAAATTTATCTATAGTAGCTGATACATTGTCAAAATCATTTATCAAAAAATAACTAAATATCAGGAGGAAAAATTAGTTCAAGTACAGCACAAATATGTTTTTGTGGTGAAATTGGATAACTAACCACTTTAGTTAAACAACGGATTTAAACGAAAACAACAGGAAAAATTAGTTCAACTGAATTAGAAAGCGTTTAACAGACTTTTGTACTAACTTTTTTTATGAGTGTACGAAAACTTAATTTGTTTTTTTATTTAAAAAAAAAAAAAACGTTTTTGGGTGGGTTAACTTAAAGCACGGCTGTGTTAAATATACGAATTTTTAGAAATTTTTACGCACTTTCTGTGTAGTTTTGCGCATTTTTTGTGGATTTTTATAAATCAATAAATTTTTGCAAGCTGGTTGGGTCTGAAAGGGATAATGATTTAAAGTAATAAATACATAAACAAAAACATGTTTTTAGTAATTAAGGATTTGAAATAATGTAAAATTAACAAAAATGTTTAAAAAGGGCCCTTTTAAAATGCACATTGTTGCTTACAAATTTAATGTTCGGAGGTAGATAGTTCAAGAGACGTATTTTATGAATAAAAATGTATTTTTGTCAAAGATTTAAATAGAGTGAAATTTGGAAATCGCTAGATCGACTATTATCGAGTGATTTCGTGCTATCAGTATTGCATACTATTTGGGCATAGAACCAGTATTAGTTATATTTATAATATATTAAATTGGTTGTTTAGAAAACATCCAAAATTTTAATCAATATTTGCAAAATATACCTCATTTATAATAGGTTCGTTCCTTTACGTTACCGCGGGAACCAGCGGGATCCCAAACTTACCCAAAAAGCGTTCCCGTACTCGAAAATTGGGTAAATGAGAGCATTCAAGAGAGTGCTTTTGTTTTTCTCTTTTTACCAAAGTTACCCAAACTTTTTCTTCGGGTAACTTTGGTAAATTGTAAAACTAACAGCTGATGCAAAGATAACCAAAAACAACAATTGTAAAAATGGATTGAAAAATTAAATTAAACAAACCAATACGCAAAAAAATGTGTTATCTATAATAATTAATTGAACAAAATCAATAAGAACTTTTAAATGCAAATAAATATGTGTGTTTATTCAATTTTTCAAACTAAAATTATACGCATTTTCACATTTTTCTTTGAAATGCATTTTTGGGCTCGAAAAGTGGTTTTGTGCGTTCCTTTACTTTTGGGTAATTTTGCCATTTTGTGAGAGGATTTTTTGCTTACTCTCATTTTACCGAACTTTACCCAAAAAGTAAAGGAACGCACTTAATGAGTCAATGGAATGGTCACCTAATGATTTATTTAGGCAAGAATGAAATCCTGATAGGGGCATGCCTTCAACATTTTACGCATTTAATTCCTTTAATGGTTTTTAACTAGTGTTTTCCATTTCAGTGACAAATTTTGTCACATAGTGTAACGAACAAACATTATTTATAAAAAAAATCATTTTTAGGTTACTCAATATTTAAATTGCAAATATCTTAAAATATATTAGTTTGCTTATAACAATGCATTGGATTGCTTATTTGTATACATATTATTTGTTTTATCCTTTTAGTTGGATTTTTGTCTTCTTAGAAAAATGACATTTAGTCGTTTGTGGTAAAAAATAGCAATACCATGATGATGAAATGAACTGAAAAAATACAAAAGGAAAGATTTCATAGAATGGTCAAGAGTTGACTTAAAAAGCAATAAATCGTTTTGAATAACAAAATTGGAAAACAAAATACTAAAAACATAAACAAAGGAATACAAGGGAACTAAAAAAATATTGAAACAATGTGTTGTAACAAAAAAGTAAAAAAAAAAAAAAATGTCAAAAAACAAAAATGGAGAAAAATTTTTATACAAATAAAAAATTGATAACAATTAAAGTTCATATACAAGCCATGATCCTGCTTGTATAAACATTAGAGTGCCGCAAAAAAAAGTTTTTGATGAACCCAATGAATACATTCTGAAGTTTTGTTAAAAAGTTATCCGTTCATTTATTTTTAAATGATTATGCAGTTAAAATGCAGATATATATTTTTCAACTTTTTTTGTTTAAAAAATAAATTACATATAAATATGGATTTTCTGTTATAGTTAATATTTTCATATATTTAGTTAGAATATTCTTCTACCTCAAGTCCAAATTTGAATATGATATTGTCATATTAGATTTTATTTGTTGTTTCAAAAGGGTTGATCATTTTCATGATAGACAATACAATTGTTTCGTAGCCATCACACTACTCTTCAGTTGTCTGCAATAAGAAAATGATAACTTTATTACTCAAACCGAGACATTACATAAGGTACAAAAAATCAACGGGACGAGAATTTTGTACTTGTCTCGGTTTGAGTAATAAAGTTATCATTTTCTTATTGCAGACAACTGAAGAGTAGTGTGATGACTACGAAACAATTGTACAGTCTATCATGAAAATGATCAACCCTTTTGAAACAACAAATAAAATCTAATATGACAATATCATATTTAAATTTGGACTTGAGGTAGAAGAATATTCTAACTAAATATATGAAAATATAGAAAGTCCGAAAAAACAATTTGTGTATTTTTTAATGCAAAAATTAAAATAATTGTTAACATGTATTTTCATTTAAAACATTTTGTTAAAAAAAACCTTTTAGATTTGTAGTTAATTTCTAAGTCAGTTAAAAAGGAAATAAATTAAATATCATTTAGTCTTATGGATTTTGTAAATTCTTTGATAGTTAAAAATCCGTATTAAAATAAAAATTATTATTTTTAGGGATTTTGTAGTTAAATATTCACATTGAAAACAAAATAAGTAAAGGAATTATTATTTGTTTTTACGGATTTGTGGTTTGTTTGTGGACAACTAAAATAAATGAAAAACGAGTAAAAAGGTTAAAGTCGGGCATGCCGACTATACAATACCCTACACCAGTCTGGTGTATTGTTTGGATCCGAAATTCGAATGGGTTAAAATGGGGCTTATGTCAAAATTTTCTATAATGTGAGTCAGCGCACCAAATTTCATTAAAATATCTTAATATTTGCGACCTGCAGTTTGTAACCAAGCCAATTTTGGGGGGACCCTTATATGGGCACTAGTTCTAAACATGGACCGATGTTCACCAAAATCAATAGGCTTCGTCCTTGGGCCAACATAGGTCTATGTACCAAATTTCATCAAAATATCTTAATATTTGCGACCTGCAGCGTATAAACAACATAATTTTGGGGGGACCCTTATATGGGCACTAGGTCTAAACATGGACCGATGTTCACCAAAATCAATAGGCTCCGTTATTGGGCCAATATAGGTCTGTGTACCAAATTTCATCAAAATATCTTAATATTTGCGACCTGCAGCGTATAAACATTATAATTTTGGTAGGACCCTTATATGGGCACTAGGTCTAAACATGGACCGATGTTCACCAAAATCAATAGGCTCCGTTATTGGGCCAATATAGGTTTGTGTACCAAATTTCAACAAAATATCTTAATATTTGCGACCTGCAGCGTATAAACATTATAATTTTGGTAGGACCCTTATATGGGCACTAGGTCTAAACATGGACCGATGTTCACCAAAATCGATAGGCTGCGTTATTGGACCAATGTAGGTCTGTGTACCAAATTTCATCAAAATATCTTAATATTTACGACCTGCAGCGTATTAACAGTATAATTTTGGTAGGACCCTTATATGGGCACGAGGTCTAAACATGGACCGATGTTCACCAAAATCAATAGGCTGCGTTATTGGGCTAACATAGGTCTGTGTACAAAATTTCGTCAAAATATCTTAATATTTACGACCTGCAGCGTATAAACAATATAATTTTGGTAGGACCCTTATATGGGCACTAGGTCTAAACATGGACCGATGTTCAAAAAAATCAAACTTGTTCGTCCTTGGGCCAACATAGGTCTGCGTACCCAATTTCATCAAAATATCTTAATAGTTGCGACCTGTAGAGTGCGCACAAGATTGCATGGACAGACAGACAGACGGACGGACGGACGGACGGACAGACGGACATCGTTAAATCGAAATAAAAAAAAATTCTGAACCGATCAGTATACTATAAGGTTGGTCTACGACCAATATTTTTTGGTGTTACAAACATCAGCACAAACTTATAATACCCTGACCACATAGTGGTGTAGGGTATAATTATTTATTTTTTACAGATATTGTAAGTTAGTTTAAAAACGAGTAAAAAGGTTAAAGTCGGGCATGCCGACTATACAATACCCTACCCCAGTCTGGTGTATTGTTTGGATCCGAAATTCGAATGGTTTAAAATGGGGCTTATGTCAAAATTTTCTATAATGTGAGTCAGCGCACCAAATTTCATTAAAATATCTTAATATTTGCGACCTGCAGTTTGTAACCAAGCCAATTTTGGGGGGACCCTTATATGGGCACTAGTTCTAAACATGGACCGATGTTCACCAAAATCAATAGGCTTCGTCCTTGGGCCAATATAGGTCTGTGTACCAAATTTCATCAAAATATCTTAATATTTGCGACCTGCAGCGTATAAACATTATAATTTTGGTAGGACCCTTATATGGGCACTAGGTCTAAACATGGACCGATGTTCACCAAGATCAATAGGCTGCGTTATTGGGCCAATGTAGGTCTGTGTACCGAATTTTATCAAAATATCTTAATATTTACGACCTGCAGCGTATAAACAGTATAATTTTGGTAGGACCCTTATATGGGCACTAGGTCTAAACATGGACCGATGTTCACCAAAATCAATAGGCTGCGTTACTGGGCCAATGTAGGGCTGTGTACCAAATTTTATCAAAATATCTTAATATTTACGACCTGCAGCGTATAAACAGTATAATTTTGGTAGGACCCTTATATGGGCACTAGGTCTAAACATGGACCGATGTTCACCAAAATCAATAGGCTGCGATATTGGGCTAACGTAGGTCTGTGTACCAAATGTCGTCAAAATATCTTAATATTTACGACCTGCAGCGTATAAACAATATAATTTTGGTAGGACCCTTATATGGGCACTAGGTCTAAACATGGACCGATGTTCAAAAAAATCTAACTTGTGCGTCCTTGGACTAACATAGGTCTGCGTACCAAATTTCATCAAAATATCTTAATAGTTGCGACCTGTAGAGTGCGCACAAGATTGCATGGACAGACAGACAGACGGACGGACGGACGGACAGACGGACATCGTTAAATCGAAATAAAAAAAAATTCTGAACCGATCGGTATACTATAAGGTGGGTCTACGACCAATATTTTTTGGTGTTACAAACATCAGCACAAACTTATAATACCCTGACCACATAGTGGTGTAGGGTATAATAAATGAAAAGTTCTTTTGATTTAAGTGAAAAGTTAGCAGATTCAAGTGATTTTTAATTTATTTTAAATAACATTTTCAGTTAATTTAAACTACAAACTATTTTGAGAATATAAACCATGATAGGTGTTCTAGCAATAGTAATGTGAATAAAAAATTTGTTAAGATACACTCTAAAAAATGTTTGTAAATTTACTATTATAAAATGGGTAAAATTTTATTTAATTTTACGAAAATTCGGTAAATGTAAACAAAAAATGCGTAAACTTTTTTCATACACATTTCCATACACAATAATACACACACAAAGTATTTTTAGACATTATGTGTTTATAAATAAACACATTGTGCCTAAAATTATTGCTGTTTTGTTAAATACAATTTTTACGCACAAAGTTTGTAAGTATACTATTCTATAATAGTAATAAATAATCTGACATTTAAAATTGGAAAAAATTGAAAAAAATTATAAATAATAAAAAGAAAAAGCGAAAACGGATTATTTTTTGTGATTTACAACATTTCCGCAAACACATTAGAGTCTGGAAATAGCAACATAAGCATGAAATTGTTTTTGGTAATTATTGTTAACGCATGTGATAGTCTAAACCTCATTTCAAAATTGAAAACGCCGTAAGAGAGATACGGCCTACGCAGGAACAACTGGGTGCATTAACTTCTGCTCAACAAAATTCCTTCTTTGCAAGGAAGGCAGTCAACCAACAACCGTCAACAATAACGGGAGAAAACGCCGTAAGAGAGATACGGCCTAGGCAAAACAACTGGGTGCAATGACTCCTGCTCAACAAAGTCAGTATTCATTGAGTACTGCCTAACTAGCAAAGAGAGCATTTTGTTGAGCAGGAGTCATTGCACTCAGTTCTTCTTGCGTAGACCATATCTCTCTTAAAACGTTTTCTCCCGTTACAGTTGACGGTTACTGCCTCCCTTTCAAAGAAGGCATTTTGTTGAGCAGGAGTCATTGCACCCATTCAATAGTTATAACAAAATTTTATATGAATTTTATACAAATGCCTTAAGATCCCAAAACGACTAATTGGGACATAAACGATTATGAGAGAAGGACTCGGATATTATTATTAATAAAATACCCCAGCGTAGAAACGGTAATGACATATCATTATTTTTTGGACTACCAGTAATGACACCCACTTACCTTCTGCATTATTTTAAAACATATAATAATGAATTACTGATAATGACTTACTTTTATCATTATTTCAAATAGAAAATAATTTTCTAGATTTTTTTGAAAATTTTTTGAAATCTATTTTTAGACTCAATATTTTTTAAACACTGGTAAGGATATATGTAACCACATATTTTTTGATTTTTTGTATGTTGGAGAGTAAGCTTACTTGTGTGCAGCAGGTCAATTATGTTTTTATCTATTAAATATTACATGTCGATATAGCTCAGATGGTAGAGCTGTTGCCTGGCAATCTGTAGACCCCAGGTTTGATTCCCGCACCAGAAAATTTTATTAAAAAAAAAAAAATACAATAAAAAATATTTTTTTTTATATAATTTATTTTTTTTTTAATTTATTTTTAGACTCATTATTTTTGTCAATACTGGTAAGCACATATGTAACGATATATTTTTTGAATTTTTGGTATGCTGGTGTGTAACGACAACTCATTATTTTTCGCGACATCGCCATATAAAGGTAATAAGAAATGTAATAACAAAAGTAACTAGTTACCATTACCAAGTATGTAGTTACATAACAACATATCTGGTAATGATTTTCTACACTGGGACGTACCAAAAATTAATTTGTTATTTTATTTTAAAAAAAATTTTTGGGTAGTGCTTAAAGTTAGCACAACTGTTGTAAATGTACTCATTTTATTGGATTTTTACGCACTTTCTGTGGATTTTTGCGCATTTTTTGTCGATTTTTACGCATTTTATGCGTACATTTACACGTGAAATGTGATTTTTTACACACAAATTTAGTAAATTAACACACTAATTACAAAATTTCATTAAATTTTTACGCACTTTCAATGTAACATTACAAATTATTTGTGCACCAACTTATACACAATGTGCGTATTTTTTTTCAATTACGCACATAGAGTTAATTTACCCAATTTATAGTAGGAGTTCAGTTTCCCACTATAAGTTGGGTAAATTTCAACAGAATTTAATTAGATTGTAGACTTTGCCAATTGTGTTGACAAATTTTAAATATATTCAAGAATTCATCATTCAATACATTATATTTAATAAATTTTTTTAAAACAAAAAGTTTATTTTTCGACCTTCTATTACAACTGATAAGAGAAAGATTATTCAAGTTTAAAGATCAAGAGTTTTTATTATTTATTATAACAAAACACTGCCAAAATGTTATTTTCAAAATGAGTTAATAAATTAATAAGAATAAATATTGATCTTTCTCCTCCAAAAATTGAGTTATCCGCCCCTTTCCTAGAAAAGTTTTCTGTTGATGTGCGGTAGTGCGAACAAAAACATGTAAAAACTTACTGGCAGAAAAATTACACTGCATGACAAAATCTTGGCTTTTAAAAATTAAGAGAGCTCTGACCATCAATTCTATATATTTCGGACATGCTGATTATAATGGCGTAATACATTTTTCGAGCAATGGTACATATTTTTCGCTAAATGTCTTTAAAGTTTGGCGGTTGTCCATTCAGTTTTTTATATAAAAAATTTTTCAAATTCAATTAATATGAATTTTGTTGTGATAAAATGTAAGCACAGGACCTGTGTCCATATTTACGATATAAATACGATGTGCTTGTCTTGATATTTAAACCACTACTTAGTGTTTTATATAGGTTTTATGGTTTTTTGCTACTTCAGTGACTTTAGTCGCCGAATGTACAATCGACTTTAATAAATGTAATGCCTTAGTAAGGAAGCAATTAAAAGGAAAATATTTCAATAAAAAAAATTTATTCATCTATAGCGGCCTATACGTTAAAATCGCGATTTTTAAAAAATTTTTTATGGCAGCATAGTTGGCCGCAAAGTCCAACTTTTAGTGTAATAAGGGTCAACTCTAAAAACTGTTGTTGCAGAATTTCAAGCGAAACAATTTCCATTTGCAAAAGTTATCTCAATAAATACATTTTTTACTAAGATAAGTATCATACTAAAGACAATTTAGTATCTTAAAATGTCTGTAGTATGATACTAACCTTAGTAAAAAATGTATTTATTGCGAAAACTTTTGCAAATGCAAACTTTTTTGCTTGAAATTTTGCAAGAACAATTTTTAGATGTGAGCCCATATGATACTATACGACCGCTTAGCCATCTCACCCAAGTAAGGCCTTGAATGCAATGTAACTAATTCATAGTTTTCTTTTCTATTCAGTTTTCTGTTATTGTTTTTTACTCAAAAGTGATCAAACACAAACACATACAAACATTCTGATTTTAGATTTTTATCTTCCAATATCCTCCATGGCTCCTTTTTCGCAAATGTTGCCACACTGATGTACACTCTCAGAACAATTCCGTTGTGGCAACGGAAGTTTTTTACAACCGAATTGATTCGGTTGCTGCAACCTCGTAATTCGGTTGCAGCAACCGAATTCAGTTGTGGCAACCGAATTCTATTTCAATTCGGTTGCGATAACCGAATTATCGGTTGTCACAACTGAATTCTCTTGGGGAAACCGAATTACGAGGTTGCAGCAACCGAATCAATTCGGTTGGAAAAAATTCGGTTGTCACGACGGAATTGTTCTGAGAGTGTATGGTCTTTACGTTTAAGAGCAAAATGCGAAATGTTTTTAAGACTTTCAATTTACTACGAAGTGTTCACTTTCCAGTCATTCAAAAAGTACTGCAAAAATATTGAAGTATGAGTACTCCTCTTATGGGGCAACTTAATGTAAAAATCATTAGTTTTTCTGTTGAAAAAGAAGAAGTAACTAATCAAGATCATTAATTGTAGTGATTATCTACTGTTTTTCAACTCTTTTTTTGCTGGGAAGTTAGTAGAATCGACATGAAATTCTAATCAGGCAAATTTTGATAATGTTTTGTTTTTTTTGTAGAATTAAGGAATTCTTAAATTTTTTAAAATTTTACAAAATAATTGGCAAAAGTTGCACTTACAAATTTTTTGTTCATAAGGAATACATTTTTGGAAGCTTTTTCAAACGGTTTTGGAAACCATCATAAAACATGTTTTTTGGACTCTAAAAATGAGGCGCTCTAATATACATGCATACAATTTATAAGCTATCTACATACTTCCCTCAAATAATGCGCATTAAATAAATGGAAAAATTGATGACATTTAAAAAGCACTAAAATGTACTGTATTGCATAATGTACCTTTGAAATTAGGAGGAGCAATCGTTATGGGACAGTCGATAGAAAAATGGGGAAAAAGTGGAAGTAAATCGGTAGAAACTGGAAATTACAATAAAGATTTAAAAAAAGTGTTAAGAATTTGTGTTAAAGTTTCATGTTCAAACATTTTTAATTTCACATATTTCATAAATTATTGCACTTTTTAATTTCTGATATTATTAATATTTTTCTAATTTTTTCTCATAATTTAGATATTTTTCGACTCTTTTTGCATTTTTAATATTTTTTCACACCGCCACTAATTTTGTCCGATGTCCGATCGGATGTGCAATACCATAACAATCGTATCTCCTTATATCTTATACCAAGAAGCATATAAAATTAACACTTACGGGGGTTTCTACAAGACGTGCGTCGTTCGTCGAATGAGTGACTACATGTTTTTTTTTTTGCGTTGAATGTATTTTGTTATTATATTTTCGTTTGTGTGACGAAGAACGTCATCTAAAACACCACTTTAGTTGGTATTAAAAATTATTTAATACTGTTCCGAAGTTGTGATGGTACTAAGAAAGAAAGGAGATACAATTGCTATTGGATCGCACATCGGACAGAACTTTATGCCTTTGTCAGAGAAGATTATGGCGTTGTCTGACAAGGTCTCAATGTTCTGTCCTATGTCGGATGTCCAGTCCGATGTGCGATCAGATAGCAATTGTATCTCCTAGTTTTATATACACACAGAAAACAGATTCGTAGTTCCAACCGAATTTTTCGCCAACCGAATTTTTGTAGTTCCAGGTACAATCACTTTTATTTATTTTTAATACCATTGTAACTACCGAAATTTATTTACAATTTTTGAATTTTTGTTGTGTTAATAGATTATGGATTATAAATTTTATAAATAGAAAAACACGATCCACAAAATTTATTTAAAAATTAAAATTTTTTTTGTCGCTATCTGGGATCGAACCCCCGACCCTCCGCTTGTCAGTGCATTGCTTTCCCTCTAAGCTAAGCTCTATTTAAATTTTTTCAATCAAATTTCAAATTTGAATTTCTTCAGGTTTGAATATTTTGTCTATAAATAAAATTATATCAACAACAGAAAATCAGTTGTGTCTTTTAATTTGAATAAAAAAAAATTAAAACAAAATTTATATCGCGAACTGCGATTGAACCGGCGACCTTCCGTCTGTCAGCCCAATGCTTTTCCTCAAGGCTAAACTCGACATAAATTTTTTTTGTCAAATTTCAAATTTGAATTTCTTGAGGTTGAAAATTTGAATATTTTGTTTTTGAATAAAATTATATTCACAACAGAAAATCAATTGTGTCTTTTAATTTAAATCAATAAAAAAATTATAAAAAAAAAGTAATGCCTTGGTTGAGGTTTGAACTCAAATCTCTAAGGCTATAAGGCTGTGTCTCTACCTCCTGCGCCACAGATACTTATGTTTAGTTGTTGTCTAACTTAGAATTTAAACATTCATATGTATGAAACGAAAAAATATGATAGATACCAAAATTTTATTATGATAAATAAAATTTCTGTTCCTTGTCTCAATATATTATTACAATTACCAAAATAATGGAAATCAATGGTTAAAGCTACTAAAGTTAAAAAAAAATTTTAAATTGATTGGAAAAACTAATACTTTGGATAGAGTGATCGATTTTATTGAAACATAACTGATACTAAATTGTTGCTGCCGATATTTTATTCAAATGACTAAATCTTCGATAAATTGGTGGTTGTTGGTATTGAAGGTAATGTGGAAGTTAGTAATTTTTCAATATTGGTTAGAAAAGCCAATATTTTGGATAATGTGACAGTGTTTTGGTTCATCATATATATTTTTTGTTCACAAATAAATATAACTTTCCTGATGATGAATTTTAAATAACTGCAATTAAAATTATTGAATGATGAAAATATTTCGTTGGTTCCGATAGAATTCCAACCAATTTATTTTCTGTGTGTATATATATATATTTGTTCCTTTTACTCCTGCAAGGAGCATAGGGCCGTTTTATATGCTTCCTGCTTATCCCCTTCTTCCTACCATCACAACTTCGAAACAAGTATTAAATAATTTTTAACACCAACTAAGTGTTAATACTAAACTGCTTCATATTGGAACTACTTAGACTGACGGCGATGACCCAAAATTCTTTTGCAGTCTTAATTAAACAATTTCGAAATTTCGCTCGTATTATCTAACCGTATTTTAAGAGGAATAAGCGTAACTTACTTACAAACAGGTAGCTATGTAATAGCTAGAATAAGGATATTCTACAAATAAACATATACATATATCATTCACATGTATATAGGAAACGGCCGACTGGGAAACAGACACATGTAGAACCTACAATATATTGACATATTTAAGCATGTGTCTTTGGTGTTATTTTACCGGAAGGCTGTACTTAACACCCACTCTTTACTTAATACATCCACACATAAGATCAAGCTCATACATAACTGGAAAAAGATGCACATTCACGTTTTTTTCATAGATTAACAACAACTACATCATATGTACATATGTCTGTGTAAAAAATAAATCTGAACTGAAACTAACAACTACCAATGACATCATGGTTAAACGTTTGAGTGATGGCTTAACGATGATAATACTTTTACCATACTCATATGTAGACTAGGGGTATAACTTTTTTGGGCACAAGCTTTTGATGAAAATATGTATAAGTTTGTCATTCCGTTTGTTGAAATATAAAAATAAAATTACATAAAGAAGGTACCTTTTAATTTTCCATAAAAATTGCTGTAATTTGTGAGAAAATTGCAAGAGTATGTAATGAACCCTACACTTAAAATAATACGTCTGTTGGCTGGATAGAAAAATTTGTTACTTTAACAAAATTTATTCCTGTTTTTTGGCTTAAAATAAAATTTGTTGATTTTAACACTTTTTTGTTAAATTTAACAAATCTAAATTTATATCAAAAATTTGTAAAACTACAGTTTTATTTGTAATTATACTGAGTCGTAGAATTTATCAAAATTTAGGGTCTCGGGGGGGGCATATAAGGGTACTCCAATGAAGCAAACATTTTGTCCATTTTGTCTATCTCGCTTAGTTTTCGAGATATGGGCCATTTTATAAAGTGGAAAATTTTTATTAAAAATTTCCGAGGATCCAAGGCCCTGCCAAGGACCCCTTCCGCTGGGTTATTATACGGTTAGGAGTAGTCGAAATTTTCATCAATTCTGCTCTATCTCTCTTAGTTTTCGAGATATTGGCCATTTTAAAAAATCGGGAGGGAAAGAAATAACGCCATCTTTAAAACTTCGGATACATTGTTGGCACCATCCACCGGGTAATAGGAGTAACATGAAAATATATTTTAACAATTAGTTTTGTAAAATTTAACGAACGCACCCAGACAAAAAATTTGTTGTCCCAACCGAATAGGTTCCAACCGAATTAACGATGTTGCAGCAACCCAATTAATGGGGTGTCACAACCGAATTTTGAGATTCCAACAACCGAATTCGGTTGTGACAGCCGAACTTAGAGGTTTTGGCAACCGAATTCAAGCGAGGTTGTCCCAACAGATCCTATTTCAGATGAAATTCCACTTTTTTGTTTTTTAAAACGCTAGTTCTTATTTTTTATACATTTATTAATTACCAGTTAATTATAGTAGAGATTTTTACATTAAAATTAAAACTTAGTTAAGAAATTTATATAATTATAAATATGCAGAAAGAAAGGATACACCCAGAAAAAATATTGGTTGGAATTCGATCAAAACCAGGACGTTATTTTATTTGCAGTTGCCTATAATTGAATACTACACCAAAAATATTTTACTAGGTATTAAAAATAGGGAAAATGTACTAAAAAACAATCCTTTTAACAAACTATTGTTATCTCCAATCAATTTTAAAATTAGCATCAGTTTAGTAATTCTATGCAGTAGAAGCAGCCATTTATTTAGTGAATATACAAAAAATTGGTGTTACCTATAACTTTTATTAAAAAAATTTCAATACTCGATAGGGGTAACTACAAATACGGGTATCCTAATCAAATATGACCTTAAAGTCGATTTTCTGTATAACCAACCAAATTGTGGATTGTATTGATAACACACACAACTATTGTTTGGTGTTGGTAAACGAATGTTTTACTATATTTGTTTTCCAAGCAAAACATATAAATTCAAAATTAGACTTCAAAATTAATAAGTGTTTGTGGTGTAGTCGGTAGAGAGTTGGCCTAGTACGCCGGATTTCCGAGTTTAAATCCCGGAAAAATCAAAAATTTATATGTTTTTTTTAAATTAAAATAAAATATTCATATGTATAAACAGTAAATATGGCTAAGAAAATTAAAAGTAGTTGTGGTGCAGTGGGTAAGAGTGTGCACTATTAACCGGGTTCAATACCAGAAAATTCAAAAAAAGTTTTTTTAATTTCAATAAAATTTTGTGGAACATAATTTTATTTATGTGGAACATAAAATTGAATTAGACAACCGAACATTGGCTTTCACGACGAAAAATATAATTTAATATAAAGATAATTGTCGTAACCGCACGAATTCGATTGGCAACAAATTCGGTGGCCACAACTGAGACTGTTTTCTGGGTGTAATATTAATAAAGTCGCCTAACTTAACTAAATGAAAGTGTGGTAAATTTATCAATACTCGTATCTAGAGTTATTTTCATGCTAATTTTGCTCATGGTTAAAGTAAAAATCATGAGTAAATTTTTAATTAAAATAACTTTGGATTGTGTTGAATTGAAGCTCACTTTTTCTTAGAAAAGTCAGCAGACATAAGGAAAATAAATAATTGAAAATGCATTTGTTCGAAAAAGTTCTAAATATGAATACTTAATATGGATCAGAAACAGAACAGATGGAAAGACATTATTAAATCGTCTTACTATGAGTTCATCTATTGCTCTTTCAGAGAAAAAGTAGTATTTAGAACCCTTTCGATAAAAAACAATTTCTTTTAGTGCTTCCTTGAAAAGGAGAACACTTCCCAGGTAGAAATTTATAAAAAAGGCACTGGAAAAGCACAAGGTAAAACACTAAATACAAATACTTTACCAGAATTTGAAATAGGTGCTTTCCAAGCACATATTTTGCTAAATTTTCTCCGGTATTTGAAAAAAGCACTGCCAAAACTTAAAATTCGGATGCCTTGCCAACGTTTTAAATAGGTCACTTCCCACTTTTTTGTTTTTCAAAAGAATCTTTAAACACAACAGCTTCTCGACAAAAATTAAAGAAAAAATAATTGACATTAAAATAATTTTTTTACTGCAAAATTAGATGACTCCAAAAATCATATATTTTTAGAGTTATTTAAAAGTCCTGAATTATCAGCAATCATATTTAAGCCTGGATTAGCCAGACATAAACGTATCTCTGCATAGCTGAATTAATAAGCTAAATAAGAACAGAAGATGTGTTGTGTTTTTTGTTTCATTCTTATGCATTCAAAAATCTATTGTGAATAGATTTTCGTTGTGTATTTACGTTTGCTCTATATTGAATGCATAAGAATGAAACAAAAACACAACACATCTTCTGTTATTATTTAGCTTAATAATTCAGCTATGCAGATATACGTTTATGTCTGGCTAATCCAGGCTTTAGATGGGTCGCATACATACTTCAAAAATCAATTGAAATTTATGGTTCTTGGTGCTATCACAATGCTAGGCGTTAGGCGTTGGAAGAGCACTTGATTTTTTTTTCTGGGTGCTTTTCCAGCACTTTGAAAAGCATGTTATGATTTGGGCCTTGGAAAAGTACAGTTAGCAAGTATTTGTACCACATATTTCGGTGCTCTGTCACCTTCGTAATTTCCTACCTGGGTTATTTATCAAAATACACAAAGAGAATTTAAAAACGTGCAATAGTTTGCAGAAAACTTCTTCATCCAATTTTCAAAAAAAAACCTTACAGTAGCGAATATTATACCAATTTAAAATATTTTTTAAGAGCTGTTTTGTTAAATCCATTTTTTGCAATGTACCGTGCTAGTTTGAGCTTCAAATTCGCCTTTTTTGATTGTTTTTCTTGCTGTAAAAAAAATTTAAATTAGTAAAACACTGAAACATGTTTGCGAATTTTTAACACAAACCTTTTATATTATATTCTCCAATAAATTGTAGTTTATTTCTGTTTTCTCTAAATTATTTAATTTTTTTTATTTTGAAGAGGTTGCAACAATCCTATTCCATAAAAACTCGGTTGTCACAGCCGAGTTTGGTTGCAGCAACCCCACTGAGAAAAATTCGGTTGCCACAACCGAATCTTTTATTTATTCGGTTGCTTCAACCCCATTTAAGGGTAGACATAACTGAATCGAAGTTGTGACAACCGAATTCAGTTGCTACAACCGAGTGAGGGTTGCTGCAGCCCTTGTGAGGTTGCAGCAACCCTTTTGAAATTGCAACAACCCTTTTGAGGTTGCAACAGCCCTTTTGAGGTTGCAACAACCCTTTTGAGGTTGCGACAACCTAATTCCAACCATATTTTCTTAAAAATTTTTTTTAAATAATTTTGAAAATTAACATTCAAAATTAGTTAAAGTACTAAAGATTTTTATTATTGTGTTAAATGAAGATAACTAAAATATATGCTTAAATCAGTGTTTCAACTAAAAATTTGTTGAAAATTAGTCAAATCGATTTGAAACTGGTTTGACAGATTTTTCTGCTGACGTATTATTTTAAGTGTACTAAAAATAAGTTAAAAATTACATTGCAGAAAATACTATTGTCTACTAATATGCTGCAAAATTTTTTACAGATTTTATCAAGGTAATTTGTTAACTTAAGTTTTAAGTTAACTTCACTAAAAGTTAACTTAAATGTAACTAAAATTTTATAAATTTAACATTTTTATTTTCCTGTTCTTATCTTACTAGCAAGGTCATTTTAATTAATTTTTATTAACATTTTCTCCTATTTTTACAGCTTTATTTCTTTCTATGAGTGTATTAATAATTTTTTAAAAAATAACACATTAAAAAACAACTTTATATATTTTTCCAATATGTTTTATATTTCTGTTAATAAAAAATTAAAGAAATGAAGATAACTCTTTAGTGAACAAGACTGCTAAAACTCAGCTATCATTTATAGCAAGCGATAGCGTAGGGGGAGCGTCTGCTTGAAATGCCAACGAGCGTGGTTTCAAGCCCCACACGATGCATGATGATCTTTTTATATTAAATTAAAATAAAATAAAGTAAAAACGAACTTCCTCTTCATGGGTTCAATTATACATCATTTGTTTTTAAAAAGAACAACTCCTTTCCTATGACAATCCAATGTTAAATTCTTCGGTGAAAAACCCGAAAAAAGCAACTCCCCATTCAACAGTTGCAGTGCTTTAACTACTTCCTTTTTCTCACTTTTTTTACTGGGGCAATGCTACAAAAATTGAATGAAACAGAGAATGAAAAGGAATGGAATATTGAACGAAATGGAACAGAACGGTTGAATTTTTTTTTTTTTTGGTTTTTAAACACACATTTTTTTTTCTTTTTAAACACACCAATGGAACGGAATGGAATTGAATGGAGAACGAGTGGAATTGAATGGAACAGAAAATGAAAAGCAATAGAATGTGAAACTAAATAGACTAAAAATTTTTTAAAAACATTTTTTTAAAAATGGAAATGGAATAGGAAATGAAAAGGAATGGAATGTGGAATGGAATGTGGAATGAAATGTGGAATGAAATGTAATGGAAAGGGGGACGAGTGGTAACATATTTGGTTGACGAAAAATTTACTTTGACATGATCAATTGTATGTCGCCTGTCCCCGTGTCGGAAAACCTTCATACTTTGTATGTTTACGCGCCAGAAAACAAAACAAAAAGTGCAGTGTATTAGAATGAACGAAATTGTGATACGAATTGGAAAAATGTATTTCTTTGCTTTGATTGGTTTTATTATTATAGTTCTTTTATCTATAATAAGGTTGTTCACTAGGGGTGTGCTATCTGTTGTATCTTTGTATCGTCCTGACAAAAAGCTGAGTTGTTAAAGTTTTTATTTGAGTTTAACAACGATTTCACTGTGAGACAAATGGTAGGGGTCAGTGACCGGGAAGGGTTCAAACTACCGGGGAAAGTTATATCGGTAAAGAAGAAGTTATACGTGTCCCGGCGTTTCGCTGGGTCACCCCTAGGAATCGAGATATATCGATTTGACTTTTGGTGGTCTTTTTTTTGACATAACTCGAGAACCACTAGTCCGATTTTGCTCAAACAATTAAAAATTACAATTCCTTTAATCTGTTCATATAACGTTTTTCTATATACTCAACAGTTTTGCCGGTAAAAATAAATGTATGAAGAAAAAAATATTTTTTGCCTAAAATATTAAAAAAAAGTAATAAACAAAGGGTTATTGATTTTTATGGTAGCGGTAACAAACATTTATTTTTACCGGCAAAACTGTTGAGTATATAGAAAAACGTTATATGAACAGATTAAAGGAATTATAATTTTTAATTTTTTTAAAATTGTTTGAGCAAAATCGGACTAGTGGTTCTCGAGTTATGTCAAAAAAAGATATATCTCGATTCCTAGGGGTGACCCAGCGAAACGCCGGGACACGTATAACTTGTTTTTGACCGATATAACATTTCCCGTTGGTTTCATCCCATCCCGATTTTGACTGTCGCATATTGTTTTCTATTGGGTTTTCTATCTGATAGCACACTCAAACATAGGACACTAAATATACGTAAAAATGTTGTATCGTCCTATTCTCAAATGTTGTATTTTTTCAATTTAATTTTTAACAACTCTGTTTTTGGTTAGGACGATACAACAAATATCACACCCCTTGTGAATTACCTTAATATTTTTATATTTTTTATTTTTATCTACATAAGTAAAAATAAAATAAGTAAATTTATACAAAAGATCGTTTAGCACGAAACCGCTAACCTAGCGGGAGAAGCCAACTAGTCTTTAAGAAAAATCACTTCAAAACTAATTGTTATTAAAATTAAAGTTTTGTTTAATTAAATTAGTTATAAATTAACATTATGGATATAATTTTACAACAAAAATGGTCACCCTAAATTCAGTGATAGTAACGTCCTTTGAATTCCACTGTGTTAGAATTTTACTTTTTTTCAACAAGCTGTGCACCCTACTAGTAAAGCTAATTTGAGTACGCTGAATTCGTTTTTCGAAGTTAGCGATTTAAAACTTCAATACTAAAGTACCACAAAACGATATTTTTTATACTTTTGGGATAATTTTTAAATTTAAATCAACCCAACTCTGTTAAGTACAGTTTTTAGCTATTATTATTTTCGAGGGAAATTTTTTTTCGCAATTTTTTTTTCCTAAGAAGTTTTTTTCTTAATTCTATTGAATATTTTTCTAAACCTTATTGAATATACACAAAATAACATAACATTGTAGTCTTTTTGCAGAAAAAATGTTTTTGCGAAAATTTTTTATTAATATTTTTTTTTAGATTAATTTTACAAAAATATGTGGAAAACAATAGAAAACAGAAGTTTTGTGCTTTATGTACCTATTCCTATGAAAAGTCTGTGACTCTTAGTTATGACTGTATTCCCCATGTATTTGTTATTGCAAAGTCTTAATAAAATATATTTATTCAAATTTTTGTTTGAAAACTTCAAAAAAATTAAGACCTGGTATCGATACAATCATAACATTGACAAATAAAAGTTGAATTTTTTGAATTTTATTGTTGTTTTGTATGAAAAGTTATGAACCTCAGTCTTAAAAATAGGCTTACGACGGTCACAATGAGTCACAAGTGGGAATAGGCACCTTAGTAGCATTTTCTTTAATAATTTCTGTATTTACTCATCTTCTTGAAGCATAAGAGGGAATCCAACTTGTTACCACTGTACCAGTGTTCAAGTCTAGCCGGTACTTGGTGCAATCGGAACTGAATTTTGGGTATTTGTCATGTGAAGAATAACTACCTCTAAGTTGCTTTTTGATGAGTCGATGAACAATGCGTAATCTTCGTGTTTATATTCATGAGGCATTGTTAAAATTATACAGCGAATGTCAATTGAAAATGCCAACGAGTTATTATCAATTGATTTAAAAATATTTGTTAACCCTCTAATGCACTTTCTTCTGATTACAATAATATTTAAACCATATATTTGGCATTGAAAATCTACTATGGAACAAATATAAAAATTTTAATTTATCGCTTTATTTAGGCGATATAGCACAACAAAGGTTAAAGACGTATCTTGAAACCCAGTAGTAATAATAATTTTTTGCTGTAAATAACACTATCAATAAAATAAAATTATGTACCAAAAATTGTTGATCAATTGCTGCTATTTCAAAAGTTATGGCGATTTTCGAAAATTACGAAATTTGGCGAATTTGGCACTAAACATCAATAAATTTTGGCGAAATTAGTTCTGCTTACTATTATCCTTGAGTACATAATAAATCTGTTGGCTAGTTTTTTAGTTAGAGAGATCTTTGTAAAACGTATCCTGGCGTTGTCCTGTGAGTCCTGGAGAAAAATAACGGGTTTTGCAATTAGAGACTCTAAACTAGCTTTGTTATTGTCAGTAATGTACGCCAGATCTTAAATGTATTTTTTTTTGCAATTTTTCAAATATTATTTCCTGTTTTAAACAGGGACGTAACAGTTATAACTTTTATTCAAAAAAGTGATTGTTTTACAATTATTTCCTGTTTGAGTATTTTTAATTTTCTGTTTATTTGCTCTGTTTGATTTATATTTTTAATTCAAACAAAAACAATCCAAACACGATTTTTATTTTTTCAAAAATAATAAAAGTTATTTTGTGATTTTTTTTCTTTATCAAAAAATAACAATTAAGAATATAAATCAAAAGCCATGGAACCAATGACTTCACCAATTATAATATCCTGATGATGTCAACTAGTGTTAATAAAAGATTGAACAGTGATTTAAAGTGAGTAAATATGTATATTCCAGCAACTTCCGGCATTCAATTTAGGTCAATTTTTAATTTTTATTTTATTATCAAATAAAAAAGTTAGTGCTTAATTTTTTCAAAAAAATCATTCTGTAACTTTTATAAAAAGTTTTAAAATAAAAATCAAAAAACAACAGAAATTTATAGAGTAAAATATAAAAATTGAAAAAATTAAAATCTTTGCCAAACTTTGTGATTTTTTTGTGCAATATGATTTATAAAATATAGTGCATTATTGAAATATTATAATTAAATAAATTTGGGTGGTGACTTTTTTAGAAATATAACAGTTATTTTGGGTCTCTGGTTTTAAAAAGTTAATTTTTTCAAATTTTCTAAATTTTCACTTTACATGGTTCTCGCTTGAAAACCGTTCCTTATACAAAAAAAGTTTCAAGGCAAAAAAAGTAGACAGTTAAGTTTTCTATGGATATAATACAACTTGTTTAGTAAAATATTTAGCCAAAAAATATTTAAATCTGAAGATCGCCTTTAGGCGGCCTTGTGCATTTGAGGGTTAAATGATGATCGCGACCGATCGATCAATATTCCAGAACTTTAGGAGCTAGAGTATTAGCTTGTTTCAGTTACTTAGCTAAACTAATTGACTTCCGCTGTGATAGTTTAAGGCAACGTACCATAATGTCCAAACCGTTTTGTATAATTTTCAAGGTTGGTTACCGAAACGAATAACGGTAAGGGTAACGGTATTTAATTTCATTTGTTTCGGTAACGGTATTTAAGACTATTTCGGTAACGGTATACCGTTATCGAAACAGCAATACCGGTACGTACCGGTATTATAAATTATGTTAAAAACATATAAAAATAAGTAAAAACTTAACATATATTTAATTTTACGTATTAAAAATACATATTATAAGCTTTAAATTCAATGCTGGTAGTTTTAATAATTAAAATTATTATCTTGTAAAGTGTTGTTTTTTCAAACGCGTCTTGTAGACCAAATACAATTAATATTGTCATTAATATGTATTTTTATTAATTCTAATTTAGTAGGTTTGAGGTTAAGAAGAAGAATAAACCTTCCTCAAAAACACATTAAATTTGCAAATCAGACTAGATCTAGTTTCCGCCTTTTTATGGACAGCCTTTATCAGTGATCTTCCATTAAATTGTATTTTTGTTTATATTTTTATTGTCAGATTGTCTCTATATTATCGACAAATTTTTTTGTAGAAAAAAAAAACTGAAAATTATTACAAAAAGTCAAAAAACTTGCATTTTTATATAAATTAATAAATACCGGTAAAATACCGGTAACTACCATTCAAAATAACGGTATCGGTAACGATAACGGTATTTGAAAATTTTTTTAGAGGTATTGGTAACGGTAACGGTAACGGTATTCAATTTGAAACGGTATTTTAGCGATAACGGTATTATAACGATAACGGTAACCAACCTTGGTAATTTTTAAATGATTGCAGTTGTTAGTGACGTGGGATGGTTGGTATTCTGATACTTATGTCTCTGCTTGAGTTTGTAATGTTAGTGCTTGGTTTTCTAGAAATTGGAATATTTTCCAAGAGCGGCAACGGTAATTGGGTATATTTTGTTTTTGTATATTGAAATTTACGTAATTTGTTTCTATTTATACCAGAAAAAAAATTTAAGCGCGCACAGAACTCATCTGAAGTATGAACTTGTGGATCCGACTAAATTATTGGAACACCAAAGCGCATACAATCAATTTTGTCTTTAAAAATCTATTTAATATAGAAAATCATCCAGTACAAAAGACGGGGCCCACTCCACATTACGAAAAACTATATGATTAAAATATCGGCGATATAATTCCGCAAAGTCATCGCCGATTTTCCGACGAGTAATAGTACGTTTTCCGCAAACATAACAAAAGTTATTAAAATCAACATGTTGCTCCACTTTAATAAAATTAATTTCACTACCGAAAATTTTCACAATACGATATTGACATTTTTCCAAAAATAAATTTGACACTTACCTGCTACGCCAACTCTTGTTATATTCCATATTTAAAATTTATCTAATAATTTTAAGTAAATTAAAAGTGAACGAATATTTCTAAGACAAGTACCAACTTTGAAATTAATTAATAACTACCGGCAAAATACCGTTAACAACTATCATAAATAACAGTATTGGTAACAGTTTTCAATTTAAATCTATTTTAGCGTATCAAACGGTGTTATAACCAAAACGGTAAGCCACCTTATTTAAAAATATTGAATTCGCCAAAAATATGCTTAAGATGTTGAGATATCTTACATCATCAAAAGTCTTCTGACAGTTAAGAGTGCATCAGTTAATCATTTATCACTAACTTAAACTTTAGTGGCCAATTTTAAAGTCAGAAATATTTGAGACTATAAAATATTTGATACCACTAAAAAAACACTAAAGTCATGCAGTTTATTGATTGCGACACAAGGTGAGTAAAACATAAAAAGTTATATTTAACATTTTTGCATACATTCTTGTTTAAACTTTTTTTCTCATTCGAGTATTACAAGCGCATTTATGCTTACACACGTATTCCTTTATTGATTATCTTTTGTTTTTTATGACATTAGTGACATCGTGGTAAGACATAACACAAAAAAAGATAATAGAAAGGGGACTTTCTTGCATGTTATTTTCTAGCCTACAGTCATACTTTGTACCCGTATGTATGCTGCTTTACATGATGCAGGTTTGTTTGCCAAAAATATAAAATATCACGTTTATAATGTCAATTTTTGAGTTTGAAGGCAAAACAAAGTTTTTGGCTTGTTTTTTTTTTTGTTTTAACATGAGGTTAAGGTTTTTTTTTGTTTCTGATATTGTAGCCTTTATGTCATATGTATTTATCTATCAGACAAAAATCTTAAAAAGGATTTTGCATATTTTCATGTAAAATATCAAATTTTAAAGACAGACTAAAAATATGTCGTCTATACTGCCACATATATGGCTATGTACACTAAAAATTTATTAAGGGATACATGAAAACAGTTAAATATTGCGTTTCAGCGATGTTCTTGGAAGTAGTGGTTCTTTAATTGGAAAGTTTATACATGAAATACTTACTTTTAGCTTTAAAAAGAACTATCGGTAACTTTAAAATAACAAATGGCTTTAAATACAGTTAACCGTAAAATAGCGAAATAACTTAAAATATCGATAACCTCAAAATACCCTAATAAAATTCCCTTGAAATAAAGTTATCAATTGAATGCTTCACTTGACAAATCGATTAACTCCATACAGAAAAATAAGTGAGAGAAATAAAAAAATAGCATAGGTACACTGTTTTTCAAAAATCCCGTCAAATTATAGATTTTGTAATTTAGTAGTGTTAATAGTTATTATCAGAAAAATTTGTTTTTAATATTACACAGTTAGGAGTCAGTAAAGGGGCTTGAAATTAAAATTTTATAAAGTTCAGAAACTGGAGTTAATCGATTTGGCAAGTGAAGCACTCAATTATCACTAACTTTATGAATCGGTTGCCAACCCTAATTTTTAGTGAATTTTAATTCATGTACACAGAAAAAAGTATCACAAAATTTTAAGTAATTAAAAAAAATTGTTGGGTTTTTACTTAGATATCTAACAATTTTTTTATTAAATGTTTGTAAATTGTATCAAAAATATCAAAAAAATAGCCTTAGAATTTTTTGAAACAAAAAAAAAACAAATCATTTATTTTTTGTTTTCAATTGCTCAAATGTTTGTAAATTGTAACAAAAATTTCAAAAAAGTAGTCTTACTTTATTTTTTTTTTGTCAATACGACAACATAAAGCGAACAATTGTTTTAATATAACAAACTCGTTGTTGAATTTTCTTTTTTTATTTTTAACAAATACAAACAAGTTACAAAAAAAAATTATTGTATTTACAAAACACATTGTTAAAAAAAAATTGATTTTATTTTTAACAAATTACAAAAAAGTTACAAAAAGGGATTTGTATATACAAATTCCATTGTTGGTGCCTTTTTAAAAAAATTTTTGTTTGTTTATGCAAAAAAGGTGTTTAACATTACAAACAGAATTTTGTAAATTTTTTCTGTGTAGTGTTCATAAATTTTTTTTTTACTGATTTTCCTCAAATAAAAGATATGTATGCATTAGTTATTAAAATTTATTTAAAATTAATTTTATTAAAAAAAAAAAACTTGTAATAAATTCCTTGTCTGTTAAGCATTAAATTAAATTATGTATATACTCCATATTAACTTGAAGTGGGAAACAAAATTATTGTTTGTGAAATGCCAAAAATTAGAGATTACTTTTTTTATTAAAAATATAAAAATGTATAGCCGACAAAAAACATCATTATATCTAGCATATTTCTATATATTCTAGCTAAATATATAAAAATATAGAAAGTCCAAAAAAAAAACAATTTTTGTATTTTTTAATGCAAAAATTAAAACAATTGTTAAACAAAGCTTACCATGTCTAAGTCTCACGCAAAATATTTAACTTGTTTGGGATAAATCTCTTTGTTTTTACAATCATATACATATGTATATAAATAGTACCCACGGGGTACTTCTGTATAAATGTTGCTTTTAAAAAGTGTTGATTTATGACTGGTTTTTACCAAATCAGACAGTTCATGTACAAAATTCTCATCCCGTTGAATTTTTGTACCTTATGTAATGTCTCGGTGTGTATGTTCCAGTCATAATTTTCTTATTGCGGACAACTGATGAGTTGAGGTGAGGTGAGTTTTACTCTATGACAATATCATATTAGAATTTCGACTTGAGGAAGAACTAGCTAAATAGCTAAGTATGTGTAGGTACACAAAAAAAATTAATAAATATATTTTTGACACTTGCTTTAATTCTATAGTCGTTGTAATAGGGTGTATGGAAATTTACTTATGAAAGAAGTCGGATGTATCAAATTTCAAATATATTTGCTTGTTGTTCTTTTTTTGCAAAAACCAGGTATATGAAAATTGTATGGAAAAACTAAACTCATTTTATAATTTTCAGCGCCACAACTAAAAATGACCAAAAAATACTAGTTTTTGCCCAGTATAAATATAATATAAGACGTAAAATCAGATAACGTAAAGTCCGATTTATCAAAAAAATTCAGCTTATTTCAGTAGTTTTTTTCTGCACGGCTCTGTTTGACAATTTTTATTTTTTTTATTATCTTATTCTACTATTTGTACATATTTATTTCTATAAGTGTAATATCTTAGTATTATTAACAAAAATAATAATAACAAAAATTTTAGGGTTTTCTTAATAAATAAAATAATCGAAAGCGGTTAATTTTTAAATAGTAATTTTGAAACACATCGCAAAACAGTTTTCTGAAATGGCTGGTTTTATGGACACTCTACTGTTTGCATTTGGTATTATAAGAAACAAATTTAAAAAACCAAAAATTGAGTAATTTTTACCCCGTTTTTTTTAACATGAGTTTGGAGCCCTAAAAAACTAAATTCACATTATTTTTTCTCCTCTATCTCATTAAGTTTCTCCAAACCTCATTAAGTTTAGGAGGGAAGGTATAGGAATATCTTCCTTGTTAGTAGGAATTTTGAGCAGACACCTCAAAACACCTTTTTTTGAATTATTTAATGAAAATTAAATTTAAGTGAAAATCCTGCAATGCTGACAATAATCCTATCCCTTAGTTTTTAATGAATTTAGTTTAAATTCATCAGAATTTGTTAAAAAAAATTAAAAAAAAAAACATCACAAAACCGCTGGTATTTTTGTGCCATTACAACTAGAAGCCATTCCAAATGGAAGGCGTGAATATATGTTTTTATTTGCTCTATATTCACTTAAAATTTAGAATCCTTTAAACCATCATTGCCACACATAGAAGCATATGGGTTTGGTGTATATTATGGCAAAACTCAAAGACACGAACATACACATACATGCTTTTTCAAAAGTATAGGTTTCACACACAAATGTATAGGAACTTGGGTTAATTGGGGAACAATTTTAATAAGGTTCTAAAAAGAACCCACGAATATTTTCTTAATTATTTTAAGAAATATATTGGTATTCTAACTTTCTGAATTCCCGTTTAAAAAAGTTTAGTTCTGATCAAATCTTTTTGGATCTAAATAGATATGATTGAATCTAATTAGATCCTGTATCAGATCTCATCACATATGATCAGATATGGCATATGTGATAATACCTTATGGCAAGATCTGATCAGATCCAGTGCCAAATCAGTTCAAATCTAAAGTGATCTGTACAATTGCGCCAGATATGCCTAGATCTGATCAGATCTAGTAAGATCTACTAAGATCTGGCAAAGTATGACTAGATCTGATCAGATCTAATTTGATCTCAAATTTGTCCCCAATTTTGAGATCTAATTAGATCTGGTAAGATCTACTGATATCTGGCCAGATCTGATCTTTTTTACACGGGTTGCTGGGAAAAAATATGTTTTTTTTCGGTTAGATTTTTGATTGTTTTTAGAAACACAAATTTGGAAGGAAGTTGTGGAAAAGTAGGAAATGCTCAAAATATTATGTCAAAGCAAATAAATTACCTTAAAAATAAAACAAAATAAAAAAAACCAATTTACTTTATAATTTTTTTTTAAAATATATTCATACTTAATTAGAATAATTGACACCGAATTTGCTTTTATTTATTATACTAAAAGCAGTTTCTCAGTTACTACATGTCCGTTGTTTGTTTAATAAGCAATGGTTTTTTTTATGGAAAAACAACTCAAAACAACTGTTATCGCAGTTATTAAAAAAAGAATGAATTGCTGTATTTTAAACAATTGTTTAAGGCAGTTATTTTTAATATTATAACAACAATAAACAAATATCAAAACAGTGATTTTGCAATAAACAGTTAGTGAAGTTATTACCGTTTGTAGTTTTGGTTTTAAAACGGATGAAGTAATTCCACATTATTGTTGCAATCGAAAGAAGAAAAAATATATTTTAATTAAAAGATATTTTTATGATATAAAAAAAAATTAACTGTAATTAACAATAGTTCTTACATATTTTGCATGTGTTTTATTTTTACAAATTTGTTAGTTATTTTCACTATATTTGTTAGTTGTTTTTTTTTAACAGACAAAAAAGTATATGTTCAATATATAAATAGCAAAGGAACATTTTCAGAACAAAAATCAATTCCAAATTTTGATTTTCTACATTACCCCAGTTCCCGGAATAGACAATATTCCCCTATATATACTTTTCTGCATAAAAGTTTTTGTCATAGTGTGTTATTTGTTGGTATGTCTTTTTTTTAGCTCCATTTAACAATATTTGGCACTTAATGTATATTACACACACTCAAATATGCCAACAAATAGTAATACATATATTTGGTCGTATTTTTTTTTTCAATGTGTATATGTAGGCCATGGCTTAACACAAACATATTTATGTGGGTGTTTTTTATCCTTTTTTATTTCAAAACTACTACTGCTTCTATTAGAATTTAATAAAATAAACTTATTTTTCAACAATAAAAAACGGGTTAAACTTTCATTCATTTTGACTATTTCTTTTCAAAATGTTGTTTGTTAGGGGTGTATTTATGGGGGTTTTTTAAAAAAAAAAAGAAACGGCAAATAATTTCAATATGATTTCTTTTGTTCATATAAAATTTATCCACTCAGACAGGGTGCGTTTCCTGTCTAGCTACTGAAGATTGAAGGAGGGGAATTTTACGATCAATAAAACTATTTAAATTTATTTGATATTTAAATTTACACATAATAAAGAAGAAATGTTTATACAAAAACAAATTTATAGAACTACACATCAGGGATGGGAATTGCAATTTTTATTTAGGAACAAATAAGATATTTGAAGAGAAAATTTTCGTCACGTAGATATTAAAAACCAATTTTGAGCCTTCTCAAATCATGTACAAAAATTTACACAATTTTTAAGAAGAGGAAACAATTATTTAGTTGATATTTTGAACAATTACACCACCAACCTCTTTTTGTTGGAAATATATATTTTGGAAGAATATAATTTGAAAGAAGGATTAAAAAATATTTCGTTTAATCGGCTATATCGATATCAAACTTTTTGTTTTTATAAGAAAATTAAGGACCCCAGCACAAAAAACAGATGCCGAAGCGGTAGAAAAAGCACTACAATTAATGATTTAGATGTACTTCCTTTTTAACATTAACACTAATGATTATAACATTAAGTTGTCATAGGAGAAAAAGCTGAAATAATTCTTCACAAAAAAAATATTTTCTTTTGTTTTACAGAAGTTTTTTTTATTACCGCCCACGGGTATCGAACTTGCTACCTCAATAAAAGTACTTTTTAATTAAGTGCAAACGATACACTACATTTCAGTATTGTTTTTACTACTGTAAATTCTTGTCGTTTATTTAACCTTCTTTTTCTATTTTTAAACTTCACAATTTCCTTGAGCTTAAGGTTTGTTTTTTATATATAAAAACTTTTTTATTTTCAATATTTCGCTATTCCGTTGTTTAGAATCTTCAGGAAATAACAATTAAATAAACAAATTATAAACAATTTGAAAGTTTGAAAAAAGTTGAAAAGCATTCGTCAAATATAAATTTTTGTATGTATACATTTATACAAGTAAACAAACTTTTTGGTATAAAAGTATAACAAACAAAAATAATAATTAGCAATACAAAAATGTATTAATGTAATATGTGTTCTAATTTAATGTAATATGTGCCATTTCTTTTGTATTAAATATCTATAATTCTGAGCTACATTTTCAGTATCTGCCTTAAAGTTAATTCTATTTGTTGTTGGTGTATTAATTATCAGTAACATTTCTAATATATAACGATGTTTATAATTATGTTCTTTATTTAAAACTGATACATTTTCAAAGTCAGGATAGTGAATAAATCTTGAACAATGAGAAGACAATGTTGTCTTTTGTGAATTAATATTCCTATTTTTTTTTTTTTATTACTGTATTCATTAACACATAAAAAGCTATATTTTATCAATTTTATTTTATATATTTTTAAAAAGTGAAAAATTATAAAAAATATTGAATTTAAACAAATTAATTCCAAATATCAAAAAAAAGATTGGTCCCTCCCTTCAGAAGTAATAAATGATATGAAAATCACTTTTTAGAACCACTTTTAACCCTGCTGTTAGGTTAAAAACTACTTACGAATTTTAGATTGATGGACCATTTTGGTCCATACCTAATTTTTTAGAAAAAAACGACCATAAACCTATTTTTTATAGCTATTTCCATTTAGTATTTCGGGAAACGCAATACTAACTCTAAAAAATATATTTCTATGCTCAAGAAATATTTTGGGCTATTCATTAAACGTTGAAGGTTTATTACTATATTACTTGTCATAACAATTTTATTTGAAAACTAATTGCAAAACTGTTACAAAACTCAAAATTATATTTGGGGTGCTCCTAATTTTATTTGGTAGTACCATAAAATCAGTAATTTATACATATTACTGCTGCTATTCAGTTATTTGTGTTATTTTTGTGATTTACATAGTTTCATTTAGTCATATATCAACTATTCGCATTAGTTTCACTTCAGTTTCAGTTCAGCTTGTGTTTTCTTTGTTTTTTGATAAAATGGAAAATCGGCTTAATTTGGACTCTAATGCTATTGCTAAAACTCTAAACGAAAGTGACTCGGATATTTCAATTTCGATGAAAATATCTAATACGAAAATACAGAAACAAGTGATTCTGATACAGAAAATGAAAAAATGTGCCTGCAGCTGGCACTATGGATCCATTGTATATTGCAAAAAATAATATGCAATGGAGTGCAAATCTATTATCCTGTCCCATTGCAACTACTGCTGAGAATATTATCTCAACACATGGCGACTCTAAATTAGGCTATGTATGGCAGCCTTAGAAAAGCCAAGGAAAGCGTGTCGTATTGGATTTAACTAAAGGTTTGATTTGGCAAAAAAAAACTTTTAGAAAGAAAATTTTCATATGTGGGCACAGTCTTTTTTCGTTTATTTTTTATTGTTTATTTTTTATTGTTCGTCAGTTTACTTCCAATGAAATCCCTACATTCGTTTTTTACATTGGCCATAGACATAAAGGAACTGTTTTGATAAGGTACCAGAAATCGATGTCAATGAACCGAAAAAGAAGCCTGATATTGTATCTTTCTATAATTCGACAAAAGGTTTGCAATTGTTTTGCCATTATTTATTAGTCGATTAATTGTCTTCTCTCTTAGAAGGCGTAGATAACGCCGACCAAATGATTGGTTACTATATTCCTACTTGGAAGAAAAATCGATGGCCGAATGTTGTATTTGAAAAAATTATAGTTATATCCACATTGAATGCTTTTATAATTTTTTCTGAAATTGATGTTTCGTGGCACCAAGTGATCCAAATCCTAGGAGACCCGAATTTTTACGACAATTGGCGCTTTCTTTGGCCAAAGAATACATGATAAATCGATTTAATATACCAAAAGAAAAATTTTCATCGAAGCTATTGGCTGAGGTAAGAGCATCTTCCTCAGGTAACTTCTGGAAGTGATACAAGAAACCTACCCTCCAGAAAACGTGGAACGTTGCTGCAAATCCAAACGTGAAAGTAAATGTGTTGTCTGCAGCAAATTTATTTGTAAACTAAACCGCAAAATAATTTGCTCATCCTGTAATGCGAATATGTGAGTGAAAAGTAAAAAATGTGCCAAAATGGTCCCTAACATAAGATTTGTAACTGTTTATTTTTCTCCCTTCCATTTTATGTTAGACACTTATTTATTTTGAACAAAACATTAATTCAGAAAAAAATCACATGAGCTGAAATTTGAAGTCAATATATTGAACCGTTGCAAAGTTAAAGAGAGAAGTAAAACAAAATGGACGAAAATGGTCCTAGCCTAACAGCAGGGTTAAAGCAATTATGCTTTAGAAGCAATACTTAAGTGATTTTTTGGATGTTGTTCAGAATTAGTTTATTAAAAGCTGTAAAAAATATACTAATGGATTCTTTGGAAGCAATGAAAGAAGTGATTTGTTGAAGTTGTTCAGAATCAGCAGTAAAAATACACTAACGGATTCTTGTGAAGCTGTAAAAGAAGTAGTTTGTAAAGCACTCCACTCCACGTGTATATAAAGTACCCTAAATTTAACACATTCGTTAAAACAACTACTACAGGACAACAAGAATGTACCAAATAAAGGCACCTACCTACCAAAAACAAACGGCCCTTAAAAATTCCTATCCGAAAATATAACATTTGTTTATAGTTTGCTTGGATAAAATGACAAATAAATGGAAAAACCAAAAAAATACGGAACTTTTGACCCCGGTTTTAACCACCTAAGTACACGAGATGGCCGATAATCTCAGACACCCCAACGTTAGAATTTTTTCGCTACAAAATATCCAAATTTCATTACGATCGGATATTATCACATGACGGTATTTTTGGAAGTTCTTAACATACGAGTGCTTGTGATCATATTTAAATATATTAAAATATCAATAAGACCAAAATTCCGACACAGTTGTATAAAATTATACTCAGTAATATATTAATTGACACACTTAGAAAACATATTCGTGACAGCAGAAATTTTTAGTTGTGACTACCGAACTATTGTTGAGGCAATAGAAATTATGTTGCCATTATCAAATAACCATTGACTCTACAGATATTCAGTTGTCACAACACAAAATATTCGGTTACCACAACCAAATCATTCGATTGGCAACAAATTCGGTCTGTTTTCTATGTGTATAACTAAACTTTGTTTTATTAAATTAAGTTTATCGATATAACAAATTAAATAGAATTTACACTTTTTCACGGGTAATTATAAAAATGCGGCCGCCATGTCATACAAATTCTTGGCTTTTCTCTTTTAAATGTAAACAAAAGTAAATGTCATAAAAATATTTCCAATTTTGGTGTATTTACTCTAATAAAATATCAAAAGCAATAAATACCTGTAAATGAATTATGTGTTTATTACTGAAGTTAAAGAAGGAAACATAATATAATTCCTCTATTTCGCTTTCCGAAAATGTTTTAATTTCATTTGTTTACAAAAATAAACACAAAAATCACGTAAGTAGGGGTAGTCGTTTTCTTTGCAAATAGGTTTGTGTTTATGAAAAAAAAAAACATAAACCTAGTATAGACAAGTTACAAAATTCTTTCACATTATTGTAATTAAAGTCAAAAGTCTTAACAACAATTTTTAAACATTTTAACCAAACCTGTTTATAAGAAGTTTTTGATTATTTTTTAATTAGTTTGTCATTATGAAATTCGAATAAAACAAACTAGAGTATCTAAAATCGTAACCGAAAACCGGTTAAACGGTTTTTTTTTATTTCCAAAAACCGACCGGTTTCGAATAGTTTATAAATTCGAATTAACCAAAAACCGGTTTTATTTGTCGGTTAATCGGGTTTTTTGAAACATGTTTTTATCAAAACTATTTTTAAGCTTATTGTTCAAAAATTCTATATTATGACTGCATTATATTTTTAAAGCATTATTTTAATAAACAAAACTGCACTTTTCTTCTCCTTTAAGAACCGTTAGCTGTTTTTTACGTGGGAAAATTTCACTCGAAGGCTTCAAACTGCAATTTAAGTTAGAAAAATTAATAATTTTTTAATTCTGTAACAAAGACACAATCACAATATACACAAACTGTTACTTTTCCACCAGAAAAATAATAGTCTTGTACATTAAATTTGTGTGAAAACAAACTCACAATTTTCATGTGAAACTGTTTATCGTGAAAAAAATTTTTTATATGGAGTATAACAGTTTTTTCACGTGAAATCGAAACAACTTATGGTGCTTTATATAAAAAATTATATTTTTTCACATATATTCAAATAAGAT
Source organism: Leucophora obtusa (assembly GCA_949987735.1). Lineage (NCBI taxonomy): Eukaryota > Metazoa > Arthropoda > Insecta > Diptera > Anthomyiidae > Leucophora > Leucophora obtusa. The sequence continues at coordinate 103,272,176 of OX465295.1, read as the reverse complement.
ACGAAAATCGTTTGTACTTAATCGTTTCGAATATTTTTTATATACAGGGTAACTAATGAATGTTGCTATAAAAAATGCAAAAACTTTTCTTCTGTGTAACTAATCGGTTCGATTTAAGAAATATGTACGATTGGGATGATGAAACAAGAACTATTAAATCTACAAAAATATTATTTATATTTCAATCAATTTTAGTTGAATAGAAATAACATTTTATCCTGCCAAAATCAGTACACGTTTTTGCTGAATATTAGTAGACTTAAATTTCCGAAAATAAATAATAAGTATTTCTGCTGTATTTAGAAGAGTACCTTATCTAACCATTCAAAAAATATATAAATCATATTTTGGGAATGCAATTATTTTCCTGCGATGTTATTAATTTACTGATACTCAGCACTTTTTTTAATTCAGCAGTTTGAAATATCCTTTGAAATTAACTAAAATTTAAATTTTTTCTAATTGCATCTGATCGTCCTATCTTTAACGCTTTTGTATCACCAAATACTCGCATTATTTTCGGTTAGTGATTTTTATAAAAAGGCGCAAGTTTGACGTTTTCCTTTTTTTTTTATTTCGCGCTTTGAGCGCCTTTATGTTAAAACCTTTATTTTGATACAATTTTATCTAATTTAACTAAACTAAAACTTATTCTTATAATAATGTCGCATCAAAAAAAGCGATACCGAAGCAGCAGAAAAAGTACTACAATTCATGATCTAGATGTACTTCTCTTTAAACATAAACACTAATGATTTTAATATTGAGTTGTCATGAAAGATGAGTACTCCCACTTCAAAATTTTTTCAGTACTTTTTTAACGAGCGCAAACGAGACACTTTTTCACCAGTTAAAATTAAAAAAAAAAATTATCAGCAAAAAAAATTATATTTTTGTATTTTACAAAAGTTTTTTCATTGCCGCCAACGGGTCGAACTTCCGATCTTTTGATTGTTAGTCTAGCTCTCTACCGCTTAGCTATTCTTTGATATGAAAGTTGACTGGCATAAAAAGACCACATTGTAACTGCGGGATATTGTGTTTTATTGTCTTCAATAAAAGAACTTTTTAAAAAAGTGTAAAAGGTGCACTGTGCAATTCAGTATTATTTTCAGTTCTTTTCCATAATTTTTATCTTATATATTTTTAAAAATTGGAAAATTAAAAAAGTATTGAATTTGAACCAATTAATTATAAAGCACCGTAAGTTGTTTCGATTTCACGTGAAAAAACTGTTATACTCCATATAAAAAAAAATATTTTTCACTATAATGAGTTTCTCGTGAAAATTGTGCAGAGTTTGTTTGCAAGCAAATTTAATGTACAAGACAATTATTTTTCTTATAAAAAAGTGACATTTTATGTTTATTGTAATTATGTCTTTGTTATAAATTTAAAAAATTTTTCATTTTTATAAACTAAATTGCAATTTGAGAGCTTTAAAGTTCGAGTGAAATTTTTCCACGTAAAAAACAACTTACGGTGCTTAAATATAAAAAAAAATTAAATAGTTATAATGATATGAAATGGATAAGTAAAAATGTTTGAATTTACTTCTTAAATGCTTCTTAAACTAAAATCAACATTATAGCCTAGAGAGAACCCCATAAAGACAATCTGATGATAGTGAATTTGGAAACACTTGAAAATTCATTAATTTTCAACCATTGGTTCTAGGAAAGTTTTTTTCATAAGTTTCTTCTCTATTGGTTGTAAAATAATGTGTAAATTCTATTTGGAATTTGTAATATTTGATCTTAAGGCGAACAAAAATAACACTCATTGTAACAATCTTTAGATCAACTAAAAATCTACAATAAAAAAAATTAAAAATATATTGGTACCTAAAGGAATCGAACCCGCGATCATCTGTTTAGAAATTCCAAATGATACCAAAATCACTTTTTAGGATCACTTTTAAAACAGTTATGTTTTAGAGGCAATAATTAAGTGATTTTTTGGATGTTGTTCAGACGTAATTCTAAAAAAAGCTGTAAAAATATACTAACGGATTCTTTGGAAACAATGCAAGAAGTGATTTTTTGAAGTTGTTCAGAATTACTTCTAAAAAAGCAGTAAAAATACACTAACACATACTTGTGAATCAGTGAAAGAAGTAGTTTGTAAAGCATTACTTCAAATCTTTTTGCTGTGGTGATATTAAACTCTATTTTACTATAATAATGATTTTTAGCGCTTTTTAAATATTTCGTCGCATAAATTGGTTAATAACTACCCATTTTGGTTACATTTTCACTATTGCTATTACATATTCACTATTGCCAACAAATTAAAAGAAAAAAAAAATGGCAGTACAAAAATTTAGAGACCTGATAAATGGTACTAACGTCAGCTTTGCCATTTTAGCCATTTTTGAACACGTACAGCCGGAAAAAAATTGATTTAGCCATTAGGAATTATTTAAGGCAGTTTTAGGAAATGTTTAGCCATTTTTTTTAGCCATTTTCTGTTTTTCTACAAATTATAATTTTATTTGTGAATTTATAGCAAAATTTATGAATTTTGTTAAATTTGCCAAGCAAATTTAAAGGTACAAATTTTAAGAGCTTACTTTGATTTAAAAAACGACGCACATTGGGTTGAATCGATTAAAAAGTGGCGCTTAATTGATTATTTATAATTGATTTTTTGTTATAAAATTTAGTACCGGGTGAAAATAGATTAAATTCTACAACACTGTTAGTTAAAACCATACTTCTAGGTTAAATACTTTTTCTGTAGTATTCTGTCAAAGTACAATAATTTTTCGTGTTTTAGCTTAAAGTGGAAAAAGTTGAAATTTAGCACTTTTCAGGTTCCTTTTTTTTTTTAGTTAAAAGTTTAAAAACGAAACATTTTATGACGGAACCGTCAACTTTAGTTTTTTGTTAAATTTGTTGTTGTAGAAATACCTTTGTTGTTGTTTTTTTAAATGCTCTAAATATAGAGTATTTTTAGTACTTGATGGAATAGAACTAAAAATGCTGGAGTTTACCTGTTCTAATATTTTTCTAAAATAAAATACACAATTTCAGTTTTCATATTCAAGAAAAAAACATTCCGCGTTTAATGCCGTTTTTTAAATATTTTTGATTTTATGAAAAAACTCGTGTGGCTTAAAATTATTGTAAAAACAATATTTTACCTTTTCTTATTTATTTTTTCTGTTGTTGTTGTTATTGATAATATTATGAAATTAATTAGATATGGGCACGTGAGTGATATGAAGTCACGTTCACGCACTTTAAAATTGCAATCAGTCACGTTATAGCAGAAAAATTAGTTTTGAGTCAGATTTATACACAATTAAAGTATCGTACACTGAGAGAATTATCTGCATGATATCAATGAATTTTTGCATTAGATCTATGAATTGTCACTGGAATTCTTCCATTGAAACTTTTCCACCACTAAAAATAGTTTGTATGAATAAAATAATATGGCAAAACCCTCGACCGTCTTCTACCAGATTTTGCAGACCCCTCAAAATTGAGTTCACTAAAGAAACTGCTTCAATGTCAAAACTTGAAAGAGCAACAGTAGAAGAAGAAAAAAAATTATTAGATTCCTTTTCGTCAGTTGGAGAAAGATCTGTAAAAGTAAGCCACGTTTTAATCCTAGTGATGATAGATGGGAAAGTATACAATGCAATAACGGAAACATCATCGGCCCAAAAATGTTACATTTGTAATGCAACAAGTAAGCAATTCAATTCGGTAGAAGATATGATTGCGAGAAACTGAAAAACTGAAAATTTTGAGTTTGGATTATCTGTTTTTCATGCATGTATTAGATTTTTTGAGTGTATTCTACACCTAGCATATAAACTTCCAATAAAAAAAATATGAAGGAATGTCAAGTGAAGACAAAAGACTTGTAGCTGAAAGTAAGTCACGTATACAAAAAGAGTTTAGAGAAAAAATCGGACTAATTATTGATCAGCCAAAACCAGGCTTTGGTAATACCAATGATGCTATCACAGCCAGGCGTTTTTTCAGAATGCCCGAGTAAAAATAGTTATATATTGTCATATATCATTTGATTGGGCTACATCTGACAATGAATGGAGTCACATTAAGACACATTTCATTATATACAACTACATCTGATATTATTTTTTCAACGAATTTTTTGTAAGGTAATTGATATTATTACATATCCCCAAATCTGACTCCATATATAACTACATAAGCCTTATAAAACTAATTAAATTATATGTAGTGATCGATATGATTATATATGATTTGATACTAAGTTTTATAACACTGTATGTGTCGTCGTACTAAAAATATAATTTAATTTAATATAACATCAAAATTAGTTATCTGCAAATTCAGAGTTAATTACTCCCTAGCCAAATAATTTTCACGTGATGTTTTTGCATGTTCAATCATTGTAAAAAATGATGCGTACGATTTAGAAGACAAAAGTATTCAAATAAATTTTTATTTTATGTTTTAAAATTTGGGTCTTCAAAATTGTTAAAACCATAGCCATTTCAATGTCAATTTAATAGCTGGTATGCATAAAAAGTATGCCTACTATCAGACAAAATTTTATAAAATCAGATATTTTTATATCAAATTAGATATAATTTGATGTCCTGGATATGGACAAATCTCGGATCAAACTGTATCAAATTATATTTAATTTGATATAATTAGACACATGTAGATGACCCCTTTTTTCGGATCAAGTTGTATGTCGTTGTATATGGGGATTTATCAAAAAAGATATACTTATGTATGACACCATATTAAGATTTTTACCCAAAAATCGATTTAGAATTAATTAAAAAGTTGCATACGATATTAATTGCTGTTTCCTGCAGTCAGGAAGTCCACATTAAATGTTTTAGAAACTTCGCTCACAATACTGCCAGGTATTTTGTTGAAAAGTATCCATAGTATTATATGCCAACTACATTGCACAAATTTTTAATTCATGGTCCTGATGTAATAGCATCTGTAATTTTGCGCATTAGACAACTATCTGAGGAAGCACAGTAAGCCAGAAACAAAGATTTTAAATTCTATAGAGAACATTTTTCACGAAAATGCAGTCGAGAAAAGTCTAATGAAGATATACTTAATAGGTTTCTTCTGAGCTCTGATCCGGATATATCGCACATGTCGAAAAAATATGAAAAGAAAAAAACCATTTTGCCGCAGTCCGCTCTGGATTTACTTATACTTCGCTGCAATACTGATAATGAAGATGATGATAATGATTGTGATAATAATGATGATGATGATGACAGTGACGATAATGATGATGCAAGTGATAATTAAAGCTAGGCTGATAACTAAAATGATACATTGTATTGATTATAGACATATTAAAAAATGAATTTCATATATATATATTTTTTTTTTCGTTTATTAAAAAAAAAAAAAATTAAATATTTTCAAAAATTTTTTTAATTTTTTTAAATAGTAAAACATAAGATTTCAAAAAAAAAATATCGAAAAAATTTTAACCCCATCCCTTGAATTAAGCGTCACTTTGGACATGATTCAACCCAATGTGCGACGGAATAAAAATAAATTTCTTCACCTTGCAAAAGTTCATTTGAAGAAAAACTGTTTTATTAAATGCCAAAATCCAAAAATTTTATTTAAAGCACATTAAGTTGTTTCGATTTCACGCAAAAAAAAAACTATTTTTCACAATTTTGTTTTTACGCAAATTAAATATATAAGACTATTATTTTTCTTGTGAAAAAGTTACATTTTGGACTTATTGTGATTATGTCTTTCAAATAAAATAAAAAGTTATTAATTTTTAGAATTTTTATAAATTAACTTTTAAGCCTTTTAATATCGAATGAAATTTTTTTCACGTAAAAACTAACTTACGGTGCTTAAAAAATGATTCACCAGAATGAGTTTTACATGAAAATTGTATAGCATTTGTTTTCATGCAATATTATTATTTTTCCGGTGAAAAAATTACATTTTGAGTTTATTGCGATTGTGTATTTCTTATAAAATATAAAATTGTTAATTTTTTAAATTTAAAATACGATTTGAGGCCTTTAAAGTTCGGGTGAAATTTTTCCACATGACATTTAAACCTTTCAATAACGAACAGCAGTCTAAACTTATCTATAATTTTTATAAAAATATAATAAAATGTTTATAGAAATTTCAAAGTTAATTGACTTTGACTTTGGAATACTTAAACTCAATTTCAAAAATTCAATAAAAAATTTTTAAATGTCCGCATTTGAAGAGAGAAACGATCCGCTACTTTTAAAAAAATTTTGGCACTCTATAGTTTTGATTTAAAGAGCCACTGCGCTTAAATTGTCTGTTAAAAGGGAGTGTCCGCTAACGTGAATGACCATTTTTGGTAGGTTTCACTGTATTTAATAAATTTTGAACAAAATCGAGAGATTCTTCTTAAAAAATTTTTTAGTCAATTTTTTACTGTATTTTAGCCATTTTTTCCCAGAAATTTCGATATTTTTGATAACCATGTTACTCGCCAATTTTTCCCGCTAAGTGAAAAATAAAATCCCTAGATCTGACAATAAAATCTATTACAAACAGGGTTGGCAGGCAATACCGCTAAAATACCGTTATCGATTCAAAACCCTTTCAACTGACTACCGTTACCCTTGAAATACCGTTACCGAAATATCCGAAATACCGTTATCCTTAAAATACCGTTACTGAAAAAACTGAAATACCGTTATCCTTAAAATACCGATACCGAAATAAATAAAATATCGATGCCCTTAAAATACCGTTACCGAAATATCGCTAACCTTAAAATACCGTTACCGAAATAATCAAAAAACCGTTATCCTTAAAATACCGTTACCGAAATAAATGAAATAGCGTTACCCTTAAAATACAGTTACCGAAATAATCTAAAATAGCGTTACCCTTACCGATAACCGCATCGTTTCGGTTACCATCCATGGTTACAAACAGTGTTTATAAATGTGTTTTTGCGAGTTTTGTTCTTAAAAGGGTGATGCCAACCTTATCTGATTATGTAAACACTAAAGGTCAGCATAAATGCATTTAAAACATTCTGTGAAACATTCGCTACAATTTTTGCAATTCAGAAATCTTTAATTGAAATTCAGAGAATATCATATGAAATATAGAAATCATGAATTAAGATAGATATTATCGGAGGAATTCGTTAAAATGTTTGTGTGAAAAACACAAACTTAAAAAGATTTATCTTAAAAAATTTTTAGCCACGTTTGTTCTACATAGAAGTTCTAACAAATTTGTCCAAAAATTTTGAAAGAAAAACTTTTTTTAATTAGCGTTTTTCACACAAACTTGTTAACGAATTCGTCTGATTCTTTTTATAAAAATACCCAGTATGGTTGCTGAATTATAATAGATATTTTCTGAATTTTAATCGATGATTTCTGAATCGCAAATAGATATTCGAAAAGATGTTTTCGACAATCTAACAGGATTTTTTGTTTGATTTATCAGACGTAAAATCAGATAATTTAAATCCCGCTTTAGAAAACATATTCAGTTGATTGCAGTAGTTATTTCTGGAAAGCGCTTCTAACTAATTTTATTAGCTTTTTTGGCTTTTTTACAAATTTATTTTCATTACAAAACAAAAAGAAACTGTTTTTAAACGGGCTTTTAAAAAAAAACCGAAGCCGGTTTTTTAATAATAATTTTCGAACAACCCGAAGCCCGTTTTACTGAAATGGATGATTTTTTGGACACTCTACCTTTACCTATTTTGTTTGTATGGATGTTCGCAATAAAGAATGCTCTACATTTTTATTTAATAAATAGATATTTTTTAAAAGACACCGTGTCTTTTTTAAAAAATATCGACCAAAAGTTGAACTCCCATACAATTTTTGTGAGAATGTAGTGCTCACCTATTCTAACAATAAGTGGCGAAAAATTTCATTCCAAAATATCTGTGAACTTAATGAAAGTTTTATTCGAAATTAATCCGACAATATTAAAAATCTTCTCAGTTAAAAAATAAATAAAATCTTTAGGAGCATGGGTTTGAGAGGGTTCTTTTTAAAAATGCTCAATATTCATTTAACTGCCCCATGTAGTAAATGCAAAAAAATGTGTATTTTTGTGTGTTGAAAGGTATTCTTGTTTATATACGTAAACGGTAATTTTGTGGTAAACCACACAGTATGCTATTTTTTCATCCGTTTTTTTTTCAACGTAAATTTATTTTTAATCACCCCCTTGGGTGCTGTTTAAACCGTGAAAACATATTTTTTATTCTCATGTCTTTTTTTTTTTTTGCTGTTGTTGTGTAAAATGTGAACTTGTGAACCCACATTACATAAAAAATATAGGTTATACATTAGACCGTACCTCAAAAAAAAAGTTTGGCGTACACCCTCCAATATGAAGTATTTTTGGAAGGCGATTTCAAAAAAAATTTTTTTTTGTTTTGCCGAACGTAGCGGCCTTTTTTAATTTTTTGTTATAGCTTTGGCATTTAAAATCAGATTTTAAAGTGTGATATATCGATTTTTTTTCCTCGAGGAGACCAGTGTTTTGCTATATAGTAAAAATCCAATTAAAAAAAATTTTAAAATGCGACCCCTACGTTCGGCAACCAATATATAAAAAAAATTTCTACTGGGTTTAGCGAAAAACTTCCTTAGCAAAAGTTTAATGATTTTTGGCGAGCTTTAATTTTCTAACATTAGGGTTGTACATTAGGGTTGTAGCAACTGAGATCTGGGGGGTAACTACTATAACGGGATACTTAAGGTCAAAATGTCCGTAGAGCAAAATACTGGTCTCCTCGAGAGAAAAACATCGATGTATCATACTTTAAGATCCGAATGTAAATGCCAAAGATATAACGAAAAATGTAAAATGGCGACCCCTACGTTCGGCAAAACAAAAAAAAAATTTTTTTTTAAAACCTCCTTGCAAAAATACTTCATATTGGAGGTTGTACGGCGCACTTTCTTTTTTTGCCTGTAAGGTGGTACGCTCTATTATACATAGTTTTATTTCTTTTTTTTTATTTTTGTTTTCTTTACTGATATTGTCCCATATTTTAAACAATACTAAAAAAAGTGAAAGTCCATAGCTTTATGAGGTTTATTGTTAGGCTGTGTAAAAAGTTGTGGTTTTATGCAGAAAAAATAAAATAAAATAATTTTCAAGGGACTTTAAAAACTAAATACTAATAAATAAAAAAGCAAAACCATATAAAAGAAGACAAGAAACTTTTTACTTTACTAGTTAACATTTGAAGATTTTTTATAATTAATGGTATGACTTGACTTTCGAAAAAGTTTTTGTAATTTAGTTAATGACAAGTGGAAAAACAGTTGCAGTAAAAAGTTTTAAAGATCCTAAATTAAGAAGAAAAAATATTGTTGAGGGATTAAAATATTTCAAAATGTGTATAATACATACACTAGACTGGTCCAAAAAAAAAAAAGTTGGGATTTTCACGCTCCACAAGCCTAAAAATATGTATAATTATTACGATCGCGACATATCAAATTTAATATATTTTTAGGTGTACATTAAGAATATGAAATCAAAATTGAAATCGGAGTCGCGGTTTTCGCGAAATCTGAAAATTTCATACAAAAAATGTTCAACTTTGATCAGGATGTTTTCTTATATTTACGACTGTGAAAATTTCTTTTTTGCATTAATATATATCTGTGGAATGTCCTATTATGTGAGATAGCGGTTTTGGTAGGAAATAAATTATAACAAGCTAAATAATAGCGAAATACTAAAAAGTCAAATTTTAAATTAATTCGCAAGGATATAAAATTAGTATTATATATAATGAAGGCCCGTGGTAAGTAAATTGTAAAAATATAACAAATTTGATTTTTCGATAACACCGTTTACAGGAAAATACCTAAAAAAACTTGAGTTTTTTTTAATTTTCAAAAATCGCGAATAATTCATAAACCACAAACTTTTTTTAAATTTTGATTGCTGATTCATAACCCTCGTTAAAATAAAGTTTAGATTTGAGAAATTTTGGGCATATAAGGCAAAAACAAGTTGAATTTTTAATTACATGTTTTCGGAAAATTTGAAAATTTTAACTAAAATATGTATTTTTTTGTATAATTTAAAAAAAAACCGCGAACTACTTAAAAGTTACTTAATTTTTTTATTTTGTATAAATTACTCTAGAGATAAAATACTAATTCTTAAAAGACAACTTTTTGTGCTACCTCTAAATAAAAGCGGATTTAGTTGAAACTTGGCACAGAGAGTTTTTAGACACTAAGGAAGAGGGGCAACATTGTGGAGATCGCGAATTCCAACTTTTATGTTTTTTTGGACCACTCTAATTTACACACATAAAATAAATCCGTTCAAAAACAATAGTAAATACCAATATTCTACCACAACATCGAAAATTTGATTAAACATAAAGAGTTCCAATTGTGTTTGTATAAATGTTGCATTAATGACAAAAAATTATAAATAGAAAATAATATTAGTTTATTTTTGCTAGAGAAGTCGGTTTTTCCAACCAATTAAGATGAAATTAAAATCTTGTATACCAATTCGATTGTGGCAACTTCTTTAAAAAGATTAAACAGATTTTACTCCCCCATTAATTAGCAACAAAAATTAAATGTTGGTTCCAACATCCAAATTTAAGCATTAAAAATCTTATTAGTTTTTATGTGGTGATATTAAAAACTGTGTGTTGGTTATATTTACCAATGCTAAACTAAATATGGAGAGAATAGTGCTGGTAAATTCGGTTACTTTTCAATACTCGACACAACTCGATATTTTTTATTTGGATACTCAAATACTACTCGATCTTTTTAACGGCTTTTAAATTTTATTTTTTTTTTAATTTTTAATAAAAATCTTTGAAAATATTTACGTAGGTTCAATATTTAAATTTATAAACATATTCCTAAACTCTTTTACCAACTATTCATTATGTTTTTCATAGTTTTTTAACATTTACTTTTAAGTTTTTTACTTTTGATTTTTTTCTTTTAGCAGAATTGTAGTTTTGTGATAAATATTTTAGCGGAGTCACATTTGCAACTCTGAAAATATCGAGTAGTAGTTTTAAGTATCGATTATTAAAAAAAAAAAAAAACAAATACTCAATACTAGTAGAGAATTCTCAGTTACCACATCAAAGGATTTTCTACAATAATTTTGATAATCCCAATTATAAAAACTCGCATTCAGCCATAATCGAATTTTTATTGAAAATTAAATTTTTTAAATGTCAAAATGAAAACGGAAAAAAATTACGACAAAAGCCATAAAAGAATTTAAATTATTTGAAAAATACAAAATTTATCTCACATTACATCCAGATGAAATTGGTTATCCAAAGACGTTAAAATTTAAATGCAGTGAAAACCAAACACAACAATAGAAAATACAATGAAGAATCAAAATTAATGGTACTTATTAGTATCCCAGCAAAATCTTTCATTACCAAATAAGTGGTTATATAATAGAAATTCATAGCTCCGCACAACTTATTTTTTGGCGTCTAAACTCATTATTTTTGTTTGGCGTGGTCGTTTTTATAAGTAGTCACGCTTACCCGCTCGCTTACGAAAAAATGAGAAGTAAGTAGTTATGAGATTTTGAATAATAAGTGGTTACACACATGCTTACAAAAAGTTGAATTATAAGTGGTTATCCGATTGCTTACTTGATTCTTAAAAATAAGGAGTTAAGCAAATATTATTAGCTTAAGAGAATACATTCAGAAAAATTTAAGTTTTTTCTAGTGTGTACTTTTAGGACTCGTCATCAAAATTTAAACATATTTACGTATAATAAATAAAAATCTATAAAATTTAACTGTGTAAAAAGTACTTATTTAAAATATTACGAGTAAGTCATTATTTTATATTTAGAAACAATGAATACAATAGGCCGTTATTAGGAAGTCATTATTTTATATTATAAAATAATGCAAAAGGTAATGATATATCATTTTTGGTAATGCAGATAGTAATGAGGTGTCATTACCAATATTTTGCTGGGAAGATGAAGGGCTTCAAATATGGCAACACTGTAATTGCGCGGGATGTTGAATTTTAGAACAGTTGTTGTGCGCCATCTGATGAAGAGTTGGCGAACTTTGTTGAAGCTGTTTAGTTCATAGCCCTGTTTTATTATTTTACTTCGGTGGGGTTAAGTGCTATGGGAATACCGAAGGAGGCCGCTGCGATATGTATGAGGGATAGAAAAAACTCATATATATTATTTTTCATAAATTGATGTTGCCTTGGTTGGGGCTAGAACCCGCAACCTTACGTGTAACTGCTACCAGAGCTACCCACCGAAATCTCAGTAATGGGTTCTCATTACTAATATATAAATAATAAGCAGTAGAATTAGGGTCTACTGCTTATAATTCGGTGTCAAAACTAATTATTTTTGTTCGACAAGGTCGTTTTTGTAAGTAGTTGTCCATATTTGCTGCATGAAAAAACGCACAAAATTTGTGCACCCGCTTACCCGCTGCATTACAAAAGTATATAAAATAAGTAGTTACCAAATGAAGTAGTTATTCGTGTGCTTATACGCAGTTAAAAAAAAGTGGTTACAAGTTGTTAAATAATACGACTTATATACTTACTAGTGGTTAAAAAATAAGTAGTTACCGAATTCACATTATCTTTATAAATAAATAAGTAGTCGCGCGTAAGCTAGACTGCCTATAAAAACGGCTTCGCCTAACAAAAATAACTAGTACTAACGCCGAATTATAAGTAGTAAAAAATTTTAGTTTCATTATATAACCACTTATTTGGTAATGAAAGATTTTGCTGGGTAATTAGCTGGAAAAAAAAACTTTTAAATATTGCGAAGAACTTGGTGTAAAGTTTGTGAAAATTTTTAAATTTTTTTACCAATATATACCGGCATGGCTATTTTTAAACGCTGGTAGGGAACTAAGGATTTCATCAAAGAATTTTTTAACTATTTTTTCAGTCTTTCGTTCTCATCTTGCATCTGATTGCTGTTATATACATTTTTTTTAAGGCCACCGTAGTGTATTTATTGCAAGGCGTCTAAAGTTAATCAATTGAAAATCTGACTTTAGACACCCTACATCACAAGACGTCTAAAGCTGTGGAAATTGACTTCCTCATATGAAATGACATAATCATTAAATTGGAGAGTCCCATTGGAATAAAGCCAGTTACCAAGGACCTGTCCCTGCCAATTTGGGAACTATATGCATGTCGCTGTCGAGCGCTAGTTTTCCTCATAGCTTCTCATATCCTAACAATTTAGGTCCTAGGAACTTAGCTGAAAAATTTGTTGTTGTTTCTCATGTTGGCTAAATTTTAGCTGGACATTCAAGCAATTAGCAATTGTTTGGGGGTTTTAAGCTTAATTTGGTTATCATCTATGCTGTTATTATTATATATATATATTTGTTCCTTTTACTCCTGCAAGGAGCATAGGGCACATAAATTCACATCTCGAAAAAATAAATTATATTTTGTTAAGTAAAACAACATAAGATAAATATGTTTTTAATGATCTTCTGTTTAAATGTGAGTGTAGCTATGTGAGGGTGGTTAGTTATAAGTAGGCCAACCAAAAAAGGTCTAAACAATTCTCTAAGCTCTCAAAACAGTACTTAAAATCAGCAGTTAGTAACTCTATTATTTTCTTATAAAATTAAAATTTTTTATCTAACTTGATGCTACGTTCCTTCGAACTTTGGGAATAAAACCAGGTTCTTATATAGTAGTACCTACTATTGCAATTAATGGTGGACAAAAGAAAAAGTTCATTTTAACAATAGGCATTTTTTAAATTAAAATATTTTAAGAATTTAGTTTTAATTGAAAATATTTAAATTAACTTAAAATAATTTTTAAAATTACTGCTTATAACAAAAAAGTAAAAATATGCTCTGTTACCCAAGAAAAAAATTCATTTTTAAAGAAAATAGCAAAAATAAGCCAACATTTACAAAAAGAGCAAACAAACCCAGTGAAGCAAAGTGAGTAAAAAAAAAGCTCTACTTCTCTCCCATTTCTACAAAGGCAGTGCGAACAGAATAGAAACATATAAAAACATACTGGTCCATGAATTGCATATGGAGATCGCATTTTTTTCTTTTAATAACATTTGAACTATTTATGTTATAATAAATAATAACAAATAATAATGATCTTTAAACTTGAACAATCTTCCTCGATTTCCTTAGGCAAGAATAAAATTCGGATAAGGAGGCATGTCCTTATTTTTCAGATTATTTTCCACAATTTATTAAATACGTTTGGGATTTTAGCACATATAATTCCTTTAATAAGCTTTGTGTTTTAAAATTTTTTTTAACAAAAAGTATTCAATGTTGTAATAACTATAGCTTAAAATGCTTATATCAGATCTTGTATTCAATCTAAATTATTCTATCGTTTAAAATAGAACCAGCTCAGACTTTTTTGGTTGGCCTAGTTATAAGAAAAAATTGCTTTAACTCCTTAACTATGATGTATTGATATCTACTGCCAAAAATGGAAAACAAAAAATTGTAATTAACGCTTTTCTGTACTTGGAAATATTTTCTGTTGTTTTTATTACTTAGTTGTTTTGTATTTAGTAAAAAAACGACAAAATAAATAAGATTTGAGCAAACATATTAATATATACAAGTGTATATATAATAACAACGATTAGAGTAAGTTAAGTAACAATTTTTCTAAACCCGAGTAAAAAATTTCATATATAACAATATATTTTTTAATACAAATATACACATTAACATCCCAGCAGAAATTACTGCTTGCTTGGAAGCAGTTTTGTTATAGGGAAAGTTGAGCAGTGAAGCGAATGCATTATTGATGATATCATGCCTGATTTTTGTTCGAGATAGCTCGCGTGAAAGCACTTGTTTCGAGATCCAAAAAGCCATGAATTCACTGCTTTTAATTAGTGCTCCTGTTTCTCTTATAAAATCTCGATAATTGATGCCTTCTCGGAAGTGCATATTATAAAGCTTTTCAACTATCTAAAATCATGCCTTCTCAAAAGCACAATATTCCTGAATATTTTTCCGTGAAGAGAAATTCCTCTTTTTTTAGTAAAACCTCTTATTTTCATTAAAATAACTTTTTTCCGCATTTAAAAAAATTTTTTATAAAAGAACCGCAAAAATATTTAAGCAATCAAAATGTATTACTCATTTCATGCCTTTTTGAAAAGCACAACAAAAAGCGATGTAAACAATTAATCAACTCAGGCCTTTCATTAGTGCTGTTTACGAAGCTATACATTTTTAGAAGCGGTAAAAGTAGCAGTAAGGAAGCAGTAATCGTTTTTACTGGTTCCACATTTTTGCTGGGTATAGTAATATAAAATGGCTTTGCATCCATATGTATTCATATATTATAATATCTTTTAAGTATTTCCCGAAATTTTCTTATGTATAACCATATAAAATCATATACCAAAAAATGTGTTAATGTTAATGATACACATAACTATATATAATCAGATATGGTTGGTCGCATAAATTGAGGTTTAGTATACAATAAGATATAACCCAATACATATAAACCCAAATCGAAGAAATTTTCCAAGTCATTTTAGATATAATTTAATATAAACCTTTATCAAAAAAATTTCTAAGTTGTTTTACATATAATTGTATATGGTAAATTATCAAAAATATTTTCAAAGTCATTTTAGATACAACTTTATATAATTTAGATTCCAAAACATTTTTTAAGTCATTTTATATATAAATTTAGATAAATTTTAATTTAAAATATTTTCTGAGTCAATTTTTGATAAAAATTTATATTATTTAAAATCATAAAAAATTTATATTATTTAAAATCAGAAAATATTTCAAAATCCAACATATTTTGGGTATAAATCTTGAAATCCAATTGTATTAAATAGTATATAACTATATCAGATTAGATATAATACGATTCAATTAGATGTGCCCAATTTTGGGATGCAATTACATCAGAGATATGCAATTGTATAATATTAGATTGAATTGTATCAAAAATAATACAATCTGATATAATTTTATAGACCCATTTTGCGGATCAGATTATATAAACATTTATATGATTACTTTATATTCTTATATATAAGATATATAAACTTTTTTACTCGGGAAATTTAAAATTATCCAATTTCGAATAACAAATAAATTAAAACTCATTACTCGACCCGAAACCAATTTTATATTAACCCGATCACTTTTAAAAGAAATCATAAACCATATGTGTTAAATCCGCCATTTTGAATTTTTAGTATCTGATATCAGATTCGCAATCAGTGTCGCCAAAACATTCCGAAAAATATTTTATGAAAATTCCCTCCGAAAAAAGTATTTGTTTTTAAATACATATTTTTAGTTAATTTCTAGTTCTCGTTCCTATTCTTCTTGCCAATTTCTAATCTTAGTTAATTAAATGACTAATAAATATTTAAATTTACAATTTAAAATGGTTACACAAAATTATTGGAAAGGTTAGTTGTTTGAAAATTCGTGATGTATCGAGTTGGAAAAATCCAATACTTAAGCAGTTCAAAAAGGTCTTCAGAACCAAATTACATGCGAAAGGGAGTGACGATTATCAAAATATTAACCCACTCAAAGGCGAAAGGCACTGATGATCGCTTTGTAGCGAAAGCCGAAAATGCGCATTCTGCCTTGCTGGTCTTATCGAATTCTTTTAAAAATTTTTATACTTTGTAATTTACTTGTAAAAATTGTATCATCTTTCTTTGATTTGAAGATAATTTAAACAGAAAGTGATATTAATTTATGATCTAGAGTCAAACTAAAATAACATTTATTTATTTAAATAACAGATCAACTAAAACATTTCCCCCATTCAATATGAAATATTTTGCATATGTATAAATTATCTAAGAGTATTTACTAAATAAAACTATTAAATAGGTGGTGTTGAAATAGATTTTCCCAAATAAAATTAAAAAAATAAAGGGTGGTCCAACCAAAACGCACGATGTTAATTGTAAATAAAGCAAAAAATTTTCAGAGAATTATGTTAATATTTTTTATTATGATAGAAGGAACAAAGAAAAAAGTTCAACGGTGTCAAATCACATGATCGTGGTGGCCAATTAACATCGCCACGACGTGAGATAACACGAAGACCATTCACGGTAACTGCTTTACGGCTCTTCTGCCACACTACCGCGAACAACAGCAATGCTTTCCGCAGAACGAACTGGGCACGAATGCACAGGTGTTTTCACATTTCCTACAGACCCGGTTTGCTGAAATTTGCGCACAATTCTCCCATTGTTTACACATTTGGTCGAATATGCCGACCAGTGAAGTACACGAAATGCATTTTGATTTGAACACCCATTTTCCTAAAAGGCTTCAAAAATCTTACAGCGCTGCTCAACTGTGACTTTGTCAAACACTGAAACAAAGAAATGTCAAGTTAAGTTGGGCAAAGAGCTTGACGTTAAGGTGTGACTCATTACACCCCCCAGTTTTATTGGAAATGGTCCCAAACGGAAGATGTCAATTTTTTTTTTTTGAAAAACGTTAACCCGTGCCGAAAGTTGGACGAAAATGGCCCATTTTGGAAAAAATTGTATTATTATTAAAAATTCCCAAAATTCGAAATTTAGAAAAAAATTATTTTATATTTTATTTGTTCATTTAATATAGTCAAAATGATTCAGATGTGGAATTTTGACTTCATCGGATATCACTAACCCACTTTAGCCTAGAATCCACGAATTTGATAAAAATGTAAAAACATGTTTTTTAAAAAATAATAATTCGAGTTTGTGTTTGGATCGACTGGTTTCCAGGACATTTTACAAAAATTTCTCATTTTGTCAAAAATTCAACAAAATTTTAATGTTTTCAACAAAATTTTAATGTTTTCATCAAACTTTACATAGTTTTCGGAAAAGTATCACTTAATTTTGGTAAGATTATAATTATCTTTACATTTGTGTAATAAATCGTTAACCCTTAGTGGCTTGGGGTCAGAAAAGACCCATGAAACTTAATATTAATTATGAATTATGAATACGAGATTGTAAATTTGACAAAAAAGTCTCAACTGGATAAAAATAATTAGAGTTTGCTGTTCGGTTTTAATCGAAACCGAAACCGCGGTTTTTCAAGCCTCAAAACCGAAACCGAAAACCGACAAAAATAAGTCGGTTTTTAACAATGACTTTAACCAATTAAAATAATTAACTAGATTGCATTCCAGTGTCAAATTAGAATCCGAAAAGACTCATAAAAGAGCCCTAAGACCTTCTGAAATTATAGCTATATGAGGAAGTATTTCTTCACCGATGAAGCCTCTTTCCGAGCGCACTTTTACGACTCATAAAATACCCTGATTATGAGAATTATTGAAAAATTTAGAATTTTCTGAGATATTATGATTCATTTAAGATTAATTTTTAAGGTATTTAGAAGTAATGAAAAAATTAAAAAAAAATGTCGAATACACTCATAAATACGAGTCCATTATGTTTCATTTATGACTCAAAAATTTCAGCACTCTGAAAATGATCATATTTTAGAGTCTCTTACGAGTCATAATTTCTGAGCGCTCAGAAAAATGTTGGCTGCGATATTATTGAATCATGAATTTCGAAAAGGGCTCAGCTCCTATTTTAAAAAATTTTGTATATAATTGTAATGAACTTTTCTCCATTAAATATTAGTTTAAAGAATTTTTTGGTTTTTTTGTTATTACGGATAACATAAGTAAAGTCAGATAGTTTAAGAGATATTAAGTTTAATATATTTAGTTCGGATTTTCACAGTGTATTTTTAAAAAAGTACTATTTCGTAGTCCGCGAAATTTATAAAATTTTAACTTTATATTGTTTTAAACAATTTGCAAAAATTTAAACTCTTGAAAAAACAGCTTTAGTTGCCGACAATAGAATAAAAAAATTTATTTATAACGGTTTTCCGTGTTTTTTTCTTCTCTCGAAAAGGTCTAGAAATGGAGTAATTGTCTATATTCGACTGAGAAATTCAATCGAATTTCAATAAATATTTTGAACGTGTTAAAATATTTAATTCTTATATATATTTAATTAATTTAAAACAATTGTATTAATATCACAAGAAAACCGAAAAATAACCGAAACCGCGGTTTTTATAATTTTAGAAAACCGAAACCGCGGTTTTCAAATTTTTCGGTTTTTAGCAAACTCTAAAAATAATTATTTTAAGTAACATGATCCATATAGGGTTAATTTTTACGCTTTTGGCCAAAAGCGATTCACTATGAAATTTACCGAATAACACCTTTCATAATTTTCGAAAAAAAATATCACTACAAATGGATCAAAAAATCTTTTTTCCACTTGATAAAAATTATTATTTTGTGTAACTTGATCCATATATGGTTAATGTTTTCACTTTTCGGCAGAAAATATCCACTTGGAAATTTACAGAATAACGTCTTTCCAAATAGAAAACAATAAATGCATAATAAACAAAGCTTTTAATTAGAATCTAATACGGTTGAAAAACTAGAATTGGTATTAACATACGGACACTTTTGACCCCACCTTTTTAACCCTTAAAAATAAGATTGGGACTATACAAAATAGCGCTTGTTCGTTAGTTATGTACCCTCTATCGCATATCCTAATTTAATAAAAGTCTGATTTAAAGTGATATTTTTTCGAAAATTATGAAAGGTGTTATTATGTAAATATCGTAGTGGGTCGTTTTTGGCTAAAAGTATAAAAATTAACCCCATATGGATCATCTCTATATATAAAAGAATAACGTGACTGACTGACTGACTGACTCAACATCGCCCAGCCCAAACCGCTGAAGCTAGGAAGTTGAAATTTGGTATGTAGGTTCCTCTTTCGGCGTACACGTCCGCTAAGACGGGATTTTTGGAAATTCCTACCGGAATTTCCAAATATATTGGGCATAGACGTCCCCATAGACGGTCTCACAAATTGGAAAAGTGTCCCCATTAACTGCCTGCCGAAACTATTGGAGATAAGAAGTTGAAATTTGGCATAAAGATTCCTCCACTGTAGTAGACATCGACTATGTTTGTATTTTTGGAATTCCCTACAGGATATCCCAAAAGGGGGATGTTTCCGCCTTGACGGCCTGCCCAAACTGCTGAAACTATGTAGCCGAAATTCGGTATGAGAGTTCCTCCTTCTGTGTAGGCGTCCGCTTAGACGGAATTTTTGAAATTCCTATCGGGAGGGAGATAAGGGGAAAAGTATTCTCCTAGACGGCCTGCCCAATCCCTTCTGGCCAACCTAAAATTTTTAATATGTATTCCCTGGAGTAGGACTAACTCACCGGCAACGTAATTTTTATATTTTGGAACAGGAACATAGTAAAAATGGTGGTTGAAAGGGAAAAAATGTCTCCAATAACGGCCTGCCCAAACCGCTAAGGCAATGAAGTTGAAATTTGGTATGAATGTTCCTCATCCATCGCAGATAGCCGCGAAGATGGAATTTTTGTAAATTCCTAAAGGGAGGGGCAAAAAGAAGAAAAGCCTCCCCTTGGTGGCCTGTAAAAACCCCTTCGGCTAGAAACCTGAAATTTAATATGTGGGTCCCTGGAGTAAGGGCTAACTTATTAGAAAGATACTTTTTGAATTTTGGACAGGGTCGTTATAAAATGGGGGCTCAAAAAGGAAAAGTGGGCCCTTAACGACCTGTCCAAACTGCTGGAACTAGGAACCTGAAATTCGGTACTTAGGTTCTTCTTCCAGCCTAATTCCAACCGGGAGGGACAAAAAAAGAAAAAGTGTCCCCCTTGACAGCCTGCTCAAACTAAAATTAAGAAACTAAATAGGAAACGAGTGGAATTGAAACACTACATAAATGGAAATAAATGGATATAAACGTTGAACGAGTGGAATTGAAATCATAGACAATGGAAATGAATTCGAAGAGGGAACAAAATGAAGTGGACTATAGAACGAAATGGAATGAGGAGCGAGATGGCATAGAATGGGGAACGAGTGGAGCTGAAACACTACAGTTAAAAGAGGAATGGAACGGAGCAAGTGCAAAGAAATGGAATGGAAATAGAAGCGACTGATATCAATATCGATACACAAGACGTTAGGAACGAAATGGAATGAAACGGGGAACGAGTGGAATTGGAATAACAGATAATGGGAACGAAATGCAATGGAATGGTGAACGAAATGTAATCTTGGAAGGAGTTGCATTGGAACACTAAAATTGTTAAACAACATGGAATGGAATTTGAATGACTCAAACTGCCGTTGTTTGGTACTTGAAATTTCGCATGCGATTGAGGCAAGCTTATATATATTTGAGATTTTTACTGGGAGGAACAAAAAGGGGTGAAGAACCCCTTTTAATACAAACACTATCCACGGAATATGAAACTTATGTAGCATTGAAAAATACTGACCCATTGTTGTGTCAGAATTATTTATTTGTGGTGGCTGGGTGAAGGCTTTTATTATAAAAACTGTACTTTAAATAACGAAGCGAATTTAAAAAAAATTGTGGGAATACGACCTATCTACGCCGATGGCTTGAACAACAGACAATTAATTGTTACATGCTCACGTGTTGGTATACTAAATGATTTATTTATATAAAAATGAAGAGGCAAAAAATAGTGTTTGTACTTAAACATTACAATAAACTTACCTTAACAATTATTTTACCTTAACAACAAATATTGTGTTTTATTTTATCTAAAAGAAATTTAATTCTAAACTTTAAGGCATGCTAACAACGTAGCGGGCTTCGCCCGCTATGTTATATAAAATAATTATTTTTATCCAGTTGCGATTTTTTGTCATGGGTCTTTTCTGACCCCACTAAGGGTTAACGTTTTTTAAGCAAATGTAAAACTAATTATAGTCTTACCAAATTTAAGTGATACTTTGTCGAAAACTATGTAAACTTTGATGACAAAATTAGCAATTTTTGTAAAATGTCCGGGAAAGCAGTCGCTCCAAGCACAAACTCAAATTATCATTTTTCCAATTTATTTTTTTTCTTTAATATCAGCTATTATGTGGTACAAATACCAATCGACATCTCCAAATTAAGCATTTTAAAAAATCCTTAAAATTAATTTAAAATAAAAAACACGTTTTTGCATTTTTATGAAAATCGTGGGTCATTTTGGATTCCAGGCTAAAGTGGGTTAATGATATCCGGTGAAGTCAGAATTCCACATCTGAATCATTTTGACTATATTAAATGAATAAATGAAATAAAAAATAATTTTTTTAT
Source organism: Leucophora obtusa (assembly GCA_949987735.1). Taxonomy (NCBI): domain Eukaryota; kingdom Metazoa; phylum Arthropoda; class Insecta; order Diptera; family Anthomyiidae; genus Leucophora; species Leucophora obtusa. The sequence goes on along the minus strand of OX465295.1, from coordinate 103,249,938 downwards.
AAAAATCGAATTTTGGGAATTTTTAATAATAATACACTTTTATTCCAAAATGGGGCATTTTCGCCCAACTTTCGGCACGGGTTAACGTTCTCCAAAAAAAATAATGTTTTCTTCCATTTGGGACCATTTCCAATAAAACTGGGGGGTGTAATGACGAATCTATTTTTAAAGGACACCCTATTGTACATACATAAATGTATTTTTTTTTCTCCTGCCGTAACTTGAACCCAGGCCGTCAGATTTTTAGATGATAGCTTTTCCCACTTAGCTTATATAATATTTGGTGGCAAAAAAACATGAATGAATGATAACAGCTGGATAACTACTGGATACTCTAGAATGCACTTGTAAAAGGTTTGTTGGAACGCATATGCTAGCACTAAAAAAAAAATGTTATAAACGGATCTTTTTTTTGTAAAACAAATACTGGCAGAAAGCTTTTTGCAAATTCTGGCGAGAAAGTCCAGAATTAGTTTTCTACCAGTCAATTATTTTTAACACTTCGGTTGCCCAGTGGTATGCCAATGCTTTACTTTTTGTTTCACTGGCAATTTCTGACAGGGAACTCTTAAACAATACGGTGTAGAGCATCAACATTTTAAAAGGAACATAGCATAACACAAATAATTTGAACAAAAAACGTTAAAAAAGCTTTTCATAATGGATTTAACAAATCGAACGCAAAACAATTGGTTTTTATTACATTAACTTTGGTTTGGATATTATTGCTATAAGGGTGTAAGTCTAAGTGTATTAGCATGCGAGTGTATATGTATGTGTGTATGTTAGAGTGGACCGGTTTAGATTTTTTTTAGTAATACTTCAACAGTAGCTTACAAAACTTCTAAACACTTAGTATGATCATTAAAAAAAATTATATATATATCATTCTTATAACGTCGTTTCATACAGCATGGTTTTATTCAACAAATACATTTTTTCGTAAAACTCGGAATTGTAACGAAAATCACATCTTGGGGGATCTTGGTCAGGGCGTTACACATTTTAATAGAGAGAAATAAAAAGTAAAAGAGGAAGAGAAATAATAAAAGCAAACATTTTGTCCAGTTCCATCATACCAACTCGTGTCATTATCGTAAGCCTAAGTTTCATCAACCAAGGAATAAAATTTAGCAAGTCATATTTTTAAATTTAAATTAACATTTATTAAGTTTATTACTCTAGCGTTCCGACGGATAAAATAATTGGTCAATAAAATTTATAGATAATAGGAATGAAGTTAAAAAAAATATGTATAGGGATTCAATGATTCATAAACATGTACAGTGCTGTGCAATATATTAGGCACATTTAAATTTTTTCTAATTTTATTCTCGTTGCCTTTATTTTTAAATATCAAAACAGTGGATAAATTCACCCCAAAATGCGAGGAGATTGTTCAGAGAATGGTGCAGAATTTTAACGTGATGTCTGTTTTTTTATTTTGTCACTTATTTTAGGTAGGCGTGGCTTTTAATGAAAAATAAGCGATATCGACCTTTTATCACAAATTACATAGTAAAATTTAGGGAGTACTGATCAGTTCTGTAAAAGCTGTATATTTTTGGAATTCCTATAATATTTCCCTAAGTCTTACATTATTTTTTTCTACAAATGGTCGCCAAATTTATAATGACAGTGCCTTAAACATGACTAAATTTTTCTTTGTTTTTAGCGATTTCAAAATTGAGTTAACAACACTGAAATTTAAACACGGAATGCTTTATACTATAACGTAAAACAGCTTGAATGATTTGTTATATCGCAGTAAGTATAGAATAAGGCCATTCACTTTGAAGTTTCAGTGTTGTTAACTCTATTTTAAAATCGCTGAAAACAAAGAAAAATCTGGTCATGTTTAAAGCGCTGTCATTTTAAGTCTGGAGACCATTTTTGGTTAAAGATAATGCAAGATTTAAGGAAAGTTTATACAATTTGCAAAAATATACAGTTTGTATAGATCCGATCAGTGCTCGCTTAATTTTCCTATGTAATTTGATAGAAGGTCGATATCGCTTATTTTTCATTAAAAGCCACGCCTACTGTAAACAAGTTGCAAAATAAAAAAACAGACATTACGTTAAAATTCTGCACCATTTTCTGAACAACCTCCTCGCATTTTGGGGTGAATTTATCCACTATTTTGATCTTTAAAAATAAGGGTAAAGAGAATAAAATTAGAAAAAATTTATATGTGCCTATTATATTGCACAGCACTGTATGTATAAATATAGATAAATTAAATTAACTTAAGTACATACATGTTATACGAAGAAGTGATCACTGAGTCTACGTAGGTTGATTATAAAATTTAATTAAATTTAGAATAGTTTAGGAGTCATTAATATGAAGGAATATTTAAATAAGAAACATCTATAAAAAAAATTAAATTAAAGATTCAAGAACGTAAAAATTCTATATCCCAGGTGAAAATGTTCATATATGGTCATATTTGGCAACATATATGGGTTCATATATGGGTTCGGATCCGAAATTTGAGGGTATATGGCCATATATGGAGATATATGAATGTTCATATAAATTTTTTTTTTATTTTTTAATAAAAATATTGCTTTTTTTATTCAAATTAAATGTAAATATTATAATTCTTACTAATGAATTTGTACATTTGAATGAAATTGAGAAATTATGAAATTTTTAATGGACATAAACATTTTACTTCAAGTTTGGAAATTATTTTATGACTGTTTTGATTATTTAATGACTGTTTATACACTAATAGAAAAAAGTGTGTAAAAATTTTAGTTAAAGCTACTAAAAATTAGTTCAAAATGAAAAACTGCTGAATTAGCAGAGTATTTTTGCTAAATATAAAAAAGATAGGAACAGCAAAAATAAAACTGTTGAATATATTTACAAAATTTGAGTTATAATTGAGCTAAATTTCAGTGATTAGAAAATAAAATTAAATTGTAGTAGTAGACAAAAAACATCACATAAAATTTAAAATTTTCAAAGTTCCTTTTTCGTTTTTTGTTTTTAATGGAAATAAAAATCTAGCCTTCTGAAATCAACAGTTTAATATTTTTAGCAAATATTTCTGTTGATTTTATAAACTGCTATTTGCATTGAACAAAATTTAACAAAAATTTTTTTATATACAACAGTTTGTTTTAGCCATTTTTAGTTTACTAACATTTTGCAAAATTTTCTGCAGATTTTTTAAATTTAGAAGTTTTATTTTTGCTGTTTTTATCTTACTGCAACATTTTCAATTGTATTTTAAAATTTATCATTTTATTTCAGAAGTTATCAATTGTTTTTCTGATTTATCAATTGTATTTCAGAAATAATCAATTGAATTTCAGTTTACTCAATTGTATTGTAGAAGTTATGAATTGTTTTTCAGATTTACCAATTGTATTTCAGAAATAATCAATTTATTTCCAGTTTTAAAATTGCTTTTCAGAAATTATCAATTGATTTTCAAATTTATCAATTGTATATCAGAAACTACCAATTGTATTTCAGAAACTGCAAATTGTATTTCAGAAATTTATTAATTTTATTTCAGAAATTCGCAAGTGCATTTCAGAAATTATCAAATGTATTTTACAAATAATCAATTGTATTTCCAAAACTGGCAACTGTATTTTAGAAATTGCCAATTTTATTTAAGAAATTATCAAATGTATTGTATTTCAATATTTTTTTAATCCGCTCACGTAATTACCCCAATGATAAAAAAACTTAAAACATTACCCATATATGGAATAATATTCATATATGAAGATATATGGAATATATGAACCAATATATGGACCAATAAATGCAGTATATTATCATATATGGATTCATACATTTGAATGTATTTACCCATATATGCTTCCATACATAACATATATGTTCATATATGATCATACATTAAACCATATATGCTCATACATGAAACCATATATGACAATATATGAACATATATGAACATTTTCACCTTGGATGTAAATATAAGGTAATTATTAAATTCGAATGAACGTTATGTGTAAATATTTTTTAGTTATAACTCGATAATAAAATGAACGTAAAAAAAAAAATTTCGATTAAAATGGAATTAGATTTAGGTTATTTAAATTAACTAGATCAAGTCAATCACATTTTTGTGGACAAAAGAAAAATTCTGTTTAAACCGATTACCACAAAAACAAAAATAAACAAAAACCGATTCAAAATTAAATGTCTCAAATAAGAATTATCAAATATAAATTTCCGAAAAAATTCAAAAATCAAAATTAAATCAACGAATTTAAAACGGGTTGCACATTGAGTTTCAATAACTAATTCCAAGATGAGTAGCCAAGCAATCAGTAAAATCAAGTATCGGGGTTTTTGTATTCAGGATCGCAATTCAGAATTTAACGATGAAATTAAGGGTTATTTAGATGTGCAAATCAGTGGATATGATTTTCAAATAACGTGGTTCTTCATCCGGGCTATCAAAGATAATTGATGCAATTGATTTTAAAGTTGGAGTTTGACGTACAATATAATAGTGTGTAGGAAAATATTCTAAGTCGTGAACTGCAAACCAATACCACGACGTATTTGATCGCGGGTAATAAGTATTGGATAATCGTAATCCTTTGTATCGTTGGCAAAACAAATCCACGACTTATTCGATAGCGATTAATGAATACTATTTTCTTTATAAAATTTTCTTTAAAGATGAAATAGAATGGTGTTCTTTCTCTATAACGTGGGTTGATGATCCAAACCACAATTAATAATAACGTATATCTTAGGCTGACCATCCAATAGAAATCTTCAACGCCAAAAGCAATATATGTTTTTTTTTCAGATAAATAAATCACGGTGCTTGCTTTCCTTTCCCAGAATTCGACAGTAATTAAGTTTTCAACAATTGTTGTCTTTACTGTTCAAGAATTTGAAATGAAAATTTTTTATTTCCAAATTTTGAAAATAAATTTAATAGTTACTTTGGATTTATCATTTCTTTCAATAATATTTTCAGGGGAAATTACAAAGTGTTTTCTGTTCAACCAGTAGTTCCCTAACTTTTACAGACTTTCCCCTCATAAATGCGGGGTTTTCTACAATTATACCCTCTTTTTAATATACTACGATAAGACTTGTATAAGGCGATTTTCGTAAAATGCGGTGTTTCAGTGGAATAAATTATTTAATTATTTAAATACACAGTGAGCCTAATTATACCGACGTTTCCGCTGCTTGAAATTTTTGAAAAATGCGCTTATTTAAAGCATTGTGGAACTTTGATGGTTTGCTTTGTAAGGCAAAGGCAAAATGTGCTTACGTTGCTAAGTAATACTTTTTAACAGTTCTTATTCTTCAACAAAATCCAAATTTCGTGGGGTTAAGTGCTATGAGAACAGCTAAGGAGGACGCTGGGATACGTATGAAGCATATAAAAGTCATGCATATTATGTTTCTAAATTCATACTGCCGTCGCTGGGAATTGAACCCTCGATCTTTAATCCATCACTATTACTATAAAGTTCTTAAAATCGAACATTCCTAGTGCATAGCTTCGCTTTAGCATCTACATATGTATGTGCTGGTGGTAGTTCATAAAACAAAAACAACATCAGCAACAGAAAAAGTAGCCTTTAGCTTTTATGTTCTAAACACTCAACTACCCATAAATGTTTAGTTCTATATTGTGTTGTAGTTATATAATTTTTTGTGTTTTTAGTTTAACTTTTTGTAAACTGTAAGTGCACAATTGTATGTAAACTATTTAACTAACCATTCGAACAACAGCAAGAACATTCAGTAACACAACACAAAAAAACAAAAACAAAAAAAAAACAGCTCACACTGACTTCAAAGGATCACAAATATACTGAAAAAGCAGAAAATACCCTAGTGAACTTTTGCCTTGCAAAGAGCCTTACCCAGCAAAACCTTGGTAATGACTCTCATAGTTCAATACCATCAGAATTATATGTAAGCACATAATAGCTGCAACAAAAAATGTATGGTTTAAATCATTAAGAAGCTATGGCGTCACTGAGTGGTTGGAATTTATATTTTTAAAACTTATATTTGACATCTATCTATAGAACTGCTGAATAACTGTTGTCACGGAAAAAGGTAAAAGGCAACTAGTGAAAACTTAGGAGTTCAATACCTAAAAGTCAGTACATGTTAATGAAAGATTTTGCTGGGTAGTTTCTAGAAATTTCGTATTGTGTAAAACTATACCAGGAGTGGGAGGTAAAATATTAAATTGTTAGTTTTCGTTTTCAATTGAAAATCGTGTGTGTGGATGATTTTATTTTATTTTAGCATTTAACTTTAGCCTATAGTCATGTGTACTCGTATAACCAGAGCTATATAATGATTTTATTGTTATAAAATCCTAGACTGTTATAGGATGCAGAACGGTACTAAACCGCATTGAACTATGTTAAGCTGTAAATATAGAAATGTTTTTTTTTTTTTTTTCAAATTGCGTTGATTTTAACAAATTTTTTTTTAAATGTTTAAAATTTCGCAGGAAAAAAAACGTTTCAGTAAGAGCCCAGCGAAAACTTTCATTGTCAATAAGTGGTTATGTTACACACAGAAAATAAATTGGTTGGAATTCTATCTATATTTTAATTGCAGTTGTTTAAAATTCATCATCAGGAAAGTTAAATTTATTTGTGAACAGAAAATATATACGATGAACCAAACACTGTCACGTTATCCAAACCTGTCTCATTATCCAAAATATTGGCTTTTCTAACCAATATTGAAAAAATTCTAACTTCTACTTTACCTTCAATACCAACAACCACCAATTTATCGAAGATTTATTTTTTTAATTAGAAAGCCTAATAGGCCAATTAATAAATTGCAGCATTCCACTCTTTAGTCATTTGAATAAAATATCGGCAGCAAAAATCTAGTATTAGTTGTGTTTCAATAAAATCGATTACTCTATCCAAAGTATTAGTTTTTCCAATCAATTTAATTTTATTTTTCAACTTTAGTAGCTTTAACAATTAATTTCCATTATTTTGGTAATTATAATAATATGTTGAGACTAGGAACAGACATTTTATTTATCAAAATAAAATTTTGGAATGTATCATATTTTTTTGTTTCATACATATATATATTTAAATCAATGGCCTTGCAACTCTCTCAATATTTTTTATGGAAAAAAATATTATGTGGCTTCGAACAGGAATGAACTGCGACTGGTTAATCAGGGATGGAAAAGGCTCACTCAATATATAAATATGTAAGTAACTAAAAAATAGCTTCCTCTTTGGCTCGTTAAAAAAATTAAAATTAAATATTTAGATATTAGCAAAAATTGCAAAAAAATACATTTGCAAGAAGGGAAATTTTTGCAACAATATATTCGTTTGCAGAATGTCGATCGCTGATTAGGTATTTTAATTCATTTTCTGTACCATAAAGACTTTTTCGGATTCCGCCCTTATTTTGCAACTTTTTAAGTGCGATTTTTTTAAATATATAACACAGGGACTATAATACGCATTTATACAATAAAGTTTGGTGGTTGATTGCAAAAAAAAATCTAAAAAGGAAATTTCTAGCATCAATGTACTTATTTACCGAATGTAAATCGCTGATTAAGTGTTTTAATTAAATTTTTGTACCATAAAGTCTTTTTTCCCATTCCGCTATTATTTTGCAATTCTTTACGTGCGTTATGCGTTTTTTTTTATTTTTAATCTAGGGATTATAATACCCATTTCATACAACAAAGTTTGGTGGCTAGTTGCAAAAAAAATCGCGAATAATAAAATTTGCAAAAAGGAAAATTTTTGCATCAATATATTTGTTTGCAGAATCTAAATCGCTGATTATGTTTTCTACTTAATTTTTTATACCACAAAGCCTTTTTTCGCGTTCCGCTTTTATTTTGCAATTTTTTAAGTACGTTTCTTTTTAATTTATAATCTAGCGACTATAATACACATTTCATACAACAAAATTTGGTGGCTTGTTGCAAAAAAAAAAAAATCAAATCGCGAAAAATAATATTTTCAAAAAGAAAACATTTTTTCATCAATCTGTTTGTTAGCAGAATGTAAATCGCTGATTAAGTTTTTAAATTAATTTTATGTACCATAAAGCCTTTTTTCGCTCTCCGCGATTATTTTGCAATTTTTTAAGTGCTGTTTTTTTTAAATTTATAATCTAGGGACTATAGTACCAATTTTATACACTAAATTTTGGTGCTTAGTTTGCAAAAAAATCGCGAAAAAAATATTTGTAAAAAGTAAAATTTATGCGTCATTATATTCATTTGCAGATTTTTAATCGCTGATTGAGTTTTTTAATTATTTTTTTCTACCACAAAGTCTTTCTTCGCGTTCCGCTATTATTTTGCAATTTTTTAAGTGCGCTTTTTTAAATTTATAATCTACGGAGTATAGTGCCCATTTCATAAAACAAAGTTTGGCGGTTAGTTGCAAAAAACGAAAATTTTGGCATCGTTTGCAGAATGTAAATCGCTTATTAAGTCTTTTAATTAATATTTTGAAACCCAAAGCCTTTTTTGGCATTCCGACATTATTTTGCAATTTTTTATATAATCTGGGGCTATAATACTGTTGAAATAGTATAATATTTTCCATCCCTGGTTACAATCGATGTGTGGAGTCATACAAATAGCGCACATAATGACCCTGCAAACATTTGGAAGATATCTTCCACGAAAATATTAAAGCGATATCTTCTGTTTGTCATTTGAATGAAAATAATCAAGTAGTATTTACTTGAAATTGTCTTCCTTTTAACATTTGGAAGATAAGTCGGCGGTACTTGAAAAAAAGAATTTAAAAATTTATATCTTTTGTCATTAGTTTTTATAACAATATTGCGGCAATATCACCTTTGTATCATTTGGAAGATAAATAAACTCGTGAAAAGTCAAGATTAATTGCGCGGGAAAAATCGGCTAAGATAAAATCAAGATAATTTATAAGTTGGTAAATGGATTCCGTATGTAGATATTCTTTTTCAGGCTTAAATTTAATAATAAAAAAAGTAAATCGTTTTTTTTTTTGGACCCGAGAGTTTATTCAGCGATACCACCCTTTTATCTTCCATATGAGTTATTGCTTTCGTATTGCCTGGAAGTATTGTTTTAGGGTAACAGTTGTTTCCGACGGAGAAAACTTCCGGAATACGAAATTGATATTGCCAGCAATAAATGTTTTCTTCCTGGCGATATGATCGGAGAATCTTCTTCTTATTGCCATGTTAGCTGGGTGATATTGGTTTGAGTATGTTCGTGTTCCAAGGCACATAATAGAACAAATGCTTTCTCAGTGAAAGAGATTCCCCCAATCTCTTTATTATGTATTCTCTTTGTTTAAATTCGAAGTTAGACAAAAACTAAATGTGGCGCAGGGGGTAGAGACACAATCTTATAGCCTTAGAGATCTAAGTTCAAATCTCAACTAAGGCATTATAGTTTTTTTTAAATAATTTTTTTACTGATTCAAATTAAAAGACACAATTGATTTTCTCTTGTTAATTTTTTTTTTTTTTTTTTTTATTAATTCTTCTATTACATAACCGAGCCCTTAGGGCCTTATATGGTTATACTATTTATATGTATGTCTGTTGTCAATACATTTTGTAAAAACAACTAATTTTAAACTCAAAACAAAATAAATATTTGAATGAGATTTTAGCCGTGGTGTGCTTATTTTCAACAATTATTTTAATTTTTGCATTAAAAAATACAAAAATTGTTTTTATGTAATTGTTGCTTTCAAAAAGGAGTTGATTTATAACTGGTTTTACCAAATCAGACAGTTCATATACGAAAGTACAAAATTCTCATCCCGTTGGTTTTTTGTACCTTATGTAATGTCTCGTTTTGAGTAGGAAAGTTATCATTTTCTAATTGCGAACAACTGAAGAGTAGAGTGATGTCTACGAAACAATTGTATTGTCTATCATGAAAATGATCAACCCTTTTTGAAACAACAAATAAAAATCTAATATGACAATATCATATTAGAATTTGCACTTGAGGTAGAAGAATATTCTAACTAAATATATTAAATTAAGAATATTATTTCTAGGCCTAGAAATATAATTTCAGAAAGTTTCATCAATATCTGCTCAGGATAACTGTTATATTAATATCACTATGCGACAGTCAAAATCGGGATGGGATGAAACCAACGGGAAATGTTATATCGGTCAAAAACAAGTTATACGTGTCCCTGCGTTTCGCTGGGTCACCCCTAGGAATCGAGATATATCTTTTTTTGACATAACTCGAGAACCACCAGTCCGATTTTTCTCAAACAATTTTAAAAAAATTAAAAATTATAATTCCTTTAATCTGTTCATATAACGTTTTTCTATATACTCAACAGTTTTGCCGGTAAAAATAAATGTTTGTTACCGCTACCATAAAAATAAATAACCTTTTGTTTATTACTTTTTTTTAATATTTTAGGCAAAAAATATTTTTTTCTTCATACATTTATTTTTACCGGCAAAACTGTTGAGTATATAGAAAAAAGTATACCTCTGGCCGTACACAGGCCAGATTTTCAGTATTGAAGTATATAATCTTGTGTTGTTATATTCCAGCCCAAATTATTTGCAATTAAAAGAAGAAAAAAGAAAAACTTGCCTAAAAGCTAAATAAATGCCAAAAATCGCTGTTTTCCCGAAATCCGCTAAAATTAAATCTCTGCCCCAGCCAAAAGAAAAAAGGAATTCCCACAATTTTTGTAGTTTTTAATCTACAACATGTTCTTCATAAAACCTTAAAGTCCAATCGTTGATTTTTTAAAATTTCTTTAAAAAAATTTTTAAAAATGTAAAATTGTAGATTTCAAAACAGTGTTTAAGAATTCCGACCATTTTGGCACTAATTTAAATCGAGTTAGCAAAACACAGTAGAAAAAGTTATTCTTATCTGAGTTTCTTGGAACTTCTAGAATAAAAAAATGATTCTGTAGTATATTATTTCAGTGAATTTTAAAATTTGGACCCGAATTTCTTGATTAAGTGATCTGCGACACATCAGTTATCTGTGAAAATTGTAATAACTCGGCTGTTTTTTAACCGATTTAAGATTTTATTGCTTTATTACAAACAGAATTTACTCCAAATTACGATTCTATAATGTTTTTAATTCGAGTTAATTTTAAAATATCAATGTTTTCGATAAAATGCACAAAAAGTCATATCTTCCCCTTGTAATCCGTGTTCCAAACTTCAAGACCGATGCGGCACGTCTTCGCGATGTCCGATTATCCTAAGTTTTTGGATGACGTAGTTTTACACCCAAGTAAATATTTCCAGAAATTTATTTTTCTCCATACAAGCTTGGAGAAAAATAAATTTTGATTTTCTTTTCCATCTTTCTGAGGTATTCCTTGTGAAGATGGCATTTAAAATCTTATGAGAAGCATAGTTGAAGTGCTATGGGACGCCTCACAGCTTGCGGATAGTGGATAACCCCTACACACAGAATTGTGGGGTAACTGCGAATAAAATAAGTAGTGGCGGACAATTCAGCGGATTAGAAAAGAGGATCTCAGAAGGACATGACTGGCAATCGTGTAACTTTTAAATGCTGAGTGCCCATGAGGCTCTAGTTGACATGGCGATTAATTTGGTGCCATTAAAAAGCCAATGCCAACTAAACACAAAACCAAAGAGGCCCATTGCCCAACCTAGAAAACAGGTTGGGCAATGGGCCAATTACTCATTCTCATAAAAACCAAGAAATTAATGAAACACCATACAAGCTTGGAACACCCTAGTGTACAAGCTTGGACGGACCGTTAATGTTCCCTAAAATCCGGATTCATGATTCCGTACGTGCCGGAGAGTCCATAGAAATGTTTCTTGGGTAGACATGCTTGGACATGAAGTATTTACCATTGGACGCGCTTTGAAAAATAGTTTGTGTATTTTATATTTAGCTAAAAAGCTAAATTCTTCCACAAAATAAAAAATATTTTGGGAATCATCATATAACCAACCGAGTTATATTTTGAGATGTGCACTGTTTTAATTTTTTTCATGAGTCGGTCTAATATATATACTAAGTCTTTAATAATTTTGAAGCATTACAACATCACTTATTATAATAAAGATCATAAATTTAAAATGAGTGAATATAAAATGCATATATCCCACACAAAGGCACATAAACATAAAAACATTGAAAGTACTCTCTATCTCAAATGCATATTAAGGAAAATTGTGATAAATCTATAAAATATATAATCATAAATTGTGCAAAATATAAACTCACTTTTCTGCTAACAAAATAATAATATTGAATTTAAAGTCATTTTGCTGGATGGATAGAATGAACAAAAATATAAATATGAAGCAACAGTGCGTATGAGCAATATTGGGAATAAATACACAACACAACGCAAATACAGGCAAATATGCAAACAAGGCAAATCAACGTAATAGTCTTGAATATGAATATAAACTATACACAAAAGCATATGTAAGTGTTTGTTATTATCAACCACTCACAAAGCAAATACGTAGCCAACAACATCATCATCATCGTCATTATTATTATTATCATTTTATATATTAGAGTGATGATAAACTCATGCATATTAAGGTTGTTAAAAACTTTCTCTATTTTCTTGTTAGATTGTATATATAATGATGATTATAACATCAGGATGATAAATATACGATATTGTCATAGGGAAAGCCATATTATCATATATTTTTATTATTAAATATTCTTTTATCAGATTCTTCTTAATACAAAAATCTATTCTTATACACATTACAAAAATTGTTTTCATTTTATTTTAGTAGCAACACGTTATTTGCTATTTAAAACCATCTTAAAGAGTTTGTATATATTATAACTAGCGGGCGCAGCTCGCTACGTTATTAGCGTGCCTTAAAGTTTAGGGGGGGCTGAGCCCCCCCCGACAATTTTTTTAAATTCGCTTTTTATTTAAAGTACAGTTTTTATATAGTAAAAGCCTTCACCCAGTCACCACAAATAAATAATTCTGCACAACAATGGGTTTAAAATAAATAAATAAATATTTGATCACTTTTTCTCATGAAAGTGGATTGTTAGTAATGAATCCATAATAAATTGCAATATACGTGTGTATGTTAAGATAATTTGGTAAAGTGCGAACTTAGGTAGATAGACCCGTAAGTAGTTTTGTTCATTTGTGTTTTGAATAGGGTTTGGGATTTCCCGGACTTTTTTATTTCCCGGGAAACGGGAATGAAAAAATTTGATTCCCGGGATTCCCGGGAATCCCGGGAAATATTTTTTAACAAAATTGTTAATGAAAACCACCTATATAAGCAATTTTTGTTTAAAAAAAACACTATTTCAGTACAAATGCAGTCTGTGTAGTGAGAATTCAAAGTAAAAATATCAGAATGTTGAACATTTTATTTCACATAAATTACTCGCAGCACTGCCAAATTTACATCTTCCTGATATAAAAACCAACCCCAGGTTATAAAATGAATTATTTCCGTTTCTACATATGTTCAAATATCTCTTTTGTGATATTCTTGTCCATTCATCTAAGATTATAGTAAATCTCCTATTGTTAGAAATATTGCTCGATATTTCTTTTATCATGATATCTTTTACATGATTGTAGTAATTTAATATAATATTCTTTACATCGGTTTCATTTTTTTGCAATGCCAGGTTTTTATTATAAAAACTTTCTCGATTAAACGAAGATCTATTTATGGTGCGGATTGACTGCGGCTAATTTGGATACCATTTCAGGAAATGTTTGCCCTACCATAAAACCTTTAATGCCTATTCAGCTTACACTTTTTTCCTCGGGTACTTTGCTAATTTTAGCTGAAACGTTATTCTTGTTGTTGTTTTCTTCAAGAGAAGTTGCATGACCATCATTTTTTTTTTTTTTTTTGTGAACCAAATAGATGTCGGATAACCAAATTTAGATACCACCGTTAACCATTAGTCTTTTCTTTTCACATTTATTAATGAAAACGTTCCTTATAAAATTATTGACCCTTAATATAAAGGAGTATTTTAAATTTAAAGCCGACTTTATTTTTAATCAAACGGTTTTGTTCATTTTGTGTATGAAAACCTTACAAAAATATTTATATTTTCAAATATTTTGATTGGTTGAAAATAAATTAACCAATCAGAATGCTCCAAAAATAAACCAAGTTAAGGTATACTGCCACCCAATATTTTAACTAAAGTCGACTTTACCTAAATTATACAATTGAAAAATTTAGATATTAAGGGCGATTATTTGTAAAAACAAAGTTTTTTTTCATATTTCTTTTAAACATTTTACCAAGTTTTTCGGTTTTACTACTTAAATTTTGAATAAGTTATGGGAAAAATCTTTATTAGTTGAAATGCTCCTAATTACTTGGCAAAGATTTTATTTGTGTGTCAAATAAATGTATTCCCTTTTAAAAGATTTTAACAATGACATTTTTGTTTTGGTATTTATAATGTTTTTCATGACTAAAATTAAAAAATCCTATTCGAAACAAAAACAATTTAAAAAATTTAATATTTTTAAAATTTCCCGTTTTCCCGGGAAAAAATATATTATTTTCCCGGGAATTCCCGGCAAACTTTTCCCGGGATTTCCCGGGAATTTCCGCCCGGGAATTCCCGAACCCCAAACCCTAGTTTTGAATGAAAATAAATAACGTAAAGCAGGGTTGTTACCGTGCCTTAAAGTTTTTTTTTTTAATTCCAGTTTATGTAAAGGTAGACCTGGCAATTCAAGTAAATTCACAAATTCAGTTGGAAAATTTACTGCGTCGGTTTCTTCCACCGGTGCTTCGTTACATGAAGTTTAAATATCGGAATATATAAGTTCCATTCCTTTTCTAAGGTTTTTTCTCTTTTAGAAAATTTGTTTAACTTTTTCGAGAGTATGTTTCAATGCTACATAAGTTTCATATTCCGTGGATAGTGTTTGAACAGGTAATTCCCTCTTCCAATCCATTTGCATTGTCTATAGTTTCAATTCCACTCGTTCAACGTTTATATCCATTTCGTTCCACTTGTGTAGTGTTTCAATTCCACTCGTTTCCTATTTAGTTTCTTAATTTTAGTGTTCCATATACACTTGTTCTTTAAGTTTTAGGTTTCTAGCTAAAGACGCAGACGTTAAGAGGGGGGGGGGGCAAATTTCCCCTTTTGGACCACCATTTTTACCACGTTCCTGTCCAAAGTCCTAGAGATGCCTTGTCGATAAGTTAGCCCATACTCCAAGGAAAACATATTATATATTACAGGTTTCTAGCCGAAGGGTTCGGTTAGGCCATCAAGGGGGAGAATTATTCCGTTTTTACCCCTCCCGGTAGGAATTTCCAAAAATTCCGTCTTAGAGGACGTCTGCGTTGGAGGAGGAACCTACGACATGCATAATTTTAGGTCTCTATATCCAGCAGTTTGGCCAGGCTATCAAGGGGGAAGTTTTTTCCCTTTTTACCCCTCCCGGTATGAATTTCCAAAAATACCGTCTTAGGGGACGTCTACGTTGGAGAAGGAACCCAAATACCGAATTTAAGCTCCCTAGATCCAGCAGTTTGGCCAGGCTGTTAAGGGGGAGACTTTTCCTGTTTTTGACCCTACCTGTGGAAATTTCCAAAAATCTTATCTTAGCGGATGTCTACAATAGAGGAGGAACTTTAATACCAAATTTCAACTTCCTACCTACAACGGTTTGGGCAGGCCTTTAAGCGGCACTTTTCGCTTCATTAATCCCCATTTTTGCAATGTCCCTGTCCAAAAAGTACCTTCCCGGTAAGTGAGCCCATACTCCAAGTAATATATATTTTACATTTCAGGTTTCTAGCCAACTTTTACTATTTGTGACCCTCTGGGTAGGAATTTCCGAAAATCCATCGACAGGGAATTTCAGCTTCTTAGTTCCAGCAGTTTGAGCAGGCTGTCAAGGGGGACACTTTTTCTTTTTTTTGTCCCTCCCGGTTGGAATTAGGCTGGAAGAGGAACCTAAGTACCGAATTTCAGCTTCCTAGTTCCAGCAGTTTGGACAGGTCGTTATTGGGCCAATTTCCCTTTTTGAGCCCCCATTTTATAACGACCCTGTCCAAAATTAAAAAAAGTATCTTTCTAATAAGTTAGCCCTTACTCCAGGGACCCACATTTTAAGTTCCAGGTTTCTAGCCGAAGGGGTTTTTACAGGCCCCCAAGGTGAGGCTTTTCTTCTTTTTGCCCCTCCCTTTAGGAATTTACAAATATTCCATCTTCACGGCTATCTGCGATGGATGAGGAACATTCATACCAAATTTCAACTGCATTGCCTAAGCGGTTTGGGCAGGCCGTTAGTGGGGACATTTTTCCCTTTCAACCAACATTTTTACTATGTTCCTGTTCCAAAATAGAAAAATTACGTTACCGGGGAGTTAGTCCTACTCCAAGGAATACATATTTAAAATTTTAGGTTGGCCAAAAGGGATTGGGCAGGCCGTCAAGGAGGAGACTTTTCCCCTTATTTCCCCTCCCGATAGGAATTTCAAAAATTCCGTCTAAGCGGACGCCTACACAGAAGGAAGAACTCACATTCCGAATTTGCTTTTGGGATATCCTATAGGGAATTAGTCGATGTCTACTACAGTGGAGGAACCTTTATACCAAATTTCAACTTCTTACCTCCAGGGGTTTGGGCAGGCACTTTTCCAATTTGTGAGACTGTTTATTGGGAGACTTTTCCCCTTTTTGCCCGTTCCGGTAGGAATTTCCAAAAATCCCGTGTTAGCGCATGTCTATGCCGAATATCAAGAAACCTTGTTTTAGTGGAGATATCCGTGGGGGGAGGGAAAAAAGTAGTTTTTTTGAAATTATACATATCTTATTTTAAATGGTACTTTTTGGAAAAACGAAATTTTTTGGAAAAAGATACTTTGTTTTTACAAAGTACTTTATTTGTACTTTTTTTAGAAAAGGTATTTTTTTTTAAAAAAGGTATTTTTTTTGGAAAAATTAATTTTTTTGGGAAAAATTTATGTTTTTTGGAAAAAGGTACTTTTTTTGGAAAAGGTACTTCTTTTGGAAAAGGAACATTTTTTAGAAAAAGGTACTTTTTTTGGGAAAAGGTAAATTTTTTTAGAAAAAGGTACATTTTTTGGAAAAAGGTACTTTTTTTTGGAAAAAGGTACTTTTTTTTGGAAAAAGGTACTTTTTTTGGAAAAAGGAATTTTATTTGGAAAAAGGTACTTTTTTGGAAAAAGGTACTTTTTTTGGAAAAAGGTACGTTTTTTGGAAAAAGGTACTTTTTTTTGGAAAAAGGTACTTTTTTTTGGAAAAAGGTACTTTTACTTCTTTTTGGAAAAAGGTACTTTTACTTTTTTTTGGAAAAAGGTACTTTTACTTTTTTTTGGAAAAAGGTACTTTTTTTGGAAAAAGGTACTTTTTTTGGAAAAAGGTACTTTTTTTGGAAAAACGTACTTTTTTGGAAAAACGTACTGTTTTTGGAAAAAGGTACTTTTTTTGGAAAAGGTACTTTTTTTGGAAAAATGTACATTTTTTGGAAAAAGATACTTTTTTTTTGGAAAAAGGTACTTTTACTTTTTTTTGGAAAAAGGTACTTTTACTTTTTTTTGGAAAAAGGTACTTTTTTTGGAAAAAGGTACTTTTTTTGGAAAAAGGTACTTTTTTTGGAAAAAGGTACTTTTTTTGGAAAAAGGTACTTTTTTTGGAAAAAGGTACTTTTTTTGGAAAAAGGTACTTTTTTTTGGAAAAACGTACTTTTTTGGAAAAACGTACTGTTTTTGGAAAAACGTACTGTTTTTGGAAAAAGGTACTTTTTTTGTCCCCTACTTTTTTTTTGGAAAAGGTAAATTTTTTTAGAAAAAGGTACATTTTTTGGAAAAGGTACTTTTTTTTGGAAAAAGGTACTTTTTTTTGGAAAAAGGTACTTTTTTTGGAAAAAGGAATTTTATTTGGAAAAAGGTACTTTTTTGGAAAAAGGTACTTTTTTTGGAAAAAGGTACGTTTTTTGGAAAAAGGTACTTTTTTTTGGAAAAAGTACTTTTACTTTTTTTTGGAAAAAGGTACTTTTACTTTTTTTGGAAAAAGGTACTTTTACTTTTTTTTGGAAAAAGGTACTTTTTTTGGAAAAAGGTACTTTTTTTGGAAAAAGGTACTTTTTTTGGAAAAAGGTAATTTTTTTGGAAAAAGGTACTTTTTTTGGAAAAAGGTACTGTTTTTTGGAGAAACGTACTTTTTTGGAAAAACGTACTGTTTTTGGAAAAAGGTACTTTTTTTGGAAAAGGTACTTTTTTTGGAAAAATGTACATTTTTTGGAAAAAGATACTTTTTTTTGGAAAAAGGTACTTTTACTTTTTTTTGGAAAAAGGTACTTTTACTTTTTTTTGGAAAAAGGTACTTTTACTTTTTTTTGGAAAAAGGTACTTTTACTTTTTTTTGGAAAAAGGTACTTTTTTTGGAAAAAGGTACTTTTATTGGAAAAAGGTACTTTTTTTGGAAAAAGGTCCTTTTTTTGGAAAAAGGTACTTTTTTTGGAAAAAGGTACTTTTTTTTGGAAAAAGGTACTTTTTTTGGAAAAACGTACTTTTTTTGGAAAAAGGTACTTTTTTTGGGAAAAGGTACTTTTTTGGAAAAAGGTACTTTTTTTGTCCCCTTTTTGCCCCTACCGATAAGAATTTCTAAAAATGCCGTCTCAACGGCCGTCTACACCGGTCGAGGAACCTACATACCAATTTTCAACTTCATAGCTCCAGCAGTTTGAGCAGGCCGTCAAGGGGGAGACTTTTTCCCCTTTTTGCCCGTCCCTGTAAAAATTTCGAAAACTCCCGTCTTGGTGGATGTCTACGATAGTGGAGGAACCTTTATACCAAATTTCAACTTCCTACCTCCAGCGGTTTGGGCAGGCCGTCAAGGGGGGCCTTTTTCCCCTTTTTAACCCCCATTTTTACAACGTCCCTGTCCAAAATTCCAGAAAGTACTTTCCAGAAAAGTTAGCCCATACTCCAAGGAACACATATCTTAAATTTCAGCTTTCTAGCCAAAGGGGTTTTGGCAGGCCGCCAAGGGGGAGACTTTTCCCCTTTTTGCCCGTTCCGGTAGGAATTTCCAAAAATCCCGTCTTAGCGGACGTCTACGCCGAAAGAGGAACCTACATACCAAATTTCAACTTCCTAGCTTCAGCGGTTTGGGCTGGGCGATGTTGAGTCAGTCAGTCAGTCAGTCATTCAGTCAGTCAGTCAGTCAGTCACGTTATTTCTTTTATATATAGAGATAACTGATTTTAAAGTGGTGGAAGTCAATTTTTAATAGAAATTATGATTGCAATATATTGTTACTATAAAAATTTTTGCCAAAATGGATTTACGCCACCTTAGAAAAACAGAATTCCATAGAATTCAACACAATTTTATAGGATATTACTATTTTGAAAAAGAAAACTTAACCCTTAAATGCATGATCTCTTCTATTTTAACCATTTTTTTTATATATGATTTCTAAAGGCGTGTATATTTCAAGAAAAATACCAAAAAAAAAATTTTTTTTTTAAATGTGATTTTTATTGAAAAATATGGTTTTTTGCCAAATAGCTAAATTATGATTATTTTAACGTGTATAAAAAAAAAAGAAAAACAAATAAAAATTCTATAAACTATAATTTATACATTTATTGTCGCCAAAATGATTTTACCCAGCAAAATCTTTCATTACCAAATAAGTATTTATATAATAGAAATTCATAGCTCCGCACAACTTATTTTTTGGCATCTAAACTCATTATTTTTGTTTGGCGTGGTCGTTTTTATAAGTAGTCACGCTTACCCTCTCGCTTACTAAAAAATTAAAAGTAAGTAGTTATGAGATTTTGAATAAGTGGTTACACAAATGGTTACGAAAAGTTGAATTATAAGAGGTTATCCGACTGCTTACTTGATTCTTAAAAATAAGGAGTTACACAAATACTATTAGCTCCAGAAAATGCATTCAGAGAAACTAAAGTTTTTGCTAGTGTGTAATTTTAGAACTCTTCATAAAAATTTTAACACAAAACATATGATAAATAAAAATGTATAAAATTTAACTTTATAAAAAGTACTTATTTAAACTATTGCGAGTAAGTCATTATTTTATATTTAAAAGCAATGACTACAATAGGCCGTTATTAGCAAGTCATTATTTTATATTACAAAATATTGCAAAAGGTAATGATATATCAATATTGGTAATGCAGACAGCAATGAGGTGTCATTACCAATATTTTGCTGGGTAATTGCAAGAATACCACTTTAAATATTTAAACAAATGTTTGTATGTTGGAGACTCGGAAAGGAGACTGCGGCCAGACTATACTTAATTTTTGTATCCACTCAAAAAAATAATTTAGTAGAAAAATTAGTAAAACGTCTTGTATATCAAGTGTACTAGTTTTCAGCAATTGTTTTTGCTGAAATTCCGTTTTCAGCAAAAATTTTAGTTATATTTTTTTAGCACTAAACTAATTTTGAACTAATGTTTTACTAATTTATTTTGCTACAAAAATTGTGCTGATAACCGCATTCATAGAGTGGAATACAACCAAATAGACAAGATTTAGATGTCGCAGCTTGTCTGGAAACGGAAATGACAAAAAAAGAAAAACAACTCTACACATATTCTATATTTAAATTTTCAGCAAATAAATTAACTAAAGTAAAATTTCGCTACAAGTTTTTTGAGTATTTTTCAGTCTACTAATATTCAGCAAAAAGTTTATTGATTTTAGCAAGGATTTTTTTCATTTGCAGTCGACTAAGTGTTAGCATAACTTTTGCTGAAGATTACTATTTTTTGGTAAAAATCAGCTCGCTGATTTTCAGCAAACCTTTTGCTGAAATTACCAACTTTTTTGCAAGCACGCTCATGACTAAAAATTTGCTGACACAGCAACATTTTTTGCTGACTTTACTGACTTTTTTTTTTTGAGTGTAGAAATATTATCATATGACCATTTTTCGCCATATTTTGATTTCCCTTGCTTTTTTAATTTAAATCGATTTAAATAGCCTCTTATATGTCCTCAGCAGTGAACAGAAGTAAAATGAGGTCAAAACTAAAATTTTTTTCGAATTTTGAAAAAACGCCGATGCCGAAGTAATAAAGCCCGTATAACATTACCTTTTTTCTTCACTTTTTCCTAACTGTTTTAAAAAGGAAATAGAAAAGTCAAAGAAAATTTCTAAAAAAAAGTCAAGAAAAAGTTAAGAAAAAAGCTAGTGCCATACGGGCTTAAGAATTATTTATTTTTGTATTGTAAATTAGCTACTTAAAATCTGATGATATCTTAAAGTTGCAACTTTTCTTATATTAGTTTTTTAATTAATAAAATTAATTTTAGAACTATGAAAACAAAGAAATAAAAGAATTAAATTTAATTTTTTAGAAAATTGTTTAAATCATAAATTCCAAGAAAGAACTCATGTCTTCCGATTATCATCAAATTCAGCACAGGAATGCTTTATGGAGACATTTACGCAAATTCGTTTTTGTTTCCATGGAATTCCACAAAATCGAGATTTTATTTAGGATTTGGCATTCTCAAAAATTCAAAAAACAAAAGGTAAATTTTCTGAATTCGAACACCTATAGTTTCCATAGTGCTTGTAGGATTGTAATCAGTCAAAAAACATTTTGATGGTACAGTCAGTACAGTCGTCTAGATTTGTAAATATTTAATTAGTTACGATAGTAATTTTGGTTAAAAATGTACTTCTAAAGCAAATGCTCTTGCTGAGTGAATTTTTCTATCTGTTTTCGCTATTAATTTTTTCTAAATTAATTTATTTTAAATAAATTGTTTACAGTCTTTATTAATAATATTTCCAGTTTATTAAAAAAATTGTAATTGCGAACCAAAATTTATGCACCAATTCTTTTTGGAGTTTTTTACTTTACATGTATCTATACCTACACTTAAAGTAATACGTCAGTAGAAAAATCTGTCAAAAGGGTTTCAAATCGATTTGACTAACTTTTAACAAATTTTTGGTAGAAACACTGATTTAAACAAAGATTTTAGTTATCTTCATTTAACACTACACTAAAAGTCCTCAGTACTTTAACTAATTTTGAGTGTTAATTTTCAAAGCTATTTATAACTAATTTTTAAGAGCCCATTCGTTAAGTTTTGCACTGTATTTTACCCAGTAGATGGCGCCATTAGCGTATTTATTTCCCTCCCGAATTTTGAAAATGGCCCATATCTCGAAAACTAAGAGCGATGTAGCGCAAAATTAACGAAAATTTGACTACCGCTAACCATATAATACTCCCGTGAAAAATTTTTCACTTCATAAAATGGCCTATATCTCGAAAACTAAGCGAGATAAAGCAAAACGGAAAAAATATTTGCTCTTTTAGAGTCACTTACATGCTTTTAGATGATATAGACCGGGGAAGGTTTCGAGGCCCTAAATTTGAACAAATTTTACGTCTCAGTATAATTACAAATAAAACTGTAGTTCTACTAATTTCTTACTTAAATTTGGATTTGTTAAATTTAACAAAAAAATTTATTTAAAATCAACTAATTTGATTTTAAGCCAAAAAGCAGGAATAAGTGGTGTTAAAATAACAAATATTTCTGTTAAGCCAACAGATTTATTATTTTGAGTGTACACTCCAGCATATCTTTGGTTATTTTTTCCGTAATTAGCTTCACATTACGCATCGTTTGAGTGCTAATAGTTAACACGGCTTGCAAATCTGCGAACTATCCAGATACCCTACTGTACATTATGCCGCCGCGATGGCTCCAAAATTTTCGAATTTCGTGTAGTAATAAGAGGATGCCTATTTATATTTTGAGCCTAACAATTAAAAAACATAAATTTATTTTTGAAAATATCTTTATATTTAAAATATTCTCCTTTATGATCTATATACTTTTTAATGCGTTCGAACAACTTGTCATACAATTTTTTCCATTCCTCGTAAGACACCTATAAAACATGGTTCTTAAATGCATCTACGACCTCTTCTACTGACGAAAATCGTTGTCTAATAAGTTTATCTAACGAGCATATAATTAAAAGAGGTACCAACTCATCTAACCTCTGTTAAATCACTCTCTTCTTAATTTGTATCCAAAAATGTTACCATATGAATTACACATGTCTGCAAAGGCTCACATTTTTCGGTACAAAATGTCAGTCTTCGAAACAGAGCGATGAATACCGTCTGGTTTATCTTTGATGTGCGGAAACAAAAAAAGTCACTGGGTGCCAATTCGGGGCTGTATGGTGGATGACCCATTGCTTTTTTGAGTGTACAAAAAGTCACTTGTTTGAGCCGCTATATGAGAATTTGTGGTGTCATGATGAAGAATTTTTCGTTTTTTGGGGATTGTTTTTCTCCGAATACTTCTGACAAAAAATGGTGGTGTACCATTAAGAATTAACTATTCTACGTTGTTTTAACGACACTGTTGCCACATGACGAGTTTTTCCAAAAAAAGGCGACCATTTGTTTTGAAGTGCTTCGAGAGCGAACAACTTTTGTTGGATTTCGTTTATCATGAAATACCCACACTGCTGATTTGTTTCAGACTCATATGCATAGACAGGCTTTTATACACCTTTCCCGGGAAATCAAAAAGTCTGGGAAATCCCAAACCCTAGTAATTATACTGAGTCGTAGAATTTATTAAAATTTAGGGTCTCGGGAACCTCCCCGGGCCTAGCCCATATATTGGTGGTTCCATCTACCGGGTAATAACACTAACATGAACAAATTATACTTCAATAATAAATTTTGTAAAATTTAACGAATGGGTTCCTAAAAATTAGTTTTAAATAATTTTGAAAATTAACACTCAAAATTAGTTGAATTATTGAGGATATTAGGTACTGTGTTAAATGAAGATAACTAAAATCTTTGCTTAAATCAGTGTTTCAACTGAAAATTTGTTAAAAATTAGTCAAATGGATTTGAAACCGGTTGGACAGACTTTTCTGCTGACGTATTGTTTTAAGTGTAGTTTATCAGTAACACCAAAAAAACCATTTTCTGGCACATTACGATATATTCGAAAAATTAGAATTCATTAACAAATATCGCTGCTATATTGCCATGTTGAACTGCTTATGTATGTATATAATGATTTTTATTTGAAATACAAGAGCTTAGTTAACTTAGTTACAAAAAGTATAAGGTTTTTTTTTTTTGCATTACAAAATTTTATATAAGGTGTGTTCGTTTACTTACTACAAGTTACTACTTTTGCTACAGCTGGAAAAATTCAATACAAAAAGTAAACAAAACTTTGCAATTGTAGTGAAAGTAGTAAGAATTTCGAGTAAACGAATACACTGATATTCTTTTAAATACTACGCATATTCATACACTGTAGTTTACAAGGATAGTGAAAGAGTTAACCCTAGTCGGACTGAAGAATTTTTCAACGTTAAAAGGCGGTACAGGTACAATTGTACCTACATAGAATTTTCACTATAAATTAGACTTTTCACGGTTAGTAAGTTAAATTTTTGTACACAAAAAATTCTTATTTACTGAAAATACAGATGATTGTCTAAAATAAAGTCATAACTTACTTTAGTAATCAAATTTTTTTAAGCACACATTTTAGAAATACTTTTAAGTTTGAATTAAGTAACGTCAACTTCTAATAATGTTAAAACGGGGAATCACTACAATAAACCTGTGACACAAAGAAGTTTTGTTTTGTTTGTAAAACTAACTTTCTAAAAAGGGGGATACCCAAAAAATCTTCAAATATTGCAAAAAAAAAAACACAAAAAAAGAAACATATATATGTATGCGAAGTTGTGCAGTTTATTGTCTTACGTGCGCTGAAACAAGTGGATTTGATAAGCAATTAATTTACAAAAATATATAAAATTGTGATTAATTTACTAAGCCATTACATAAAATTGTGATAAATTCACTAATTCATTATGAGTGGTATCGAAACTGGAGCTAGTACAAGTCGCCATCGTGCTTGTAGGTAAGTACGACTTCATTAAAAATTTCCTTATGTATTACGTTATGTAAATAATTTTGTAACTAGATTTACTTCCGATGAAATAAGGCAAATGATTGAATGTTCAGAAGATGAAGAAATATTTGTTGCGTCTGATGATGAAAACTATTTGCCACAAATTGGTGATACATTTGATGAAGATTCAGACATTGAAAACGAAATTGTCATAGAGTGCGAAGAAGAATACGACTCAGATGATAGTACTGAAGATGAGCAAAGTGAAGGCAGTATTTTGACTGGAAAAGATGGAACTCAATGGTACTGTGAACCTTTACCAAGTTCACAAACCAAATCTCGTAACATTTTACGCCAAAAAGGTGGACCTTCAGCAAATAGCATTTCCTTTTCAGAAAAAGAAATTTTCAAGTCAATTATTACTCCAGAAATATGTGACATTATATTGAGAGAAACAAATCGAAAAGCAAAAAGAGTCCACGAAGCTTATATCAATAAGACAGCACAAAAGTTTCGTAATTCTTCTGAAACAGCTCCCAAAAAAACATTTCAGCTATTTACCGAAACTGAATTTGATGCATTTTTGGGTATTCTTATTGCATCTGGTGTACAGAGAGACAACAGAACTAATCTGGGCGATTTATGGAATCCCGATTCATTGCCTCTTATACGTGCGGCAATGTCTCGCGACCGCTTCAAGATGATGCTGCGATTTATTCGATTTGATAATGAGAACACACGTTCTGAGCGTATAAAAACAGACAAAGCTGCACCAATCCGGGACATCTGGACTATGATGAATAAAAATTTTGAGAAATCATACAAGCCATATGAATGCATCACCATCGACGAGCAACTGCTTCCATTTAGAGGCCATACCAAGTTTATGCAATATATTCCGTCTAAACCGGCTAAGTATGGCATTAAGATTTTCTGGGCTTCTGACTCAATGAATGCTTACCCACTACAAGGCCACGTTTATACTGGAAAGCCAAAAGATGGTCCACGACAAAAGAATATTGAAGAAAGAACTGTACTTGACCTAGTTGAATTGTATAAAGGATCTGGAAGAAACGTAGTGACAGAAAATTTTTTTACGTCCTTAGAATTAGCTAAGAAATTAAATACTTGGAAAATGACATTAGTTGGTACAGTACGAAAAAATAAGAAGTTCCTGCCAAGCAATACGCAGCCTACAAAGGACCGGCCTATTTATTCAACCAACTTTGTTTACAATAGTGATGCCACAATATGTTCATATGTACAAAAAAAGAACAAAGCTGTCGTTCTACTGTCAACTTTGCATACGACAGGAGAAGTTGAAAACA
The DNA here is from genome assembly GCA_949987735.1 of Leucophora obtusa. NCBI lineage: Eukaryota > Metazoa > Arthropoda > Insecta > Diptera > Anthomyiidae > Leucophora > Leucophora obtusa. The sequence continues at coordinate 103,223,642 of OX465295.1, read as the reverse complement.
TACTATTAGCCAAGCCAGAAATTATCAAATACTACAACAAAACTAAAGGTGGAGTTGATGTAATGGACAAAATGTTGGGTGAGTATACAGTGAAGCGACGAACATTACGCTGGCCTCTTGCGCTTTTCTACAATATGATTGACGTCGCTGCTTTAGCTTCTTATGTAATAAGTAGAGAACATCATCCAAGGTACAAGACAAAAGATCAGCGTAGAAAGTTTTTGAAAGATCTTTCCAAGCAGCTATGTATGTCAGCAGTTGAAGAACGTAGCAGCAACAAATTAATTGTATGTAAACATTTTGTACGAGGTGCTATAGAAATGGTACTGGGACAGCCAATTGCAGCAACGCCAAATCTGGAAGCTGGTTCCAAAGTACCTTATGGTAGACGTGGACCCTCTCCAGTCGTTGGCAGTTGTTATGTTTGCCAATGTGAGAAACGTAAGCAACGTAAGACTAGAAAGTCATGTGTGATCTGCGTGAAACCTGTTTGCGATGAACACTCAATTCAAAATACAACATGCATATCATGCACACAAATTCAATAAAAATATTTCAAATTTCTCATGTAAATTCAAGTGTTCATGTATATTGAAGCGTATTTATAAAATAAATATAATAAAATTAATTTTAATTCGTTTTCTATGCTTATTTTCATATAAGATATATGAAGGTACAATTGTACCTTGTCAGCCTTTTAAGGGTGTCAAATCAACTTGGCCTTATAAAATAGGCAAGACATTGACATATTTTCCTGAAATTTTAAAAATATTAATCGCAATCAAAAGTTGGAAGATGTCACAGAACTTCAGATATCTTTTATTTGTAGAAAAAAAGTTATTGAAATTTAAAAACGGAAAAGGTACAATTGTACCTGTTCCGTCCGACTAGGGTTAAATATAACTAAACACTTTTGTTTTATAATCAAAAAAGAACATATGGCTTATCCTTTTTTCGTAGTAATATCATTAAAGTGTTTTAAGAATTCGTAAAAATTTCACACACGAATGAGAAGAAAAACACAAAGAATTTGAAGAAATTTAACAGCGAACGAGAGAAAATGAAGGACGTCACGAAAACAACAAATTTAATAAAAACGGGTTTACAAGCAAAAACAACATTAAAAATAATAAAAAAATAATTAAAATTGATTATTTATTATTTATTTCACTCTTAGAGTTGTTTTTGTTACCGCTTTAATCAATAATCATAAGAAACAATAAAAACAGTGCCCTGTTAACTTTTTCGGTTTTCCTTTTGTTTCTTTTATTCTTCACGGAAATTAACAGGATCCCAATCCATATAAATTTTAAGGGAACCAAAGAGTACACTTTTTTCGTATGGGAACTCTTTAGCCTATATCCTCGTTGGTAATATTTTGTTACAACTTTTTAAAGTCCCAGAACTTTTAGATTTTTCTTCGAACACCCTCATTTTTTTTTGTGAGATTGTGTTGCCCTCCTTTTCCACATTTCATATATCTGAATTTTTAAAGTATTCTTAAAATAAACTTCTTAGAAACTAGATACATATTTCTGAAATATTTAAAAAATTTATAAAAAACTAACATTATTTCATATCATCATTACAAAATGCAAAAGTTGTGAAATACCTCATATTTAACTAAATAATCATACGAGGGAATGAACAAGAACAACAAGTACTACTTATGTCTACAGCCAAATAGCAGTGACAGTCATGATTTTCTAAATTTTCACTCCTTCATACAAGTATGCATTACACAACTACAACAACATGTGTAATATGAATAAAGTAAATAATATAATGATCTAAACACATTTACACATATAATATATCCATTTGTATACACAATGTAGTGGTATAAGTGATTTGATATTTTAGCTTTATAACTTCCTGTTCATATTACTCGTACTATAATATGATATGTTTTTGCATGTTATTATGAATTTTTTTCTGTCAGTTATTAGTGTGTAATATAGTATGCCTTCTTTGTAAACACTCTCGACAATCAAAATATTTAAATGCTTTTTTCTTTTTATTTCAAAATTTTGTTTTACTTTAAAATTGTTTAGTTTTTATACCGTACACTCAACCAAAAAAGTCTTTAATGGTTACTGAAAATCTTGTTGTTAATACGGGAAATTTAACTGTTTTGAGCCCAGCGGTATTTTTTTTTACTAAATTACTAAATATCAATATTTTTAGTGAAATTAGTATAGTTGCAGCTACTAAATTTCAGTAAATTGTTGTAAATTGTAATTTAAAATTGATCTACTGAAATTAGCAAAAAAAATGTACTGAAAAATAAAAAAACCTGTAAAATCTAAAAAAAAAAATTAAAAAAAAACTTATTTTCTTTCGATTGTAACAAGCATATAATTACTTCATTGAAATTTGGAGTCAAAATTGCAAACGGTTTTCCAGTTCCCAGTGTAGAAACGGTAATGACATACCATTATTTTTTGGACTACCAGTAATGACACGTACTTTCTTTCTGAAAAGCATCATCAGGAATAATAATTTAATATTTAACACAAAACACAAATGCTTAAAGCTACTGTTGTGTCTCCACCATCGTCTATTATTGCACTCTATTATTGTACTCTAATTACTATTCCTGATGATGCTTTTCAATGAAAAACGAAATATTGAAAGAATAATAAATAAATAATATTTATATTAAAACAACCATAACCTCGAGCCTGAACATTTAATTTTTTGAAATTTATAATAAAAAGGTCGAATAAACTAAACAACATAGTATATTTTTCTGCTAAATTTAGCACTCGGTTTTGAAAAATTAGTAAAATGTTTTACTGAAATCAGCAGAGAGAATAAGTAATAAAATCCTAAAAAAAAATATTGTACTAAAAATCAGTATAAAAATAATAATAAATCAGTATAAAAATATAGTGTGGTAGGAAACTGTTTACAAATTTTTTTACTAACTTTTTTTATCTGAGTGTAAATTTTTTATTTTTCAAGCAATATTTTGTTTAGCATGCAAACTGCTCATATATTTTATTATTTAATATTATCTTGTTGTTCTTAATACTACCACATACTTTCTCAGTTCAAATTCAATTTTGTTTAATAAAGTACTGCTCAAAATTATGGAACACTTATAGACTGTAAAAGAATTGTTATCTCGTTTTATAATTTTATGAATAAATATAATCTCATTGTCACTTAGCGGTGAAATATTTAGAGCACAGGTGCTCTTTCACCACGTTTTTTCAAAGCACTCTCATTTCTTAACCAATACTGGCTTTCTAAAATTTTCCTCGAAATAAAAGATCTACATATTTTAGCTTTAATTTTTATTATCTTTGTATTAATTATTTCATATATTCTATTATTTTTTGTCAGTGATTTTCAACGTATCCGATATCGGCGAAACTGCTGCAAACTTGAGGGACAGTCGCCAAAAGAACTGGTGATAATTTCACCAAAAAAAAAAGTTAAAGCATCAAAATCAATATATTTTATTACTATTATTATCTACATAACACTAATTATTTATATATAATTTATTTATCTAAAAGAGTTTTAGACTTAATATTAAAAATATTTGAATCTTAATTTTCACAAAGATTATTAACTAAGCTCATTGTTTTTGCAAGTGGTTCAGTCGAAGCATAATTATTTTCATGAATAGCAATAAAGAAAATATTAAATCACCCCCAATAACTTGTCCATATTTTTGGCTTTGGTTTCGTGTTGGTCATTTTGCTTTACCCCTCCCAAGCCAACTTTTAATTGTTAGATCCTTGTTGAACTTTTTCAGCACATATTGCCTGCACCCGTGTACTTGTGTTGCAATTTTTTTATAAGTCCATACTAACTCTTTTTGAATAGTTTCAATAACTTTTTTGTGCACTCGTTTACAATTCTCCATTGTAAACTAATTAATCGCTTGTATTGGGCAAATCAATGGCATTTTAAAATCTGACTTGTTTTCAAACATATTTTGATCAAGAAAAATTATTTTAATTAAAGGTGATGTCTATACTCTTTTCATTGGTGATATTGCCTCAGTATTGGTAAAAAGTTGTCATTTCACAAAATACTGATTTATATCATACCTTAAATTTAATTAAATTCAGTGAAACTCCGAATTATTTAAATAAAATTAATTATAATTGGAGTCAATTTGCGTATCATAAACAATTAGCTTAACTTTTGAAATATGAAAATATTGATGTTAGTCTAATTGAATTGTATCTACATTTATTTTTTTGTTTCACAGTCAATATAAGTAGATCGTTATTAATTATTAACCCATAAAAGCATGGATACTGAAGATGTGTCTGTATCGGGAACCGAAAATAAGTATTCTATCCTGCTGGCCTTATCGAAATTTTTTTAATTTTATTCTCTATAATTTACTCAAATCTAACAAAAAACATTAAAAAAAATAAAAGGTATCCTGGTGGCCTTATCGAAATTTTTTAAATTTTATTGTCTGTAATTGACTTGCATGATCTCAAATCTAACAACAAACATTAAATAAAAACAAAAGGACAACTATACTAACTTAACTATCAACATGGATTTATATTGTATGTTAAAAATAAGTAGACTATTCATTAAATTTAAAAGTAACGGTTCGTTGTCATTCAATAAATCTGTGATTCATAAGTTTACGATCAGAGTTGAATGGAACTAGCTGCGGTACTTTAAGAATTAAAGTTCAAACCAAAAACAGTAATAAAGGAGAGGATAAAAATATCATTGTTAGAATTTTGTAGATGTTAGTAAAACTGAGTTGTATTTGCATTTGTTTCGCAGTCAATATAAGTAGTTTATTATCACTTATTAACCCATAAAGGTATGGATACTGATGATGGGTCTGTGCGGGACCCAAAAATACGTATTTTATCCCACTGGTCTCATCGAAATTTTTCAATTTTTATTCTCTGCAATTTACTTAAATCTAACAAAAATCATTCAATATCAATTAAAGTCACAAGGAAATAAATAATTTATGAAATAAAATTTTACAGAAAGCGATAGAAATGTAGGAAACTGAAATAAATATGCATACTTGTTTGATTTTCCCTAAAATTCTATAATATTGGTCTTCTTTTAGGCGTGTAGAAATATTCATTAATATATTCTGGTTGTTTATTTGCCAAAAACACTTTTAGAAAAATTCGCAAATAAAAATTCATGAAATTTCAAAGATTGGCTTATTTTTTTTTCTTCTAATAAAAATATTGTCATTTCACGACCTAAGTCTTTTGGAAAAGTTTTGATAAAAAATCTTCCAAATGACGATAAATCATCAAATCTGGCAGCTATGGCTATAGGTGTCTAACATTTTTAGAAAATATTTAAATATGAAAAAATTGTCACAAGAGAAATTAACTTTTATGCATAATCAAATATCAAAACAACTTTTTTAAAAATTTTTGTTTTTAATTTGATATTTTATAATCTTTATGTTCGTGTATAAGTTTAATTTTTATATGTCATAGCTCATTATTTTAGAATTTAATTTACATAAATTTTGGCGCTAAAATTCTATATTCTATTGAAGTCGTCATCATAAATAGAAAGAAAGTATAAATTTAAAACAATCGCTATTATTAAGAATATGTTCCAGTGCGCTATAATTTTGAACACTGCTTTAGAGTGAAAGTATTAGAAGAGTAAAAAAAAAAATTAAGCACAGATATATTTCTGTTTTATTTGTATAAAAAAAGAGATTTCGACTAAGCTATAACAATATTCATAATCATGTCTATATTGCTATTGTTATTGTTGTTTTTATGGGCATCAGTTTAAACGCCTATTTAGAAATTACGATAAGTTAACAACAAATTCTTACTTGAGAGCACACATACATAAAGATATTTAATTTTATTACTTTATTATTTAATTAAATAGAAATAATGACTTAATCATAATTTGTAACTTTGAAAATGACTTTCTAATAGGTCAAGGAAATAATAACACTTAACAGTTTAATGGTTGTTTTTACTAATGTACTTATGTTAAGGAAAACAAGTTGATAACATAATTGTCATTTGCCATTACATTTAATTTGTAACCATCTTAAAACTTTAGAAGTTATAATAAATATTAATTTATTCTTAAAATAACTTGGCGGCATTAATGGGATATTGTGAAAATTAGGATAAGAAAATTCGCAGAGAAAATTCCAGTTAGCAAACTGACTAGAAATTGATGCAAAATAGCTTTATAGATACGAAAAAAACATAGAAAAATTGCGAACACATCTCGAACTTTGGCTTAAAAGTTGCATAATAGAGCAGATTTTTTTGAAATTTTTTTTTTGGAAAAAATCGAAGGTGTCGGACTTTTTGAAAAAGTCGATTTTAATTTTTAAACGTTATTAACCAAGTGAGAATTACTTCAGGTATTTTTTTTTCTAAAACTACATTTACAAGCGAGTAAAATGATGTCCTACTTTTTTAAGATATCGATATTTATCACTGGTTTATCGTTAATTGAAAATTTTTTGCTCAAAAATTTAAAACATTTTTACTCAAAACCAGTACGGAATAAAAAGTTGAAAATTAGTGTGGAGTTGCTTTCAATACGCACCAAAACTTTTAAAAAAATTAGCGAAATCGAAGAGGGTCGGGCCAAAAACTCGGTGATTTGGCATGGAATGCCCCAACTGGATTCTGGTTAAATGATGCAGTGGGAAAACATGTTCTAAATATGAATAGTAATTATTTTTAAATAACTCACGGGAATAATCGGCAGGTGTATCGGGTTAAATCGGGAAACGGGCTCTAAATACGATTAGCAATTATCGCCAGATGAGTCGCGTTAAGTCGGGAAATGGGGAAAAAGGTTTTAAACACGATTAGTAACACTGTGCTAGTTGAAAAATCCGACCACCGGGGCACCCGTTGGGTAAAAATATTTCGAGTACGCTGAATCCAGTGGTGCTACCCGTGTTTCTAGGTTACTTCTTTGAGTTTGAAAATTTTGGGACCCAAAAATACGCGATTTTTTATAATTTTTTACAAAGGTTGTTTATTATTCCCCTAGTCAGCTTTGGGTTAAAAATTATCAAATATCGGTGAAGCGGTTCAAAATTTCTGAGTGAGAATGTGAAGTCACTTCGAAATTTTCTATACAAACTGTTACACTTTATTGCTTTGTTAAATATACAGAAATTTGTATTGAAGTTAAAAATTTATATGGAGATTTTTAAGTTGTCATCCCATTTTGAACCGCCAGGCCGATTTTAATTATTTTTAATGCTAAGCTGCTGGGCAGAGTAGCAAACAACCTGACGAAAAATTAATGGTGAACAAATTAAAAACTCGCATGTCTGGGGGTCCTTGGAACCATAATTTTCAAATTAAAATATGTTTTTTTTAAGAGTTAACCCAGAAAAACGGCTAGCACCACTATATTCAGCCAACAAGTATAAATCTATAGAGAGACTACCGTCCTCCCCAAATTTTGTTGTTGTGTGGCGAACTTGGGAAAGGCTAAGAAAACATGTTGATAATATTGTTAAGAGAAAAAATGAGTTGGAAGAGCATTTTGAGCACCATTTTTTCGTTTTATTCTTTTGAAAAAAAACTTTTTTTTAATGAGTGTAGTAAACTTTTTTCAACCACTGTTTTTAATAATTTTTGTTAATATTATTTGAAAATTTTGTAAATAATTTATTTTATTATACAAATAATATATAATTCATTTTCACCGTTCTTGTTAATTTAAATGTATATTGTTTTTGTTAAAATAAACTATATTTAAAATAATTAAACTATATTAACTATCAATATTAGCTTAAAAAAGACCCAAAATTGACACCATTGAAAAATGTTTGTTAGCACGGGAAATTTTTGCGTGTTGAGGCAACATTGGAATCTCTTAAATCCTCTTAGAAACCTGAAAATTCTCTTAAAAATCTGAAAAAACTCACTCAACTTCAATGCTTTTTATATAGGGAAATGTGTAAAAAAACACTCAATCTCTCATTTTTTCACAATGTTTACCAACATGTTTTAGTTTGCATTCCCGACTTCACGAACAAAAATAAAGAGTAAAGGTTAACAGAGGAAGAGTGGTATAGAAACCCACTGATTCAGCGTACCCGAATTAATTTCACCTACTAGGTGCCCCGCATGTTCGTGTCCGATTCGAGCACAGTGTAATTATTATTAAGTAACTCACTAGTATAATTGGCAGGTAAGTCGGGTTAAATCGGGAAAGGTGAAGGCGATTAGTAATTATTTCTAAGTAACATATAAGAATACTCGGCACGAGAGCCATTAAATGGGGAAATAGATCCTAAATAAGATTAGCAATTATTTCTAAGTAAAGGCTCGTTTAGCCATACGTAACGTAACGTGACGAATCAGCTGATTCAATCTAAAATAATGAGTAAAAAAGAAATAGATTGTCAGCTATGCTCTTTTAACTCATTAGATTGTCCATAAGGAGACTCGTCACGTTACGTCCACGTATAGCTATTTATACCTTAAATCACGAGAATAGTCGGGTCAATTCGGTAACCTTAATCGGGATGGCTTATTCATATATACTTCTCCCCGCAGGGCGAAACATAGAAAAACTCAAACTGGATTCTAGCTCGATTGGGCTACCAAACTATTCCAATATATGTAATAGGTTTTATTAACTTAGTGAGAATTATCTTAGGCAGAAAGCCAACACAGCAAACAATGTGCTTATATTCTTAAGACGTAAACGTATCTCTGCGTAGCTGAATTAATGAGTTAAATAAGAATAAAAGATGTGATGTGTTTTTTATTTCATTCTTATGCATTGAGCATATAGAAAATGTAAATACACAACAAAAACCTGTTGTGAATAGATTAGAGTGTCCAAAACCGTAACCGAAAACCGGTTAACCGGTTTTTTTAATTTCCAAAAACCGTCCGGTTACGAATAATTTCTAAATTCGAATAAACCGAAAACCGGTTATTATTCGTCGGTTAACCGGTTTTTTAAACATGTTTTTATCAAAACTATTTTTAAGCTAATCGTTTGAAAATTCAATATTTCGACTGCGCTAAGTTTTTAAAGTATTATTTTAACAAACCAAACTGCAGTTTTGTTCTCCTTTATATAAAAAATAATATATTTTCACATATATTCGAATAAAAAAGATACGAAAATCCTGTGTAATCGTTTGGAATATTTTTTAAATACAGGGTGACTGATGAATGTTGCTACAAAAAACCTAATTACTTTTTTCTGTGTAATTAATCTGTTCCATTTAAGAAAAATATACAATTGGGACGATGAAACAAGAACTGCTTAATCTACAAAAATTTTAGTTATATTTAAATAAATTTTAGTAGAATGCAAATAACATTCTATGCTGCTAAAATCAGTAGATTTTTTTGCTGAAATAGCGAAAATAAATAGTATTTCTGCTGTTTTCAGAAGAGTAGATTGCCTTCCGATTAAAAAAATATGTATGTAAATAAAATTTTGGAAATGTAATTGTTTTTCTGTGATGTTATTAATTTACTTATATTCAGCATTTTTTTTCTGTCCTTTGCAATTAAATTTTCGTCTAATTGCATCTGATCGTGCTATCTTTAGCGCTTTTGTATCACCCAAAACTCGCAATATTTTCTGTTAGTGCTTTTTATAAAAAGCCGCTAGTCGTTTTTCTAATTTTTATTTAGCGCTTTCAGCGCCTTTATGGTAAAACTTTTATTTTGATACAATTTTATCTAAATTAAATGTTTCGTTATTATTTTTATAATAATGTGATATTAAATTATATTTTACCATAATAATGATTTTTAGTGCTTTTTAAATGTTTGGTAGTATAAATTAAAAGTACCTATGGTTTCAGTAGCTGTTTCTGGAGGGCGCTTTTAACTAATTCTTATTAGCTTTTCCCTATTTGTACTATTTTTATAACAAAAAAAAAAAACCGAAACCGGTTTTAACCGGTTTCTTGGAAGAAACCATAACCGAAACCGGTTTTTTAAAAATGGTAATTTTCGAACAAACCGAAAACCGGTTTTCTTATATGGCCGGTTTTTTGGACACTCTAGAATAGATGTTTGTTTTGTATTTACGTTTTCTGTACATTGAATTCATAAGAATGAAATAAAACACACAACAAATCTTCTATTCTTTTTTAACTAGTAATTCAGCTACGCAGAGGTACGTTACGTTTGCAACTGGGTAAATAATACGTCAGTAGATAAATCTGTCAAATGGGTTTCAAATCAGAGATTTAATTATCTTCATTTAACACTATACTAAAAAACCTCAGTACTTTAACTAAGTTTGTTTGTCGCCATTTCTTTCCCTCCTGATTTTTTAAAATTGGCCATATCTCGAAATCTAAGAGAGATGGAGCAAAATTGACGAAAAGGTTATCCCTTGGAGCCTTGAAAATTTGTAGTAAAATTTTTACATTTCATAAAATGACCCATATCTCGAAAACGCCTTCGGGTTTTTCGGGTGTTTTCTTCTCTTATCCAAATATAAATAGTTTGTAACGGATCCTGGGCACGCTGAGTATGCTTCAGCTTAAAAAGTGAAAACACGTCGTTACAACCTTATTCGTTAGTCCTGTGATATTTTACAGGTTGCAGTTGGAACTAGGACACGCCAGTTCGAAATTGACTTACTCCTTTCACATATTGCAAAATATGCGAGACATATACATACAGTCACCTATCATTAAGGACCAGTAACTAAATACTTTTGTCATATTATGTTAAAAAAAAAATCAAACAACTTTATTTAGATCAAGTTTATTTTTTTTTTTAAATTTTTCTATTTTTCCATAACAATAATTCAAAAATTATAATTGAATTTTAAGCAGTGTTTATGATATATAAAGTTTGTACAAATAAAGAAAAAAATCCTACATAAATTTACTGCAACCAACTGTTTGTGGTTAAGACGGCATTATACATTCATAACCCACCATAACCGAAAACTTCACCAAACTTTTACACAGATATTTTAAAAACGAACGAATATTATAAAGAAATTTAACATTTTTAATCTATTTGATGTGAAAATGAAACCCGAATGACCATAATTTTTTAACATGCATAAAAAGAATAAAATTTTGTATAACAGACCAAAACTTTAAATTTTGGTGTATTTGCCTTTAACTGAACCATACAAAGGCCATTTATCAGCTCAGAGAGAGAAATGAAGAATATGCAATGCATACATTTAGGCGCTTAGCACCCGCAGTTTTGTGTGAAGTTTTTAAAATTATGTTTTTTTCTGTTTTGATAAATGATGATGATATTCTTATGTCGGTGATATACATTTGTCTGTGTGTGAGTGTATATGTGGACGTTGGTTTTCTGGTCGGTCGCTTGGGTGGGAGACGAATGAATGCTTGGTTAAATGTTGGACTTTGTTGTTTTTAAATTTTTTCCTAGTTTAAATATGTTCTATTTCATTTTATGCTTATTCCAATTGTATAAAATTCAAAATTTTTGTTTTCTGCTGGTTTATTTGGTTTCTCTTTTATTTATTTTTTTTTTAGTTGTGGTGTTGTTCTAAAAAGTTTTTGGTAGTATTGCTGTAGCATCATACCCCTCGTGTTACTTTTCCTCCCCTACTGTTAGTAACTTCTTTGTTGCCTACCAAAAAATTGCCTGCAAACATTACAATTTTCAAAAAAATAAATAAAATAAAAACTTTAGTCATAAAATATTTAGCATTCCTGCTGTTACTGATGGATTTTGGCCATATTTGAAATTGCTGTTATATTCATAGTTTTATTCACACACACATACACAAACACACAGCCGCACACACCTTTATAATAGTTCTCACACATCTGCAATATAAAGTGTATAAGTCTAAAGTGTATAGTTCTCATCAGTTGGTTGCACTTTTTAACAAGTACCTGCATTTATTGGTTACGGAAACAATATTAAAATTAATTTTTCGTTATTGCGGATGCGGTTCTGTAGGTTTATTTGTATTTATCAATCGAAAAAATCATTTAACTTTTTATTTTATTGATATTTTTTGCATTATATGGTATGAAATTGGTTCAATAACCGGTTGCTTGTTTCGTAGATGTGTGGTTATTTTTATTTTAAATTAATAATTTCATGCGAGTGCTGTTATTTATAAACAACTTGTTAAACTCACGCTGCGTTAGTATTAAAAATACTTATAAAAAATTTAAGTAAATCCTCTGTTACAACAAAGGAACATATTGGGTACACTCACAATATTATTTCGTTAAAAACAATCTAAAGTATATATTATTTTAATTAAAATACAATTAAAAAATTAGGAAATTAGCTACAAAATCTATGTGAGGTCGACTTTTCTTCTTAATATACATAACTATTTCATTATCAAATTTTCATAATGACTTCATTTCAGCTTATTTTAAAGAATTCTGGCTTTGCTATCATATACACTGACAGAATTGTCATCACTTCTGTAAAAATTTCTTCATAGCTTCAATTAAAATTGTCACTGGAACTCGTCCATTGAAACTTTTCATAGAATCTAAGAAACACGTTTCGTTAAAGTCAATATTTATGAAAAGTTCATAAAGTTAATGAACCTCTTCATAAAATTAATATGCCACTCCTCCAATGAATAAATCATTCATCCAATGATAAGCTTCATAAAATCTATGAATCAATTTCATTTACTTTACTTAAAATAATACGTCAGTAGAAAAATCTGTCCGTTTTCAAATCGGTTTGACTAATTTTTAACAAATTTTTAGTTGAAACACTGATTTAAGCTATTTTAGGTATTTTTATTTACCACAATACTAGAAATCCTCAGTACTTTAAATAATTTTGAGTGTTAATTTTCAAAATTATTTAAAACTAATTTTTAAGAACCCATTCGTTAAATTTTACAAAATTTATAGTGAAAATATAATATTTTCATGTTACTGTTATTACCCGGTAGAAGGCGCCACCAACGTATCCGCTATTTCTCCCTACCGATTTTTTAAAATGGTCCATATCTCGAAAACTAAGAGAGATAGAGCAAACTTGATGAAAATTTCGACTACCCCTAACCGTACAATACGCTAGCGAAAGGGGTTCTCTCTATCAAAAAATGGACCTTGGCGTGGCCTTGGACCCTCGGAAATTTTAATAAAAGTTTTCCACTTCATAAAATGTCCTATATCTCGAAAACTAAGCGAGATAGAGCAAAACGATGATATGGACTAGGATCGGGGAGGGTCCCGAAAGCCTAAATTTGGATAAATTCTACGACTCAGTATAATTACAGATAAAACTGTAGTTTTAAAAATTTTTTGCTTAAATTTAGATTTGTTAAGTTTAACAAAAAAAAGGTGTTAAAATCAACAAATTTTACTTTAAGCCAAAAAACAGGAATAAATTTTGTTAAAGTAATTTTCTGTCCAGGCAACAGACGTATTATCTTGAGTGTACAAATTCCAAATAAAAAATTTTTTTTTAATTTTTTGCTTAAATTTAGATTTGTTAAATTTAACAAAAAAAGTGTTAAAATCAACAAATTTTACTTTAAGCCAAAAAATATGAATAAATATTGTTAAAGTAATTTTTCTGCCCAGGCAACGGACGTATTATTTCGAGTGTACAAATTCCAAATAAAATCCACAATTTACTTTACAACAAATAGAGAAAAAGCTTATGAAAAAACTTTCCTAGAACCAATAGTTGACAATTAATGCATTTTCAAGTGTAACCGAACACTATCATCAGATTTTCTTTATAGGGTTCTCTCTAGGTTATAATGTAGATTTTGGTATAAATAAACTCAAATATTTTTACATTTTTAACCTCATAAAGACAATCCGATGATAGTGTTTGGTTTCACTTGAAAATGCATTAATTGTCAACCGGAAATTTTTTTAATAAGTTTTTTCTCTATTTGTTGGAATTTGTTATATTTGATCTTAAACCGAACAAAAATAACGGTCATTGATTTTAATGAAATTTTATTTAATAAATGAATGTTCTTTAGTTTGACTCTAGATCATAAATTAATATCACTTCCTGTTTAAATTATTTTCAAATTAAAGAAAGATGACAGCATTTTTACAAGTAAATTACAAAGAATACAATTTTTGAAAGAATTCGATAAGACCAGTAAGACAGAATACGTATTTCCGGCTTTCGCTATAAAGCCATTATCAGTGCCATTCGTCTTTGAATGGATAAGTAGTTGAAAATTCTGCCAAGATAAAAGAAAATGGTATCTGTGGTTGCGCCATTCCTAAAGGTGTAGAATATTTTGAAAGAAAAAACTCTGTGAAATATTTGTTAAGAGAATATCCTGATGAAGAGAAATGGCAGAATTTTTTAAAAAATATTTATTTTGTTATTTCATAATAAGGAAATAATTGACCTCGAACAAGAATTAATAAAAGTTTTCAATAACAATTTCATTTTAATTTAAGAGATTTGTTGATAAAAAATGTTTTTGCAGTGGCCAGGGATGGAAAGAAAGCTCGGAGCGAGCCAAAAATATATACATTTTTTTAAAAAGCTCGGAAGCCAAAATTAAAAGAGCAGCTCAAATAAAAAAGCTCGCAACTAAAAAAAATAAAGAGCTTATAAAAATGAAAAAGCTCGTTTACAAAACTGAATAGAGTTTTTTAAATCGACCAGCTCGTATAAATAATTTCATGGAGCTTTTTTTATCGAGCAGCTCTTTAAAGAAATTTAATTGAGTTTTTTGAAATCGAGCCGCTAAAAAAGCTCGTTCCCATTAAAATAAGTTACTTATTATAAAAAACAAAAACGGTAACTTAGTTACACTATATCCAGCAGTATTATAGCAGCAGTATTATAGTCCCTAGATTTTGAATTTTAGAAACCCACACGTAAAAAATTACAAAATAATGGCGGAATGTGCAAATATGCTTTGTGGTTCAAAAAATGCAATTTTTCTTTTTTGCAACAAACCACCAAACTTTGTTGTATGAAATGGGTGTTAACGTCCCCAGATTACAAATTTTAAAAAACCGCACTTAAAAAATTGCAAAATTATGGTGGAACGCGAAAAAAGACTTTATGTTAGAAAAAGTTAATTAAAACACTGAATCAGCGATTAACATTCTGCAAACGAATACAATGATGGAAAAATTTTCTTTTTGTAAAAATTTTTTTTCCCGATTTTTTTTTTCAAACTGAGCATTAAACTTTGGTTATGAAATTGGTATTGTATTCCCTGGATTATGAATTCAAATAAAACGCACTTAAAAAATTGCAAAATAATGGCGGAACACGAAAAAAGACTTTATGATGCAAAAAGTTTATTAAAAAAATTAATCAGTAAATTACAAATTGCAAACAAATATGTTGATGTAAAAATTTTCCTTTTTGCAAATTTTTTTTTCGCGATTATTTTAACGATTTTTTTTGCAAGTAGCCGTCAAACTTTGTTTTACGAAATAGGTGTTATAGTCCCTAAATTATAAATTTAAAAGAAGCGAACTTAAAAAATTGCAAAATAATGGCGGAACGCGAAAAAAGACTTCATGGTGCAAAAATTTAATAGAAAACTTAATCAGCTATTTACATTCTGCAAAATAAATATGTTGATGGAAAAATTTTCTTTTTTGCAAATTTTTTTTTTTCCCTATTATTTTTGCGATTTTGTTTTGCACCTAGCCACCAATCTTTGTTTCATGAAATGGGTATTTTAGTCCCTAGATTATAAATTTTAAAAAACCGAACTTAAACGAGTAAAAAGGTTAAAGTCGGGCATGCCGACTATAGAATAACCTACACCAGTCTGGGTAAAAGCCAACTAATGTTTGGATCCGAAATTCAAATGGGTTAAAATGGGGCTTGTGTCAAAATTTTCTATAATGTGAGTCAGCGCACCAAATTTCATTAAAATATCTTAATATTTGCGATCTGCAGTTTGTAACCAAGCTAATTTTGGGGGGACCCTTATATGGGTACTAGGTCTGAACATGGACCGATGTTCACCAAAATCAATAGGCTTCGTCCTTGGGCCAAAATAGGTCTGTGTACCAAATTTCATCAAAATATCTTAATATTTGCGACCTGCAGCGTATAAACAATATAATTTTGGGGGGCCCTTATATGGGCACTAGGTCTAAACATGGACCGATGTTCACCAAAATCAATAGGCTTCGTCCTTGGGCCGACATAAGGCGGCGTACCAAATATCATCAAAATATCTTAATATTTGCGACCTGCAGCGTATAAACAATATAATTTTGGGGGGACCCTTATATGGGCACTAGGTCTAAACATGGACCGATGTTCACCAAAATCAATAGGCTTCGTCCTTGGGCCAAAATAGGTCTGTGTACCAAATTTCATCAAAATATCTTAATATTTGCGACCTGCAGCGTATAAACAATATAATTTTGGTAGGACCCTTATATGGGCACTAGGTCAAAACATGGCCCGGTGTTAACCAAAATCAATAGGCTTCGTCCTTGGGCCAACATAGGTCTGTGTACCAAATTTCATCAAAATATCTTAATATTTGCGACCTGCAGCGTATAAACAATATAATTTGGTAGGACCCTTATATGGGCACTAGGTCTAAACATGGACCGATGTTCACCAAAATCAATAGGCGTCGTCCTTGAGCCGACATAAGTTAGTGTACCAAGTTTCATAAAAATATCTTAATATTTGCGACCTGTAGAGTGCGCACAAGAATGCATGGACAGACAGACAGACGGACGGACGGACGGACATCGTTAAATCGAAATAAAAAAAAATTCAAAGCCGATCGGTATACTATAAGGTGGGTCTAGGACCAATATTTTTTGGTGTTGCAAACATCAGCACAAACTTATAATACCCTGACCACATAGTGGTGTATGGTATAAAAATTGCAAAATAATGGCGGAACGCTAAAAAAGACCTTATGGTGCAAAAATTTTATTAAAAACTTAATCAGCACTTACATTCTGCAAACAAATATATTTATGAAAAAATTTTCTTTTTGCAAATTTTTTTTCGCGATTTCTATTTTTTGCAGCTAGCCGCCAAACTTTGTTTTACGAAGTAGGAATTATAGTCCCTAACTTATAAATTTAAAAAAACGAAACTTAAAAAATTGCAAAATAATGGCGGAACGCGAAAAAAGACTTTGTGGTGCAAAAATTTAATTAAAAAACTTAATCAGCGATTTAGGTTCTGCAAGAACGATTTGATGGAACAATTTTCCCTTTTGCAAATTTTTTCGCGATTTTTATTTTTTGCAACTAGCCGCCAAACTTTATTTTATGAAGTGGGTATTATAGTCGCAAGATTATAAATTTTAAAAAACCGAACTTAAAAAATTGCTAAATAATGGCGGAACGCGAAAAAATACCTTATGGTGCGAAAATTGAATTAAAAACTTAATCAGCAACTTACATTCTGCAAACAACTATAATGATAAAAAAATTTTCCTATTTTAAATTTTTTTCGCGGTTTCTTTTTTTTAGCAACTAGCCGCCAAATTTTGTTGTATGAAATGGGTATTATTAGCCCCTACATTATAAATTAAAAAAAATTAAAAGACTTAATTGGCGATTAACATTCTGCAAACGAATATGTTAATGCAAATAAATTCCTTTTTGCAAAAATTTTTTTTGCAAACAATCACCATACTTTTTATAAAATTTGGGTATTTTAGTCCCTTACATATCTATTTAGTTAACAATTTTTAACATTTATTTTGAAATTCTATTGGAAATGCTGTATTTAATATCTAAATATTTAATTTTTTTTTTTTGTAAACAAGCCAAAAGAGTTTTCAAATTTACTTGAAAAGAGCTTACGTTTTCATAATACTCGATTTATTTTTTGGAAAAGAGCCTTTTTTTGTGAAGCTCTTTTTCATTTTTTGAGCGTAACCATTGAGCTCGCTTGTTTTAAAAAATTGAGGAAGCTATATTTTTTTAGCTACTTTCATTTTTATATAAGAGCGAGCTAAATTTTTTTAGCGAGCTTTTTTTTGGGCTTTGCTCTTTTTTTGAAAAGAGGAATAGCCAGAGCGAGCGAGCTTTTCCGTCCCTGGCAGTGGCACAACAAATTGATAGTATAAATCACCAACATTAATTGATTTGTTTGAAAATGGACTGTGAGGGCGACCATTTCATTTTTTTTGCCGAATGTTAATGGGAAGTACATTTTATAAAGAAAAGAGAAAAAAAAAAAAGATTAAATTACGAAATTTTTCTTTGGGTGTAAAGTTAGAAAACACTTTACTATAAAGCTTTGCTTTGGATATTTTTTATTTTTGTCAAAATGGAAATTGGAAAGTTTTCAGTCATTCGAAATTTATTTTCATTTTTCATTTTTTTTTTTTTTTTTTTTTTTTTTTTAAACAGAGAACTGTTAATAGCAATTGTTCATATAGAGATAATTCGGAATTATTTAATTGGAAGAAAATCCAGATCATTGGTTCCAGTTGTCTATTCTTCATCGAATTCTGAAGGGAAATTCAGATGAAATTAACTTGAACGCTACATGCAAGGATAATCAATCATCTGAGTTAATCTATCACAGGATAAATCCGTTATATGGGAAAATCTAATTAAGTAAGTACTAGTGATACTATATTAAGTCAATCGGCTTCTTCATTTTTTTGACGTTGTCTTCAATAGCAAATTTTTTTTTGGAGATATTTGAAACGTATAAATAGAAAATCCAATCAAAATAAATAGTACAAGTATACAACAACCTGCATCTGCACCAGCAGATACGCAATATCATTTACCACTACTGGGAACTCTTAAGTTTTATACCCCTGCTGAAGTTCCCGCCATACCAACGTGGAAGGTTGTGCCTTCTGCTAATTTAGGAGGTGAAAACAATTTACGCTTCACTTCCAAAAGGAAATTAGATATCTGGAGTGTCAGATCAAAGTCACCCACCAACAGCTATAAGTGCGTCTATATTTTTTTTACTCCTACATACAATAGTTAGCTCTTTAACGACATACTAACAATAATACCATTTAACAAGGATACAACAACAATAGCCACAGAAGAACATAGTGTTTGATAAAATAAAATGAGAATAGTTCAATCTGTTACTGGGTTGTTAATCCAAACTAATTTGGAATTTGGTTGTGAGTTTTTACTCACGTTATCAACTTAAATATTTCAAATAAAATTTTTTTATTAAATTTTTTTTATTCAATTCAATCAGTATCCTGTTGCATAAAGAAAAATTTACATAGTTCATTTGATCTCCCTATTGTTATTTTAAATATTCAAAAAAAAAAAAAAAATTTTTTTTGTGTTGGTCACCTAATTTTAATTGAAAATTTCAAACTATTCATTAACACTTTACAACATATACTTTCATACATACATTAAACTCACATTAATAGATCATTCCCATACAATAAACTCTTTCACTCACTCAACTAACAGATTAGATAAATTGATATAACTTACATAAAGCTCAAGGCATTTATTCTTCGTCTGCAAGCGCTTGGGGACATCGATGGATATGCTCACGTAAGTTGGTTTTAATTTTTTTTATATCTAAATTCTACTACCATTCTACACTTGCATACCTATTCTACAGAAGAAAAGACAAACAATATAGTATGAATATCTATTACATACTTATCTAATGAATAGTTAGTATTTTATAGTTACGATTTTTTTTGAACAGGGTTGCCATATATTACTAAAAGTAATCTAATACAATATAATTTTAATTGATTTAGAATAGATATTCATATTTCTTTAAAACAAAATTATTTCTTTTAGTTAACACCCTACACTTTTACATTAAAAATTTAAATTTATTATTAATTCAACTGGACATTATATAATTTAAAATCAGTTATGATTTTGTTTATTTTTTTTATTTACAAAATTTCGTTGAAATATTTTTAAATTAAAAATAAAATATATGTAGATCGTTATAATTTCAATATAAGGTAATCAGATTTGGATTAGTTTATATTTCGCGTTGATAATATTTTTTTTTGTTATATATAATTTCTATTAGTGTATTTCTTTTATAATTTTATTTTTAATAAAGTATTGTTAGCTTGTTCTTAAAATGGAATATTGATTATTGGTTCATTCATTACGAAAGGTGGAGTCATAGGTATATAAAAATGTAGATATTTTTTTTATTTTGATTTGTTTTTGGGCTGACTGAAATTTACCCTACAGTCAGCATGGAGGGTGGGCATAGGAATAATGTAGCAAATTCCATCATGAGCTACATTTCTATCATCAACATTTTTCGGTTCATTTTAGATATATTTTTTTTTTGTTTATTTATTATTTTTTTATGTATCGCCCTTATTTTTGACTTGCTACCTAAATTTAAAAATCTACAGTAAACGATTCAGTAAATATGAATTCTTTTGGGAACATAATAAACCCCCCCTATCGACGAGCACAGCCGAACCAGTAGGTAGCCGTTCCCTTTTATAAATCAACCCAAGTTAAAGAATCGTTACAGGACTTATATCTTAACCCTATCATTACCTTAATTTTTTTTTTTGAAAAATGGACAAATGTTTATGAAATGCCGATAGAAGCCAAGTAGTATGAAACCCTATTACTTGCTTCACACTAAATGATGCTGTGGTGGACCAAATTTTTAATTTTTTTTATATTTCCCATAATTACCAGCATTACCAAACTTTTTAGCTCTATTAAGGCTGAACATTAAAGAATAAAATTCAAAAAATGTACTCTTCGAAGTCCAGTGTTAAAGCGAGTAGCGAAAAATTGTCTGCGTATTTTTTCCCATAATCAGCTCGTTAATATGTATCGCTAATATAGCATAAGATTTCTGAATATTATCCTATTAAGTATGTATGTATAGTTTGTTGTTGAATTTTTAATAAGTTTTTGTTTAATTGCCACAAAATGATCAAAAATAATGTTGATTTTATATTTATTAATCAATCAGCATAAGTTTTCGTTGTGTTAAGTACAATTTACACCGCAATCAATATTTAATGTATTCAAAAACAAAACATAAAAGTTGAGAGAAATATGTCTGGTTTTAAATAAAAGCTAAAACAACTCGAGTGAAAAAATAATGAACGAAATATCAGTGAATGAATGTTTTAACCACAGCGTCAGCAGCAGTAATTTTGAATTTGTATATACGAACCCACACATTAAACCATTCATATATTTAGTCATGTATATACCGAATATATCCTTGCAAACATGGCAAAATTAATACGTAGTCGAATACCGATTTGCGAGAAAGTCAGTTTAATATATTAAAGATGAAATTTTCAGGCGATGTTTTTTCAATTCAAACAATATTTTTGATTTCAAAATACATTGCAAAAACTTATCGTCCCAAATAGGCGACACGAGTTACTGGCTCAAATAGGTAGTCGACGGCATTTAGAAAAATATTGCTCTTCAAATCTTACTCAAAACAGTTGACTAAAAACAAACCCAGAAAAAACATGGTAATGATCTGCATTGCTTTTGCATTACTTTAAAATACAAAATAATGACTTACTGATAATAAGTTGTAGAAGTACTTATATATTTTTGCAAAGCTGTACGATCCACGGTACAATCGACTACAAACGGGTGTTCTCTACTAGAAAAGCGAGTATTCCGAACAAAAACTCTGGGCGTAGGAATCAGTTCACTAATCTCGGTAGAACACTTCCCATGGTAATATCGATAGAACAATGATGCACAACCCAAATTTCGACGATGTTCCTATTAGTCGATAGAGCTGGATACCCTACTGTTATTGATAAGCGCCGACGCTCTCCTTTGAACACGGTCCAAAAGCTCCAAAACAGACTTTGAAGCTCCTGCCCATATTTGGGAGTTGTTTTCCATCTTCTTGGATATAGGTGGTATATATAAGCTGTGTTTTCGACTTAACTATGTATATCCGTTAACTCATAAGGAAACTCAAAGAGCATAAAAACGCGTTAAAGACTAAAACCAACACATTACTTTTCCTATGCACGTTAACTTTCAACACGGATAATTATCAACGTTGAAAACTCAACATTTTCATATCTAACACAACTTATTCGCGTTACTTCCTAAAAACTTTTGCTGACATACATTGGATTTTAAAGGAACAATTATAAACATAACCTGTTTAAACTTTTTTATACTACAATCGGTTTAACGTAGATTTGCTTTAAATACTTAACGGTGATAGGCATGATACAAAATACAGCTATAGTAAGGAGATCGGATGGAGTGAAATATTTCCTACACCGTCTCAAGAAACCAAGACAACTGAATGCTTCATTCAACACCTGAAAAACATGCTTATTCCAAAGGACATCACACTGAATTCGCATGCCCAGAACATCAAGAGTATCCGATTTCTTAATATCGGTACCACCCATATAAACTTACCACACAACATTGGGTTTTACGTGCAATGAAATCGACCCTTTTCAGAAGACCCCACTCCGAGATTGTCGAAAGGTCCCGATTGGGTGTGTCATTCATAATTTGCATTTTTCTTCCAACCTCGAAAATACTTGGCCTATGATCGAACGAAATTGAATGAAAAATATTGCTGTCATCAGCGAAAGAGTAGGTGGGATTGAAAGTTTGATCGAGAAGATCTTTGATAAAGATGAGAAAAAGAGAGGAAGAAAGAACCGAACCTTGCGTTACATCTGAATTAAGTTGAAACTCCTTGGATGAGACCCCCAACACGTATAGTGCGCTCTCTGAGAAAGCTCGAAATACCGAAAGCTCATTACCGACACCAAAAGCAATAAGCTTTGATACCAGCGCGCCGTGTCACACATGATCGAACGCCTTGGAAATATCCAGAGCAACCACTTTAGTTTCATCCAACTGGTGAATGGATTGACTCCGACGCTCCGAAACGCTCACAGGTGTTCTTAGACCGACCTCTACGAATTGGACTCTAGATAGTTGAGAAGATGGTTAATAACCATGCTCTCCATCACCTTCGAGAGCGCTGAGCAAATTGCGATTGCCCCGAGGAACAGAAAGAACTTAATCACGAAGACGCTGTTCGTAAAGAAATTTTTCACGTTTTAGTAATTTGGAACACTCATTTCTCGCTTGTTTGCCGTACACCGTCAAATCTAAATTATTTTTGCAAGTAGATTTCATAAAATTTTTTTTTGCCGAACGTAGGGGTTGCCATTTTATATTTTTCGTTATATCTTTGTCATTTGCAGTCGGATTTTTTCTCTCGAGGGGACTAATGTCCTATTGACCCCAAGTATCCCAATCTAGTATTTACCCCCCAGATCTCAGTTGCTACAACCCTAGTGTACAAGCCTAATGTCAGAAAATTAAAGCTCGCAAAAAATCACTAAACTTTTGGTAAGGAAGTTTTTCGATAAATACAGCAGAAATGTTTTTTGTTGCTGAACGTAGGGGTCGCATTTCTAAAGTTTTTTTCATTGAATTTTTCCTTTATAGCAAAACAAAGGTCTCCTCGAGTCAAAAAAATCGATATATCACATTTTAAAATCCGGCTTTAAATGCCGAAGCTATAATAAAAAATGTAAAATGGCAACCCCTACGTTCGGGAAAATTTTTTTTTTTTTGGAACTGCCTTCCAAAAATACTTTGTATTCTAGTGTCCACTAGAGACCAGTGTTTTGCTATAAAAGAAAACATTCGGCAACAATAATATAAAAAAATATAATTTATTGAAAAACTTCCTTAACAATAGTTTAATGATTTTTTGCGAGCTTTAATTGTTATTATAGGTTGACATTAGGGGAGTACATAAGGGTTGTAGCAACTGAGATCTGGTCGGTAAATACTAAAACGGGATACTTGAGGTCAATGGGGCTTAGAGGAAAACATTGACCCCCTCGAGAGAAAAACATCGATGTATCATACTTTAAGATCCGACTGTAAATGCCAAAGATATAACGGAAAATGTAAAATGGCAACCCCTACGTTCGGCAAAAAAAATTTTTTTGATACCTCCTTTCAAAAATAATTTAGATGGACGGTGCATGGAGAACTTTTATTTTTGAGGTACACTCAAAATAGTTTTAGTTATAGTTTTAGTTTAGTTAACTGAAAATGTAATTTAAAATAAATTAAAAATCACTTGAAAACCGGTCTACTGACTTTTCATTTAAATCAAAAGAACTTTTCATTTATTTTTAAATGTTAATAAATAAACTACAAAATCCTTAAAAAATAATGATTTTTCATTTATTTCCATTTTTTAAATTTCAAAAAATTATCTACAAAATCCGTAAGAATAAATGATATTTAGTTTATTTCGTTTTTTTAAATGACCTAGAAATCGAAAGGGAATTCTTTTTTTTAACAAAATATTTCAAATGAAAATATTAACTGTAACAGAAAATCCGTATTCATATGTAATTTATTTTTTAAATAAACGACAAAAACGGTTAAAAAATATATTTCTTTGTATTTTAACTGAATAATCATTTAAAAATAAATGTACGGATAACTTTTTAAATAAACTACAGTCAGTTACTGTAATAATATTTTCAGTGTACGGTCTAGTGCCCACCCTTTTCATATTTGGGCTCCTGTATAAGAACCCGAAGTGCAGTATGTGTGATCTGATTTAAAATTGGACCAAAATGAGCTATCATTACAGTCTAGGTGTTGCTGCGACTGGTACACAACTTTCAAGTAACTTACTGGTAATTGATTAAATAAGTACCGATTTAGTCTTTTTTGTATTAATATTATATTTATTAATTTGTTTTGAACTAAATAGGAAATTTTCCAAGGTAAAAAGTTATTTTGCCAATATGACCAACTATTCCACAATGTAGGTGAACCACTTATATTCTAACTTCTGAGTAACCACTTATCCTATCTTTGTGATAACTACTTATCTTTTCACTATGGGTAACCACGCTGGTAACGCATTATTCTCACTTTTTTTGTAAGCGTGACGGTAACGACCACCCATGACTTTTTGGACATCGCGAACGAAAGTAATGTTTTGAGTAAATAGCCTGGTAACCAGTGAAATCCGTTGCGTGCTACTTACTAGCTTAATTACTTGGTAATATCTGTTTTTGCTAGTAGGGGGTTTTATACAGTCATATATGGGGCTTTATACAGTCATATATAATTTAACATGTGTCTTTATACAATTTTATCCGAGAAATGGGCAAATAGTTCATGTCTTTTTAGCTTTAACGTTAAACTTCATGAAAACTAATAAGATTTTTTAGATTGTGATAAAAGAACATATTAGAGGAAAGCACAAACACCTGTACTGTTGCTTTAAACTGTTTGTATATATTTTATAAAAGCATGTGTTATAAAAAAATCATAAAGAACTTCTTTCAATTGCAAATTTTATTTTTAACAGTCTCTGGAAAAATTACCTGTAAAAAATAAGTTGTTTTTTTGAAATAAAATTTAGAAACATTTGTTTGCGATTTGGTAACTTATTTCGACGTAAGTTGTTGTGGTAAATTTTAAAGAAATGTAAGAGCTTAAGGAGAAATAATTTTTTTCGTCAAAATGATTAAAGAATTCGCTAATACTTCCCAGCAAAATATTGGTAATGACACCTCATTGCTGTCTGCATTACCAATAATGATATATCATTACCTTTTGCATTATTTTGTACTATAAAATAATGACTTCCTAATATCGGCCTATTGTATGCATTGTTTCTAAATATAAAATAATGACTTACACGTAATAGTTTAAATATGTACTTTTTACACAGTTAAATTTTATACATTTTTATTTATTATATGTAAATATGTTTTATGTTAAAATTTTTATGACGAGTCCTAAATTACACACTAGAGAAAACTTAAATTTTTCTGAATGTACTTCCTTACGCTAATAGTATTTGCTTAACTCCTTATTTTTAAGAATCAAGTAAGCCATTGGATAACCACTTATAATTCAATTTTTTGTAAGCATGTGTGTAACCACTTATTATTCAAAATCTCATAACTACTTATTTCTCATTTTTTCGTAAGCGAGCGGGTAAGCGTGACTACTTATAAAAACGACCACGCCAAACAAAAATAATGAGTTTAGACGCCAAAAAATAAGTTGTGCGGAGCTATGAATTTCTATTATATAACCACTTATTTGGTAATGAAAGATTTTGCTGGGTTACAACACTGATTGCACAAATGCAGAAAATAAATGTTACAATTTATTACTTTCTTTTCAAAATTGTACTCGGTAATTACCCCATGGTAAAAGCTCCTAATGCTGCAAATTAAATATTCTTATATATGTAAGACTTTTTATTTATTTTTAACATTTGTAATTAGAAAGCCTCATTGGCCAATTAATAAATTACAGAAACAGAAATTAATAAAATTTCGAAAAAATATGATTTTATAGATTTCACATATGTATATTAGTGTATAAAAAGTAGAAAATAAGTCAACAAAAGTCTTGGAAAATGCTCTTAAGTCGACTTAAATTGTTTTATCAAAATTCCCTATACATGATTATATACAAAATGATACATTTACATATTGATCGATATGTAATGAGATCTAACTAAATATGGCATCATATTAAAAATTTTTGAGAATGAAAAAATTATATATAATTATGCCCGGCTATATATACTGACGTACAAGAAAATATATGGGTATATAAAATCATATATTATTACATACAAACGTTTTTACTCGGGAACTAAACATGTAGTAATTTTTGACTGTTGAAAAATAACTAACAAATGCATTGAAAATAACTAACAACAAGAACGTCGTAAAATTAACTGATAAAATTTTATTACAAACGTTTTAAAACAACTGACAAGATATATAAAAACTACTGTTTTTTTACTGTTAATTCTTCTTAGATTATAAAACCCTATTAAAAAAAATTAATATGAAGCTTTATATGGTAATATATAACTTAATGTGATCCAAATATCATTTCATCCGAAAAATGGCCCGATATAATTGTGTCAGTTGGTTATCACTTTTTATCTAATTGTATCAGTTTAGACCTAAACTGATTAGATTATATATTAAGCAGATGAAATTTTATCTGATTTTTGAGTTTATGTCGCATGGTATTAGTTTAGATCCAAACATATACATTACTATACAAACCTATATAGCTATATCTGAATTTTGACCTGATGCAATTATATCTGCTTTAAAACTTTGATACAATTATATAAGGCAAATGTCGTATACAAATATATTTTATTTATATAAAATTGTACCAACTACGATCTAAACAGATACCATTAGATATAAACCGCTAAAATTGTATCAGGTCAAAAATTGGATACAATTTTATCTAAATAAGGTATAATTTTATTAGTTGAGATCTAAACCAATACAATTAGATAAAAATTAATAAACAACTGATACAATTACATCGGGCCATTTTTCGGATGAAACAGTATATTTATACAGATATAACTTAATCGCATTTTATACGACTATATGTAACTGTTTTTGCTCGGGAGTATATTAATTAGAAATTTATTAATTCAGTTCGAGGCCAATTTCCTTATTATGAATTAACATAATAAGTACTTTCTTCAAAAACTTCTATTTTTCTTCATCAGGATACTCTCCTGACAAATACTTCACAGAGTTTTTGCTTTCAAAAACCTCTACACTTTCAGGAATGAAAAGACGATCTAATTAATCAATTAGAAAAGGTCGAAAAAAACAATTTTTATTTTTAAATAAAAATTAAGAATCAACATTTTTATAAAAGTATATTTTAATAGAAAAATACAATGTTTTTCTTTCCACTATAAAAAAATGTATAATTACTTCATCGTACATAAAATTTTAATTAAAAATTCAAAACCGTTCTACAGTTATTACCAGGCACCAGAAAACGTTTTTTTTTTTTTTTTGTTTTTATCAAAAATAAATATCACTAAAGTTCAAAATGTTTTTATTTCTCAATCGAAAACAAAAAATTTCAAATGTACTTTAAAACAAAAATATCCCTCAAGTTGAAATTCGAAAAATATCTTTAGGTATAAATATCAAAGATAAAAAAATTGATAAAAAAATAAAACTTTTTAAAACGTTTTAAAAAACGTTTTTTTTTTGTTTTTCGTCTTTGTACTAAGTACAAAAATATGAATAGAATTTTAAAATTTTTGTTTTATTTTTATGGTGGAGATTATTATGGTTTTTGGTTTCAAATCTGTAGAAAATCATATAATATCCTAGAGTGAACTGTTGAGCGGTATATACATACAAACATATATTGCAAATATTTTTTTTTTTTTGCTAAAATGTTTGCCAATTGACCAGCATTTTGCACTAATATTATTCATTTTCGGAATGAAATCGCTGTATAAGTTTTCTAATTAAATTTTTGCACCAAGAAACCTTTTTCGCATTCCGCAATTAATTCGCAATTTTTTAAGTGCAGATTTTTAAAATTTATAACCTAGGGACCATAATACCCATATCTCATACCAAAGTTTGGTAATTAGTTCGCAAAAAAAAAATTGCCAAAAAAATTTGCAAAAAAAAATTTTTTTCCATTAATGTATTCTTTTGCAGAATATAAATTGCTGATTAGGTTTCTTAACTATTTTTTTGTATCATAAAGGCTTTTTTCGCATTCCGCCAATATTTTGCAATTTTTTGAGTGCGCTTTTTTTAAATTTTTAACCTTAGGACAATAATTCCCATATCTTGTGCCGAAGTTTGGTGGTTAGTATGCAAAAAGTTTCGCGAAAAAAAATTTAGCAAAAAGGAACATTTTTCCATCAACATATTCTTTTGAAGAATGTAAATCGCTGACTGAGTTTTTTAATTTATTTTTTGTACCATAAAGCTTTTTTTCGCGTTCCGCCATTATTTTGCAAATTTTTAAGAGCGGTTTTTTTTAACTCACAACCTAGGGACTATAATACATATATCCTATACCAAAATTATCTGGTTAGACTGCAAAAACCAAAAAAATTGGGAAAAACAATTTTCCAAAAAGGAATAGTTTTGCATCAATATACATATGTATATGTATGTAACATATGTATAGCAGAATGTTAATCGCTGATTAAGTTTAAAAAATTTTGAATGCGGTTTTTTAAAATTCATAAATTTGGGACTATGATACCCATATCTTATGCCTAAGTTTGGTAGTTCGTACGCAAAAAATTTCGCGAAAAATAAGTTTTGCAAAAAGGAAAATTTCTGCATCAACATATTCGTTTGCAGAATGTTAATCGCTGACTGAGTTTTTAAATTTATTTTTTGTACCAAAAAGCTTTTTTTCGCGTTCCGCGATTTTTTTTGCAATTTTTTAAGTGCGGATTTTTAAAATTCATAATCTTGGGACTATAATACCAATATTCTCATATAAAAGTTTGGTGGTTAGTTTGCAAAAAAAATTCGCGAAAAAAATTTTCAGAAAAGAAATTTTTTTGCATCAGTGTATTTGTTTGCAGAATGTAAATTTCTGATAACAATTTTTAATTCATTTTTTGTACCATAAAGTTTTTTTTCGCATTCCGCCATTGGTTTGCAATTTTTTAAGTGGGGTTCTTTAAAATCCATAATCTAGGGACTATAATACATATATCCTATACCAAAATTAGCTAGTTAGATTGCAAAAACAAAAAATCACGACAAAAAAATTTGCAAAAAGGAATAGTTTTGCATCAATATATTTGCTTGCAGAATGTTAATCGCTGATTATCATGCTTTGTAGAAGTCTTTTCGGCGGAAATTTTTATTACTTTTTAATAACGCAAAGGTTTATATCATTGGATGCAGAAATATGTCTATATGAATATTTTTTTTTAGAATTTTTACAAAATTTATATGTAATTGTAATCAGAAAAAACTAAAAAAAACGTTTTAAAACGTTTTATTTTGTTTTTTCCTCAATACAAAAAAAACGTTTTTTTTTTTGTTTTTTCCTCAGTACAAAATAAAAATAATTCTCAACTTTCCTGAAAATATCAGTACGGATATTTTTAAAATTTTGTTTTCGAAAAGAAAACAAAAAATAAAAAAATTGATGAAAACAAAATATCCATCAAGAAAAATATATTCATTTGTACACAAGTGATTTTTTTTTATTGAGGAAAAAACAAAATAAAACGTTTTAAAAGTATTAATATCGGGTGCCTGGTTATTACCTTTTTATCAGGGTTGTCAACCGATTCATAAGGTTAGTGATAAATAAATTATTCATTTAGTATTATTTTAAGATTAACGATTGCTCTTTTTGACAATATTACACTCACAATATATTTTCCATAACCGATTGAGGTTTATTTGAAAAGTAATAGGTAAAGTTTGTTTTCAATTGAAGAATCAATTAAAATACATTGAAACATATTGTTTAACTTTTTATATTCGTCAATAAGAAAAAAACTACAAGAAATATTTATCGTCTGTAGGAGTTGATATTTTCAGTCAAATAATCTATTTTTAGATTTCTATTTTTAGAAAAAATAATTTAAATAATTTCGTTATTTTCTGTTTTAAAACAAAAAATTCAAATATTTTCGGTTTTCAGTTAAAAATTGACGATTGTTTTAACAGACTTTTCAATTATCCTTTCATTTTTTAATTGTGTTTTCAATTAATTTAATATGTATTTTAGGTGGTTTTTAACGATAAAATATTTTAAGTGTATACATAGTTATAGAAAAAAAAAAAGGTTTTTGGGATGAGATTTGACCCACCACCCTCAAAAATTGAAATTTTGTCAATGCCTGACCTTCCAGACATCTACACCACAACCGATTTGAAAATTGTATAAATTAAATTTGAATTTAAAATATTTTGAAATATTTATTTATACAACAAAAAGAAATTTAAACAAACAAATGTACCCAACACACAATTTCAATTTATAAAAATAATTTGAATCTATCGCACGACTAGAAAAACTGAATTTCGTTTTATATCTAAATTCTTTTGTTTGTTTTAACTTAAAATAGTTGAATATTAAATAATATGAATTCAATCAGTGTTTACGATAACGACATTATCGAAATTGATTGCCAAATTTATTTGAATTGTTAGTAAAAATGTTTAAATTGATTTGATAATCAAGGGGTTGCCGGGTTGTAAAAATGTGAAGAAATCTCGAAATCTGCTAGCAATAGGGTCGGCATATATGACTAAAATATTTACCATACAAATCGTTTTAAATGTTCACCATGCAAATCGTTATAAAAACTAAAAATATAAAATACTAAAATAAAATTTAAAAACAAGCTTTTTTATAATGCCCTTTGAGGGGAATTTTTTTACAGAGTTTTTATTTTTAATTTTGTGTAGAAGTAAAAACGAAAGATTTTATATTTTATGAATTTTTTTTATTCTCAAAAAGTTTTATGCATGTCAGAAATTAAATAAATACAGGGTTACAAATTTTATTCAAATGAAAATTTAACTTAAAAAATCAAAAAAAGTAAATATAACGCAAGTTCTTCTTAATTAAAATTAAATTTTATAACTGCAGTTAAACACAAAATTCTAGGGATTCTGATTTATGTAAATTGGTATTTCTAGTCAGTCGACTAATCTTATTCTCATCTAATTCAAACAGTATTGTCACTTTTAAGATAATTGTCGTCAAACAGGATGATTTTAAAATCTTAAATAATTTTATGATAAAAATATTTTTGTGCAATTTTGCTCCAAAGTTTAATATCGATGGCTTAATAAAGAAAGACGCTACACAGAGAGAATTTTGCTGGACGAGTTTTAGTGAAATTTTTCAGTAACTGTTGAAGTTTTCTTCACAATATAAATGAAAAATTTGTGAAATTCGATGATAAAGCTTCGTATATTTTATGGATATACCCAGTGTAGAAACGGTAATGACATATCATTATTTTTTGGAGTACCAGTAATGACACCCACTTACCTTCTGCATTATTTTAAAACATATAATAATGAGTTACTGATAAAAACTTATTTTTATCATTATTTCAAATAGAAAATAATTTTTTAGAATTTTTTGAAAATTTTTTGAAATCTATTTTTAGACTCAATATTTTTTAAATACTGGTAAGGATGTATGTAACCACATATTTTTTGATTTTTTGTATGTTGGCGAGTAAGCTTACTTGTGTGCAGCAGGTCAATTATGTTTTTATCTATTAAATATTACATGTCGATATAGCTCAGATGGTAGAGCAGTTGACTGGCAATCTGTAGACCCAGGTTCGATTCCCGCACCAGCAAATTTTATTTAAAAGAAAAAAATACAATAAAAAATATTTTTTTTATATAATTTATTTTTTTGAAAATCTATTTTTGGACTCATTATTTTTGTCAGTACTGGTAAGCACATAGGAAACGATATATTTTTTGATTTTTCGTATGCTGGTGTGTAACGACAACTCATTATTTTTCGCGACATCGCCATATAAAGGTAATAAGAAATGTAATAACAAAAGTAATAACAAAACTAACTAGTTACCATTACCAAGTATGTAGTTACATAACCACATATCTGGTAATGATTTTCTACACTGGGTAGTTTTAGTGAAACTTTTTCATGGAGCGTATGAAACTTTAAGCAAATAAAATGAAATTTTTGATAATATTTTATGAAAAATTCCATTAATTCAATGAAAAGTATCAATGGACGAGTTCCCGTGAAACTTTATCGATTTTATGCAAAAATTCATTAATATCATGCAGATAATTCTCTGAGTGTACCTTTATTCTTAATTTCTATAGAGGGGAAGGCAATAAAAATATAAAAGCGGTGGAAATATTGTTTCTCAGAATTAAACTTTATATTAATACAAAAACAATAAAATAAAAAGTATAATCTAAGTTTTTCAGATTTCCATTTCCTCTAATGGAATATTAATTCCAGTTAGGGCCTTTCTGCATTAAGCATTAAATTTATATACCAAAAATTTGAAAAGAGTAGCATGTTCGTTGTTACATTTAGGGCATTTCTTTTAACTATTATATTTATGTGTGATGGGTAATTTGAAATTTAAAAAGATAGATTCAAATAAAATAAAAACAATTTGAATTATAAAAAAATGTTTATGAAACTATTTGTATCAATATAGTTTGGCTCAAGGGGTAAGGCGATGAACTTCAAAACCAAAGGTCGTTGGTTCGAATCGTGTCTGGTGTTGGAACAAAACAAAATTGCTTTGAATTTAAAACGAAAGAAAATTAAATTAAAGAGAAATTAAATAAACAAAGAACGTGTGTGTTATGTGTGCAGTGTTTTGAAAATTGAAACAAAAAAAAAAACTTTCGAATATGAAAAAACAAACCAAAAAATCGTTTTTTTACGTTTTGTCAGTTAAAAACTGATGATTGTTTTAACAGACTTTTCAATTATTTTTAATTCTTTTATGGATTGTTTAAACATTGTTTGAAAATAAATAGCAAAATGGTTTGAATATAATGAAAAATCAGTAGTCCTTTTTTCAATTGTGTTTTCAATTAATTTGATATGTATTTTAGGTTGTTTTTAACGATAAAATATTGTGAGTGTACGGACCGTTACTTTATGAAATGTTATGGGTGTGTGTGTAAACAGCAGCAGTAGATATCAATTAAGAGCTGAAAGCCGATTTTTATATATAATCTTTTTGAGAGAAAGAATTAAAAAACTTAACATTTCTTCGTTAGGGTACTTTAGGTTACATAAAATTTGAATTACGTCGTTAGGGCATTTAAGGGTTAACGGTGTTTTAAATTATTTTGTTAGTAGTTGTTGGAACATAATAGAGCTTTTTGGCCTGATGGTTTTCTCCATTTGGTTGTTTTTTTATCTAAAATATTTTTATACCCTTTTTTATACTTACTTTTTTATTCTTTTTTTAATAACACATTGTTATTAATTGTTGTTTTAAATAAACTTTTTATTGAATTAAAGTCTTATAATTAAAGTAAAATCAAAATTTTAAAATTATATCTTAACATGAATTTATATAGACATAATATTAACTATAAATGATAATAAAATAACCTTTGGCAATCCTTTTTTAATGAATTTACTCACAAAGTTAATTGTAACGGTATTGCTGAAAAGAAGGGAAAAAAACACAACAAGAAGAAATATGTACCAATAAATATTTGAGTTTTTACATACAAACCGACAAGACGCGTTTTATTTACCCCCTTTCGTTCAAATTTTTAAATTACCCACCATTTTTTTAGTGATAAAATTTATATTGTTTTTGTAAATTTTATCAAATCCTTAAAAAATATTAAGGAATTACTGTACTACTTTAAGGTTAAAGATTGTCATTTGAAATATAAATCGTTATTGGTATTTAAGGATTACACTATGCGACAGTCAAAATCGGGATGGGATGAAACCAACGGGAAATGTTATATCGATCAAAAACAAGTTATACGTGTCCCGGCGTTTCGCTGGGTCAACCCTAGGAATCGAGATATATCTTTTTTTTTTTTTGACATAACTCGAGAACGACTAGTCCGATTTTGTTCAAACAATTTTAAAAAAATTAAAAATTACAATTCCTTTAATCTGTTCATATAACGTTTTTCTATATACTCAACAGTTTTGCCGGTAAAAATAAATGTTTGTTACCGCTACCATAAAAATCAATAACCTTTTGTTTATTACTTTTTTTTAATATTTTAGGCAAAAAATATTTTTTTCTTCATACATTTATTTATACCGGCAAAACTGTTGAGTATATAGAAAAACGTTATATGAACAGATTAAAGGAATTGTAATTTTTAATTTTTTTAAAATTGTTTGAGCAAAATCGGACTAGTGGTTCTCGAGTTATGTCAAAAAAAATACCACCAAAGGTCAAATTGATATATCTCGATTCCTAGGGTGACCCAGCGAAACGCCGGGACACGTAAACCTTATTTTTTACCGATATAACTTTCCCCGGTAGTTTGAACCCTTCCTGATCACTGACCCCTACCATTTGTCTCACAGTGTTATCGTTGGCAGATTTTTATTTAAAAACGAAGAATATACATATCAATAACAACAAACATAAACTAAACAAAAAATCAACGTTTTTTTTTTTTAAATAACTAACTGTTTACTGTAAAAATACTATTTTGGTTGTTGTTTATTATTAAAGGAACTGTTTAAAACAACTTAACGCTCAAACGAAAAAAATTAAATAACCCCCAATGAAGCAAAGTCCAACAAAAGATTAAATAAGACCCAAGAGAAAAAAGTAAATAATACCAAAATATAATGAAATAATACCCAAAAAATTAAATGAAATAATAACCAAAGTTTGAATTTCGTTTCGTAAAGATGCAACTCCCAAACGAAAAAAATTAAAAAACCTGCACAAAAAAAGAAACATGTACCAAAAAGTAATTTATTTATTTATATTATACTTTATAATACTAATCTATTAGTTTTTGTTGCAATTTGTCTGTGTGTTACCTGGAAAAAGTGAAACCAAAGCTTTATAATTTCATCGTCGGAAATTGTAAAAAAAACAATTTTGCTCGTGCAACGTCTTTGAAGTTTTATTCCAAATGTTTGCAGGGTTGTGTAAAATACAAAGTCTGCCTTTATATACATATGTTTGTTACGACTCATATTCCCATAAGTAATAATATGACATTCTAAATTAAAAACAGTAAATAATTTCAAATGCAACATTATATATTGCACAGTGAGCCCTTTGGAAATAATTGAGTAGTAGTAGTCTAGTAGTCTATTCCCACAACTCCGGGTGGGTCTTTGGGTTCAGCCGCCAAAACTTGTGCTCGAAATTACGTTTTCTATGAACGTTTCATATCAATCCGACCATCCAATAAGAAATGGCTGAATTCTTTTCAAACTATTTTAAAAATACCACAGTGTGCATTTGGGCACATTATTGCATAAAATAAAACCGTGATTTTTTAAATAAAATTTAAAGACAACACATCTTATTTACATAAAATTTAATTTTAGATGTTTGTGCTCAATTTTGGTTTGAACACGGTTTCATGACAGTTTCTTTATGATTTTATTAAATGAAAAAATTTGGGAGACTAGAACTTTAAAAACACAATTCAACCACCGGTAACACAGTTTAGTAACGGTAATGATATACCATTATTTTCGGATTACTAGTAATGACACCGATTTACTTTCAACATTACTTTAAAATATATAATAATAAGTTACTCATAACTAGTTTCTTTTTCTATTATTTCAAAAAAATAATGCGTTATCAATAAGGTCATGTTCTAGATTTTTTTTTATCAATTTTTTTGAAAATCTAATTTTAGACTCA
Organism: Leucophora obtusa; assembly: GCA_949987735.1. Taxonomy (NCBI): domain Eukaryota; kingdom Metazoa; phylum Arthropoda; class Insecta; order Diptera; family Anthomyiidae; genus Leucophora; species Leucophora obtusa. Next base: position 103,187,565 of record OX465295.1, on the reverse strand, counting down.
TTATTTTTTCAATTCTGAATACTTGTGAGCAGCAGGTCAATTATGTTTTTATATATCAAATGCAACATTTTCAGATAGTTCAGATGGTACAGCTATTGACTGACAATCTGTAGTCTCAGGATCAATTCCCGACACAAGAAAATTAAAAAACAATTACAATTTTCAGTAGTTTCCGACTGCGATAAAACTGGGTGAATATACGTTTCAGTGTATGCATTTACATTAGAGCAGCTCACCTTATATGGACAGAAAAAAAGTAAAAAAGTGCCCCCCTCAAAATAAACGTTGGTTTGTTTTATGATGATTCCCAAAATATTTCGGGTCTAGCAATGAGATCTCACGAGCTGGACAATTTTTAACAAAGGTATTTTTTTAGTTTTTGTAAGAATTTTGCGTTTTATCTGAAGACAGCATACTCAATATCATATAAAAGTTTTTTCTGAGGCGCGTCCAGCGATATATATATAACATGTTCAAGCATATCCAGATATGTCCTATTTTCAAGGATATTCTATGAATATATCGGAGACGGACTGCCAGCAGGGCATTTGCATTTTTCATTTATATTTTTTATAAGAAATCTTTATATAAAACTTAATTTTTTTTTAAATATTTATATTAGATTGAATCACGAAAATAAGTAAAAAAAGTGCCCCCTCAAAATAAACTTTGGTTTGTTTTATGATGATTTCCAAACTATTTTCAGGTATATGTTGTCTTCATCTAAGATGCAAATTTCTTACAAAAATTAAAAAAGGAACTCTTTAGAAATGATTCAGCTCGTGAGATCTCTCGCTCTAATGTATATGCATAGACTGAAACGTATATTCACCCAGTTTTAACACAGCCGGAAACTACTGAAAATTGTAATTGTTTTTTAATTTTCTTGTGTCGGGAATTGATCCTGAGACTACAGATTGTCAGTCAATAGCTGTACCATCTGAACTATCTGAAAATGTTAGATTTGATATATATAAAAACATAATTGACCTGCTGCACATAAGTATGCAGAATTCAAAAATATGTAGTTAGTAACTATCATACGCCTCAGTGGACAACTCAATGTATTTGTCTACTGTGGCGTATGATTTTTCCCCTTATATTAATTGCTGGAACCGCGCATGGTAGTTATAGATACATATTCTTACCAGAATTGAAAAAATATTGAGTCTAAAAGTAGATTTTCAAAAATATTTTAGAGGGGGGGGGGGGGGATTTTTTTTTTACTTTTTTTCTGTCCATATAAAGTGAGTCGCTCTAATGGATATATAAATTGATTTTTGAGATCTATTAAAAAAAATTGTGCAAATAGGGAAAATGCTGAAAACCCAAGTAAAAAAATTATATGGAGCCATATGAAGATATATTTAATTATATATAATCGTTTATGGAATTAGATATAATTATATCCGAAAAATGAGAACGTCTTATTATATAATATTGTATCGAATTGTATACAATTGTATACAATTTGGTACACTTTGATAAAATTTTATGCTATTCGATACAATTGTATCCGAATTTTGTCCTCATCCAATTACATCAAATTATATCTTTTTGTATAAAATTATATAAAATTTTATTGTAGATTTTTAGTTGATCTGAAGATGTTCTAAAATGAGTGTTATTTTTGTTCGGTTTAAGATCAAATATTACAAATTCTAAATAGAATTTACAATTTTTATTTTACAACCAATAGAGAAAAACTTATGAAAAAAACTTTCCTAGAACCAATGGTTGACAATTAATGCATTTTCAAGTGACACCGCTCACTATCATCAGATTGTCTTTATGTGGTCCTCTCTAGGCTATAATGTAGATTTTAGTTTTTTGTATATATATGTTCAATTTCAAAGAAATGCATTTTGAGAAGTAAATTCAAACATTTTTACTTATCCATTTTTCATTATTATAACTAACGAAAACCACATGTCTTTAACAAAGCTATTATTTTTCCATATATTATAGTTGTGCTTTTTCATTGAAGTTCCTTCAATATGTAAAGCAATGATTCGTGCTTTTTAACATTCAAGCTTTTAATTCTATTTATAGAAATTAGAACTAAAGCAAAGAAACTTTTACATGGTTGTTTTATTTTTGTGTATAATATCCTAACACAACATGATGATAGTGAGCGGTGTCACTTGAAAATGCATTAATTGTCAACCATTGGTTATAGGAAAGTTTTTTTCATAAGTTTTTCTCTATTGGTTGTAAAATAAAAACTGTAAATTCTATTTAGAATTTGTAATATTTGATCTTAAACCGAACAAAAATAACACTAATTGAATTATATAAAAAGTTGTAAAAGTGGACATATTTTGATACAATTATATCTAAATATTGACCTTATACTTATTATATATGACCATATCTAACAATATACAAAAATTATTTTTTAAATAGAAAAGATATGCAATATCTGGAGATCAGACCTGGGGGATTTCAAGTACAATTACTTGTAATTTGTAATTGAAAATTTTCAATTACAATTACAAATAAATGTAATTGAAATTAAAAAAAAACTCAGTTACATTTCATGTAACTGTAATTGAAAATTTTCAATTACAAATTACAAGTAGTTGTAATTGAAAATGATTTCAATTACATTTAGAATTAAATTGTTTTTTATTTAAATTTTGTAGAAAAAACTGACTGGGATAGGTTGGATAGTCGTGAATAAGTATAAAAAGAATACGTCATGTTGGGCTGACCCCCAACTTGTGCTTTTTGTCATTATTTCTTTTCCGAAAAAATGTAATTGTAATTGATATTTTTTCAATTACAATTATAAGTAATGTGTAATCATTGGCGGACTTAGGCCGGTCTGGAATGGGTAAAGCTCACCCTAGACTGCTTTTTGCCCACCCCAGAATTTAAAAAATCTACCTGTATTTCTTGTAATTATGACTTTGATGGTTAAAAGTATAACAATATTATTATTTTTTATTAAATATCAATTCTATGTTTTTGGTTGGGAAATGTCTACTGGTTTCCTAGGAAGATAATTTGTTGGAATTTAAGGGTTAGTTTCATAGTCAGAAGATCGATTTTTGTCTTAAATATTTCTTAAATAATAAATGTTGTTTGAAAATTTCTTCTTTAAGAAACAAATCGATCTTAGTCCTGATTATAAAACTGGGCCTAAGAGTTTTGTTTTTAAGAAAAATTAGAATCACAGAGTTGTTCAATAAGCATTATAGGAAACTAGAAAAGAACTTTTAAAAGGCGAATATAGCAGAATCTATTTTGATGAGATATATACATATACAGGACTTTATAGTTTTTTAATAATAAGTTAATATCGAACAATCGAGTTACTTCAACTAAACACTACTACTTTGATGAAATTTCAATACGTTGTAGAAACAAAATTTCTAAGTTGAACATTTCACGGGTTTTTAAACACCTCGGTTTTTTAAACAGTTAAAATAAAGGATTAGAATGGGTTCGAATTGGGACGAAAATAATGAGACAAGTTAGTCTTAGATTTCTTTTCTCTTTCAAATATCCAAATTTCATACTACACTGCTTGGAATACATTCCTTGTACGAGGGCTTCTTCAAAAAAATAGATGCACTTTTAAGAGTTTTCTATAAAAATATTATTGAATTATGAAAATTTTATCGAAGTGAGAGAGTAATTTTTAAGTTTTTTTTTGGTTAGAAAAATTTGTAAGTATAATTTCAGAAGTCAAAGGGTCATATGCATAATCACTTTTAAAACTTATAAGTGACTTTTATTTTTCATACGGCCCTATGCTCCTTGCAGGAGTAAAAGGAACAAATACATATATATTTTTCATACAAAATTCGTTTTATAAATATGTTATAAGGTAGATATTTAAGAATGGGTAAATAAACAGCCGAAGTTAAATTGGTCCCTTGCCCACCCCAGAAAAATGGTGTAGGTACGTCTATGTGTGTAATTGAAAATTTACAATTACAAATTACTTGTAATTGTAATTGTTCTTTTTTGAATTACAATTATTACGTGTGAATAACGTGACTCACGAACATTTCGTGTCACGCGCCAATCGCTAGTAATTACTAAAACTAGTTTAAAATCATTGTTAACATGGAACCACATATAATATAATTCGGTTTTATATGGACCTTATATATTTTTATAGAAAATCACTTTGAAAAAATTGCTTATGTGGGATGATATATAATTATAGATGATTTTATAAAGCACGTTATATTGTTATATATTAAAGAAATCATAAAATATTGTAGATATGGAACCATATTAAGTTATATATGGGTTCATATTCGTCAATATATAATCATAACTAACACAAATTATAAAATATTTCTTATATGGCTCGACATATAGTTTTATATTATTATGTATAGTGACATACTAAATTATATATAAACGTATATGCAATTATATCTTTTATATGTTACTTTATGTACTTATATATAGCACATACAATTATATGTAGGCCAGTATGTAATAATATAAAGTCACATATGTCTCCATATTAAAACCTTTGAGGAAAAAATATCTAATATATGACTATATAAAAGTATATATGCTTGAATTTAAAAGCATATGTGGCCATATGTAACTATAAGTTACTATATGCAATTACATAAAATAATATATGATTATATCAAAACTTTTTTACTCGGGAAGAGAGAGTTTTCTCTGCATAAATTTCAATGAACTTCCCCATCGCAATTATTCATTAATATCATGCAGATAACTACCTCAATTTTTCATTGTAGACCCTACCGTACACCTAAGTGCCCTAAGGACGATCATTTTGATGGCCAGTTCCCTACATCGACGTTCTACGTTCTCCTAATATTTAGTCCGCAAATCCGGTAATCCTGCGGAAAGACAGTTAGGGGATAAGAGCCTTAAAATGTCAAACTTATCGATTTTTCCATTCATCGCTACAACTTACCAACACAAAAATACATTTTTTTTTAATTGCTGAAAGTAGCTATTAATCAAGTAATTCAATGAATAAAAATCAATTTAAAAACTCCATTCGTTCAGCTATAAAAAATATATCATATAATTCTCATAAAACAGAAAAAATCAATAAAAACGGATGAAATTTTACTAACTTTCAACTTAAAATCTTAAAAATTTGCAATATAAAGCAGAAGTTAGTTGCATATCCAGCTATGTACTTTGTTTTTTAGATTTCTTTAAATATATTTTTGCCTTTTTGGCCAGCTTTTTGGGTCAAATACGTCTCTGTGTGTCTCTGGGATAATCCAAACCCATTTCCAAGGTATTTTTTTTTTCAAGAATTTTCAAAATCACTTTTTAATATTTTTGAAAATTTATTTAAAGAATATTTAAGTTAACGTACCAAATTTTATCTAAAAATCTTAGTTTTGCGCACTAGCATGCGCACAAAAATGCATGTACAATATTTTTGATGTAACGGGCATCAGAATGAACTCATTAAATCCTGCCCACGTAGGGTATAAAAATTAAAGTTTAATTCATGATCGACGAAGGCATTCGATTGCCGGGATGAAAATTGCAAGTAGAGGTGTAATAACAGGTAGAACTTGGCCAATTATTTTGGTAGTAAATGCTCGTTTACACTATCACACAAGTGTATTTTATTTATTTTTATTTATTCTATTCTTTTCAATATTTCGCCTACAAACATTGGACATCAGTATAGTTTTGCTAATTTATATTATATTTTGATGGAGCATACTTTTCTCTATCTGCTCCGGAAATTTCAATAAAAAATTCGAAGAAATTAAATTTCTACAAGTTTTTTTGTAAAATATGTTTTAGTCCCAAAGTAATACTCTGTGGTAAATTTGTGTGTACCACTTTTTGTTTGCATGTTTAATTAATTTATATCTTATAACAGGGCAGAATAAAAAGATAAGAACTCCATCAAGAGATGTAAGAATGGCACTTAGTTTTCAAAGAAAAGCCAATCACGATTCCTTGCTGGATGTTGAAGACACGTCATATAGGGCAGGTGCTGATGACTTAATATAAGTTATAAAAGTAATCAGTATATATAAAATGGGGAAAAAATGCGAAATAAATTAAAAAATGTACAAAATTGCAGCATTTTTACAAAATAATATGAGTAGCATTATGTATAATAATACATAAACCATCGTTTTTAAGACTATTAGGTTTAATAAATCAAATACCCATTAACCGATTCGTCCCACATTTAGTGGGACGAATCGGTTAATGGGTAATAAACTAGGAGATATAACTTTTCTTTATTCACAAATTTTGCTGTTTTCTTAGCTTAAAATTAACTTTAGGCTTCATACGCGTTTTTCTCACAACAATCAGTTCAAAATCGGCTGCCACTGTACAGCCAAGGTGGGTTAACCGATTTTGATCCGGTTTTTTCTTTCGTAGTCAACAAAAAACTGTAGTCCTTATCGTGGCCCTTTTTTTGAAATTCAGTCAAATAAATTTTATATTCCTAAGTAAAATATTTTTTTCTTGCCATTTTTGGAATTTTAAAGTTTCTATGGCAACTTTGTTAAAAAAAAGTTTAAAAAACAAAAATTGGGTCACGGTAAGGACTGGAGAATTTATATGGTATTAAGAATCACTTTACATTTTTAATTTCCAATAATTAATGAAGGCTGTACAGTGGCAGTCGATTTTGCCTTTTTAAAAAAGGCTATTAATTAAGTGGCAAACCTGGTGATTTTGCTTGGACAAATTTAAAACTAATATTTTTGAAAATACTACAATAATATATGTTTTAAACAAAAAAATAATATAGTAAACGTATTGTAATTTGAATTTTGGACAACCGTTTAAATATGCCCCTTAAAATTCTGTTGTTACAGTATTTACCCCCCTTAAACCAAACAACAAAAATATAAAACTTACAAAAAGTTATAATATTCAAAACAAATAAACGACCAAACATTTTCTTTTACACTGAAATCATAAGCTTTGATTTGTTTACAATAACTGCTTTTTTTAATCACTTGGATTTAATAAATCCAAAAAGTAGTTCAGAAGGTGCTCAACAGATATGAATGGATTCTCCCTATTTTTCTTTCAGCCTAATTTTTATTACCGAGTTCAATGATGTAGGATTTTACTTTAACTTTTAATTATATTTTATATTTAATTAAATTACAACCCAAGTAAAAATACTTATATATTAACACATATCATTATATACAACTACATCTGATATTATTTTTTCAATGAATTTTTTGTACGGTAATTGATGTTATCCCCAAATCTGGCTCCATATATAACTACATAAGCCATATAAAACTAATCAAAATATATGTAGTGACCGATATGATTATATATGGTTCGATACTAAGTTATATAACACTGTATGTATCGTCATACTAATAATATATTCTTGTAATATTATATAACTTTCTATATGAACTCATACAAATTAATATAAATTAAGAATTAATTTCTCCACAACGAAATGATGAGTACGATTTAGAAGACAAAAGCATTAAAATTTTTATTTTATGTTATAAAATTTGGGCCTTTAAAATTGTTCAAGCTATAGAAATTTCAATATCAATTTAATAGCCGGTATGCATAAAAAGTATACTTACTATTAGACAATGTTATATAAAATCAGATATTTTTATATGGAATTAGATCTAATTTGATGTCCTGGATATGGACAAATCTCGGGTCAAACTGCATCAAATTATATCTAATTTGATATAATTAGATACAAGAAGATGACCCATTTTTCGGAACAAGTTGTATATCATTGTATATGGGGACTTATCAAATAAGATATAATTATATATGACACCATATTAAGATTTTTACCCGGGAATACTTACAGTAGAGTGAAAAATTGCCATTTCTATTTCAGCTATTTCTCCATGTCCAAGATGGAAAATATGTATTTGGTGAGGTGTAGTTTTTTTTTTCTAAACATATTTCATACAAAAAGTTTTAAGGAAAACTTTTTTTTGCTAGTTTTGCAATTTTTTTTCTCTTTAAATTTTTATTCGTATTTTTTTCTGACACTAAATTAATAGGCTGTTTCATATATTTGCATTTTTATTGCTATGTGTAAACCCAAATAAATAAATCCAACTTTGTTTGATTTAATGAATCCACTTTTTGTATGAAAAATTCTAAATCCAGGTGATTATGTTTATAGGTTTGTGTTCAACTTTCGATGGGTTCGGGTCAAAATCCTGTGTATAACAAAATCCTGTTTTCAAAATCCTGCTTTTCGTAATACTGTTTTAAAAAATACTGTATAACACAATACTGTTTTGCAAAGTCCTGTTTTACTGGGCGGCGAATTATTTTTACAAAAATTTTAATATGAATATGAAGATTTGCTTAAACTGTGCCAGAGACTATTAATTATAGAGATAGGAAATCAAAACTTAAACTACTCACCGGTAGGGGGCGCTGAAATTTAGTATCAGCTGAGCAACTATTTAGTATCACTTTAGTATCAGCTGAGCCTATATTTAAAATCGCAAAAATTGCTGAAAACTGCGCAAAATAAGAGGAAATCAAGCGCAAAATATCTTCAAATAATAAAATTTGAGAATATCTTTTTATACCCTACACCACTATGTGGTCAGGGTATTATAAGTTTGTGCTGATGTTTGTAACACCAAAAACCACCTTATAGTATACCGATCGGCTTAGAATTTTTTTTTGTTTCGATTTAACGATGTCCGTCTGTCCGTCCGTCCGTCCGTCTGCCTGTCTGTCCATGCATTCTTGTGCGCACTCTACAGGTCGCAAATATTAAGATATTTTGATGAAACTTGGTACACCGACTTATGTTGGCCCAAGGACGACGCCTATTGATTTTGATGAATATCGGTCCATGTTTAGACCTAGTGCCCATATAAGGGTCCTACCAAAATTATATTGTTTATACGCTGCAGGTCGCAAATATTAATATATTTTGATGAAATATGGTACACCGACTTATGTCGACACAAGGACATAGTCTATTGATTTTGGTGAACATCGGTCTATGTTTAGACCTAGTGCCCATATAAGGGTCCCCCCAAAATTATATTGTTTATACGCTGCAGGTCGCAAATATTAAGATATTTTGATGAAATTTGGTACACAGACCTATTTTGGCCCAAGGACGAAGCCAATTGATTTTGGTGAACATCGGTCCATGTTCAGACCTAGTACCCATATAAGGGTCCCCCCAAAATTGGCTGGATTACAAACTGCAGATCGCAAATATTAAGATATTTTAATGAAATTTGGTGCGCTGACTCACATTATAGAAAATTTTGACACAAGCCCCATTTTAACCCATTCGAATTTCGAATCCAAACATTAGTTGGCTTTTACCCAGACTGGTGTAGGGTATTGTATAGTCGGCATGCCCGACTTTAACCTTTTTACTCGTTTTTATTTGCTTTTTTGTTTGTTATTATCTCAATTTAAATAAAAAAAGAAAATTGTCAATTTTTTGAACAAAGTGTCATCTAGTGATAACGAGTCGTTATAACTTTTGGTTTTGGTGATGCCATACCCCTGAACTGTGCGAGTGGTTTGAAACAAAACTACGTTAAGGGCTCATATCACCCAAAGTATTCTGGAACCTTTTGGTCGCTTTACGATGACAGTAAGAAATTCTACCCAATAACGCAAAATAGTGTGGAAGCTTGGCATAGAAGACTGGGCGTAGAAAGTCAGGATTATACCACCTTATCAGGCAGTTGGGTAATGAGGTCGTGGTAGCTGTAAATACCATTTTAAAATGCGCGAATGGAGAAAGACGTTACATAAATGAAAAGAAAGGCGTACACAAACATTAAAAGAGTTATAAGAAAAAGGTGTGAATTAAGCCATACAGGCTACCTAAAGCGAATTGCAAAAAATCTTGTACTAATTTAAGTTTATAAAATGCATTGAAATTAATTTTTTGTTAAATGTTTTTGCGAATTTTTGAAAATTATATACTTTTGTTGAAGTTATTTTTAATAAAATAAATTTTGTTAACCAGCATTTTTACTTCACAGAATTTTGCAAAACAGTATTTTGCAAAACAGTATTATGAAAAGCAGGATTTTTAAAATTTTTTTGATCAGTATTTTGTCTAAACAGTATTTTGCATAACAGTATTATATACGTATCCCACTTTCGATGTCACTCTATTAATTCATTCCTTGTTGTTGTGGTGTTTGGATAATATAGGGTATTTCCAATGTATATCTTCGGTTATAGTTGTGGGCGCCATTTGAGTTTTTTTTTGATTTGTTATACATTCCAGACTTCGAGATTCTTTCGGATATATTCGGTATGCAAGTCAGGGATTTATATAGTTTCTGCTTTCTTCTCTATTTCTTTTTTTCATGTTCTTGTTTTTGTTAATCATACGTCTGATAATATTATAGGGAAAATAATTTTTTTTTTTAAAGTTGTTTAATTTTGGTAATATTTTCTTTATAAAATTGTCGATCACTTAAATTCAAAACTCTTCTTATGAAATTAATAGCTGTATTCATTATTATTCTCCTAACTTGGCATGAATAGTAAATTATTCACAAGTCATATCATAAATGTAATATTTAAGACTTATGTTACCTGGAGAATGTGTTTGTTCACTGAAGATATAATTTTTAAATTTTCATGGTAAAACTGGGATGCAAGTGTCCCTTTTATCGCCTGTCTAAAACCGCTGGAGCTTGGAATTTAAAATTTATCATTAGATTCTTCTTTCGGTGTAGATATCGAGTGTATTTTAATTATTGAAAATTTTTAGTCCAAGGGCAAAAAGTAAAAAATCCTGGCCAAACCGTTGCCCTAAAATTCTGCAGCGAAGTATCGGACTTTTAAATTATGAGAATAACTACAACTGGGTCGAATGACGACATCAAAAGTCGTCACAATGAACTTAAATTAAGCGACAATCGACCGTCGACGTTTTTCGACTTTTATAAAAGAGGAAAGAAAAACAAGAATTTTGTTGTATTAGTTTTCACCAATTCAGTTAGTTTTTATTCTTGTTGTTCTCCATTTATGCAAGTATGTTCTGATAGGCAACCCCTGTTTAGGTTAAATTATAGAAATAGCTGCCTATTAATACTTGTGGCTCATTGTGACCGTCTTAAGACTATTTTTAAGACTGAGAGTCATAACTTTTCATACAAAACAACAATAAAATTCAAAAAATTCAAATTTTATTTGTCAATGATACGATTGTATCGATAGCAGGTCTTAATTTTATTGAAGTTTTCAAACAAAAAATTGGAATAAATTATGACTTTGCAACAACAAATAAAGGGTTCTTCAACAGGGACGCTACAAAAATAGAAAGACAGGGACAGCAAACGACGCCATATTTCTTGCCGCTCTTTTGACATTTCTCTTCAGTTAGGTTTGCCATTTCATGATGGAAAGATATTCGAGCCAACACACGAGTCGAAATTATTAAAATTTACTACCGAAATTCGGAGTCAGTGGCCTCAACGTTAAGAGCGCTACGTCCAATTTATGGTCGTCATAATGAATGGCTTCGTCAATAAACAAAATATGCGTTATTGGTCAGACAGCAATCCACACGTACTCCATGAGTCATCATTGCATCCCGAAAATATTACGGTTTGGTGCGGTTTATGGGCCGGCGGCGTCATTGGGCCGTACTTCTTCCGTGATGATCAAGACCTGCACGTTACTGTGAATGGGAATCGCTACCGTTCATTGACAACCGAATATTTTTGGCCCCAATTGGATGATATGGACTTGGAGGACATGTGGTTTCAACACGACGGCGCCACAAGCCACACAGCGAATGTCACAATCAATTTATTGCAAACCAAGTTTGCAGAACGTGTTATCTCACGAAATTGTCCAGTCGATTGGCCGCATTGGTCGTGCGATTTGGCGCCGTTGGACTATTTCCTGTGGGGCTACGTAAAATCTATGGTCTATGCCAACAAGCCAGCGACGCTTGATGAACTTCGTACGAATATCGGCCGATTTATGCTTGAAAACCGTCGAAAATTGCGTTCAGTGTCTAGACTTCTGCAAGCGTGCCCGTGGTGGTCATGCAAAAGAAATCGATTTCCATACATAATGGCATCGAACGTACTTTCACAGGAATAAAGAATTTCATTGATATCCAAAACCGTTTTGTTTTATTTAAAAAAACTTTTGTAGCGCTCTTATTGAAGAACCCTTTACATGTGAAATACAGTCATAACTAAGAGTCACAGACTTTTCATAGGAATAGGCACCATAATTTGACAAATATTTTGAGTACATATTAGTGTTCGTCGTGAAAATATAACATATTCTATTACTTAAGTCTACAAATGGCCAGATAATATTGAGACATTTTGTTTCCATACAAAATATGTATATGGAAAAGGAATTGTCGCTGTCGTTGTCGTTCCAGTTGTGAATAATATCTATATTTGCATATAAATATATCTCGTATTATTTTATGAAAATATACCCATTGGTAGCTAATTAAAATTTATGTTTAACCATAAATAATATGTACATTAAATGACATTTTCCACTTCTCTGCCCACAGCAACATAAACGCAATCACACATTTATGCACATACATTTACACATGCACATGGCTAAATATTTGTGTGCATATGTATATTTACAAAGATATATACACAGATTCACTATTCAAATATTCATAGATGTGTATAGAAATTTGGAAATTTAGTTTATTTTATTATTTAATGTGGTAATATTAACACATGTTTCCAAAGGTATAAATAAGTTAAAATATTTTTATGTTGTTGCATTTAAAAGTTAAACTTATTTTGCAATTATGTATAAATGTACCAGTTATGTATTTATGTATTGCAGTTTGAAACACATAGAAAAACTCGGGGTTTCTTAACTGAAAATCGATTAATCTTGTTTGAGGTCTAAGTAATAAAAAATAACGTAAAACCTAACACTTAGGCAATATTTTTTCTGAGACTTTAACATTTTAGTATTTTGGGCATTATTTAAGATTGACCAAGCGGTTTAAACTGACAATTTCGCTGGGTTGTTTGAAAAGTTGATTCATGATGTAATTTCAAGCAATAGATACGAATAAGTGCTTAGATACGTATTGGGTAAACGAACAAAAACCAGTAGGTTTCTAAGCACTGTCTAAATAATACTCGTACATATTTGTTTAAAATATACTTAAGTGTTCTCTAAAAAAAACTGCCTTAACTTAACTTTGGCATACAAGCAAATTCAGAAAATTTTGCTTTCTTGATAGTGAAGTACCTCAACTATTTAGATAGACTTTGTTTTCTATGTGGCATTTTTTCAGTAATTCGTTAACTAAATTTATTTGAAACAACTAAACTTGATTTTTTTCAGTGTATTTTGTTAAAATAGATGAAATTAAATCAAACATAATTTCAAAATGAATTAAATTTGCATTCGAAAATTATTAGGCCTGTTTGTTTGCATTGATAGTAAAAAGTACCCAGCAAAATCTTTCATTAAAAAACAAGCCCAGTGTAAAAATGGTAATGATATATCATTACTTTTTATTCTACCAGTAATGATGAGTTGGTAATAATGACTTATTTTTATCATTATTTCATATAGAAAATAATTTTCTAGTTCTTTTTTAAATTGTTTTATATCTATTTTTAGACTCAATATTTTTTCAACACTGGTAAGGATATATGTAACCACATATTTTTGATTTTTTGTATGTTGGCGAGTAATCTAACTTGTGCGCAGCAAGTAAATTAATGTTTTTATCTATCAAATATAAAATATCGAGATAGCTCAGATGGTAGAGCTATAGACTGACAATCTGGGGTCCCAGGTTCGATTCTTGCACGAGAAAATTTATATAAAAAAAAATATTTTTTTAATAAAACTTAATTTTTTTGAAAATCTATTTTTAGAATCATTAGTTTTTGTCAGTACTGGTAAGCACATAGGTAGGGACATATTTTTTGATTTTTGGTATGCTGGTGTGTAACCATAACTCATTATTTTTCGTGACATCGCCATACAAATGTAATAACAAAATATTTTAAGTGTAACTTCAAACTGCAGGCACTTTCATAGTTTTAAGAATTATGGGGTCCAATCTATCTGAAACGGTATATATTATCATAACTATAATTATTTGAAAGTGCTAAGTGGATCGGATTTTCTTTTTAGACTTCACATCACTTTAAGCTGCAGAATACGCTAAAAATGGGGTAAGTTATGAAAATCGTAAAAAATTAAATATTTAAAAAAAAAATACAATTTTTGTAAAGAAGCTCTGGTTACCCGGGTTAACGCTAGGATATCTCAGCGGCGTCCAGGTTCTTACATTAAAATTTATCTTCTCCTCTTGAATAAGTGAAAAACTTTTCTTGTGTATTTTTATTTTCAGTTTCACTGCTTGGCTTTATTGTGCTATAATCAGAGACCCAAAATAACTGTTATATTTATTAAAAAGTCACAACCCAAATTTATTTAATTATAACATTTCAATAATGCACTATATTTTATAAATAATATTGCATAAAAAAATCACAAAGTTTGGCAAAAATTTTAATTTTTTCAATTTTTATATTTTACTTTATAAATTTCTGTTGTTTTTTGATTTTTATATTAAAACTTTTTATAATTTGTTTTTTTTTTTTTTTTGAAAAAATTAAACACTAACTATTTTATTTGATAATAATATAAAATGAATGCCGGAAGTTGCTGGAATATACATATTTACTCACTTTAAATCACTGTTCAATCTTTTATTAACACTAGTTGATATCATCAGGATATTATAACTGTTGAAGTCATTGGTTCTATGGCTTTTGATTTATATTCTTAATTGTTAATTTTTTGAGAAAAAAAAAATCACAAAATAAATTTTTTTATTTTTGAAAAAATAAAAATCGTGTTTGGATTGTTTTTGTTTGAATTAAAAATAAAAATCAAACAGAGCAAATAAACAGAAAATTAAAAATAATAATGAATAAAAGTAATAATTGTTAATTTCCTGGCTATAATAAATGTTCTTTACAATGTGTTTTGTTTATGTTTACATGAATCCGCTTCTGCCGCAACCGCCTCTTAGCGTGGTCCGGCTTCTTTCCCGTGGTTTATTTGGGATTCCTTGAACACCGCTAGGTGAAGTTGACTGGCCTGACGAATACTGGGTGAGGGGCTAGCCGTAAGGAGTTACCGAATACTTAAATCTGTTCTCTGGATGTAATCCAGGCCCTGTCGCTACTAGGCTTGCAGATCTAATCTGCACAAGATTTGGCATTATTATGCCCTACCATCCGTTTGTTCACTACTTGCCCGCTCCACACCGGTCACTCTGCACTGACTGTTGATAACTTGAACCTATTTACTTCATTTAAAAATAAAGGCAACAACAATAAAATTAGGAAAAAACTACGTACCAATAAATAGTGAACAATAAGATAATTTATCAACAACAACAACAAATAGTGAACAACCAGATATCAACAATTTTTCTATCATAACTAATATCGAAAACAGTTATATCAATGAATTAAGGGCACAATTTAATAGAGCGAAATGTGAGTTTGAAGGAACAGATCCATTAAATAGGCCCCCAATTCCACGTGTCAATATATCAAAGAAAAGTAAGAAAATAATACAACAAGTAAATGAAGAAATTTTACAACAACATCTACAAACAATTGATAATTGGAATGACTTACATCTCACAATATACTGTGGAGCAGTAACGGTAGTAAGATCTCTAAGAATAAAATTTAATCCTGAAACTACAAACAATTCAGACAAACTCCCAGCACCACCATGGGAGAGACGACTAACAACTCGTATTACACATCTACGAAGAGACATAGCTAGAGTCGAAGCTTTTAAAACATGGATAAGAACAAAACACTTAAATAGGTATGTTAACAATATTTTTCATAAACAACAAATGCATTCGCAACATGAAATACAAAATACTTCAGTTATTCATTGCCTCGACACATTAAAACAAAGACTATCCGTTCTCACTACCACACTTAAAAGATATAAGATAAGTAGATCCCGGAAAATGGAAAATCAAACATTTATCATATCTGAAAAAACCTTTTATAGAAATCTTAGAGACAATAATCCCAACATCCCAAACAACCTACCCTCTGTAGAACAGATAACAACATTTTGGAGTGATCTATTATCAACCCCTACAAATTACAATCATAATGCTAGATGGATACAAGTTGAAGAATCTAAATATGAGGGACTTCAAGAGCTCGAAATAATTGCAGTCACTGTCGACGAGATTACAAAAACTTTAAAAAATTTACAGAATTGGAAAGCACCGGGGCCCGACCGAATACAAAACTTCTGGTTAAAACACTTTAAATGTCTTCATTCAAAAATAGCTGAATTAATTAATTATATATATATAAATCCACAACACACACCTAGATTTTTAACTCATGGTATAACATATCTGTTACCAAAAGATACAGCAAATAGCAAAGATCCGTCTACATATCGTCCTATCACATGTCTTCCAACACTTTACAAATTAATAACATCATGTTTAGCAAATCGAATCACACAATATTGCGAGGAGAACAATATTATAGCAGCACATCAAAAAGGTTGTAGGAAAGGATCAAGAGGATGTAAAGAACAACTTATTATAGACTCAACCATTAGCAACCAAGCACATGACAGAAAACGGAACTTATTTATGATGTACATGGATTACCAGAAGGCATTTGATTCAGTTCCACATGATTGGTTGCTAAAGATCCTTCAACTGTATATAATAGATGATAGACTAATTAACTTCTTAAGATATACTATGAACAATTGGTGCACGAAAATGTCAATACGAAGTACTAAAGGAAATGTTCAAACAGATGTAATCCCTATCAAAAGGGGTATATTTCAAGGTGATTCTTTGAGTCCTATATGGTTTATTTTGGCCCTAAATCCACTTTCGAATCTATTAAACGACACAAAACTTGGATTCGAGATAAAATCTGGGGGTCAAAAACGTTTTACTATAAATCATCTTGCTTATATGGATGATATTAAACTATACGCAGCAAACCAACAACAACTTTCAAGACTAGTTGAAAGAATCCAAATGTTTTCAAATGACATCAAAATGAAATTTGGATTGGTTAATGTAAAACGCTCAGTATCGTACGCGGTAAGTTACAGCAAGTTCCGTATGACTTATCAGATAGTGATAAAATAAAAGCAATGATAGACAATGAAACGTACAAGTATTTAGGAATTAGACAATCTACTCGAATAGCGCAACAACAAATAAAAAATGAACTAAGTATAGAGTTTTCAAAACGCTTAACTAAAATTATGAAAACCAACCTTAATGCTAAAAACATAGTAAAGGCGATAAACACATATGCAATACCAGTTCTTACCTATTCACTTGGTGTAATAACATGGAGCAAAACTGATATTGAAGCGCAGCAAAGAAAAGTTAGAACCATTATGACAAAATATATGAAACACCATCCAAAATCTGCTGTTGAACGTATAACCCTACCAAGAAATATGGGAGGAAGAGGACTTGTTGATATCGAAAACAGCAGACAAAAAGAAATAGATTCTCTAAAAAATTTTTTTACAACAAAAGCGCAAACATCTATGCTTCATCGCGCAATATGTGATGCAGATAGTACATCTTTACAACAGATTAGAAATGAAGAAAACTACCACAACGAAATCGAAAAATATAATAAATGGATAAATAAACCATTACATGGAAGACATCCTAATGAAGTTAACCAGGACTATGTTGATAAAAAGCATCAAATTATTGGCTTGTAGCAGGCCAATTATTACCTGAAACAGAAGGTTTTATGATCGCTATTCAAGATCAAGTTATTGCGACAAGAAATTATTTGAAATTCATAGTTATGGATCCAACAATTGATAGTGATCAATGTAGATATGGTTGTAGAGCAGTTGAGTCTATCCAACATATTACTTCAGGATGTACAAATATGGTTAATTCAGAATACCTCGAACGTCATAATTCGGTAGCAAAAATAATTCACCAGGAACTGGCAATGATATATGAGCTAAGCACTTCAGAAAAACAACCATATTTTAAATATCAACCAGATCGTGTGATAGAAAATGAAAACTTCAGATTATACTGGGACCGTACAGTTCTACCGGATCGTACTGTCAATGCAAATAGACTAGATATAGTCCTCTTTGACAAAGTAAATAGAAGAGTATTCTTAATAGACATAGCAATCCCTAACAACAATAATCTCCAAAATAAATATACCGAAAAAATTAATAAGTATACCGAATTAATAGAACCTATTAAAATGCAATGGAAAGTAGATAATGTAAGAATTATTCCAATTATAATATCAAGTACAGGATTAATATGGAGATGCAAAAAGCTGTTATTATTGCAACCACTAGAACTGTCAGAAAGTTTATAGTAAATTAAGTTATAGTATATAAAATGATGTTAACTATTAGTATTATATCGTGCTTTGATAAATTAATCTGTACACATATTACTATAAAAATGTAAAACCAATATAATATTGAGAAAATAAGGAAATAATAATAATAATAAGATTCTTCATTACTAGAACTCGAAAAATATTGATAGACAAATGTTTTTGATAATTTCCTTAAGTTAATTTACCAAATTCATAATGCGTAAATTAAAAGCTTTTCTCGCTTTCCTGAACTGGTGGATATTAGGCTTCTGTTATGACAAACTAAAATTTTTTATAAGTTTTCAAATATGTTTTCTTTTCTATATATATTTAATATGCACAACAAAGTTTGTTTGTTGTTTATTATTTTATTTTTCATTACAGACATGGATTCATCATAGTGAAACAATATAATATGAAAAGGTAGGTAAGTTAGTTTTTCATAAGCTTGGAATAGTCAGTAAATTTAAAGTAAAAACGAGTAAAAAGGTTAAAGTCGGGCATGCCGACTATACAATACCCTACACCAGTCTGGTGTATTGTTTGGATCCGAAATTCGAATGGGTTAAAATGGGGCTTGTGTCAAAATTTTCTATAATGTGAGTCAGCGCACCAAATTTCATTAAAATATCTTAATATTTGCGACCTGCAGTTTGTAACCAAGACAATTTTGGGGGGACCCTTATATGGGCCCTAGTTCTAAACATGGACCGATGTTCACCAAAATCAATAGGCTTCGTCCTTGGGCCAACATAGGTCTATGTACCAAATTTCATCAAAATATCTTAATATTTGCGACCTGCAGCGTATAAACAATATAATTTTGGTGGGACCCTTATACGGGCATTAGGTCTAAACATGGACCGATGTTCACCAAAATCAATAGGCTGCGTTATTGAGCCAATATAGGTCTGTGTACCAAATTTCATCAAAATATCTTAATATTTACGACCTGCAGCGTATAAAGAGTATAATTTTGGTAGGACCCTTATATGGGCACTAGGTCTAAACATGGACCGATGTTCACCAAAATCAATAGGCTGCGTTATAGGGCCAATATAGGTCTGTGTACCAAATTTCATCAAAATATCTTAATATTTACGACCTGCAGCGTATAAACAGTATAATTTTGGTAGGACCCTTATATGGGCACTAGGTCTAAACTGGACCGATGTTCACCAAAATCAATAGGCTGCGTTATTGAGCCAATATAGGTCTGTGTACCAAATTTCATCAACATATCTTAATATTTACGACCTGCAGCGTATAAAGAGTATAATTTTGGTAGGACCCTTATATGGGCACTAGGTCTAAACATGGACCGATGTTCACCAAAATCAATAGAGCCAATATAGGTCTGTGTACCAAATTTCATCAAAATATCTTAATATTTATGACCTGCAGCGTATAAACAGTATAATTTTGGTAGGACCCTTATATGGGCACTAGGTCTAAACATGGACCGATATTCACCAAAATCAATAGGCTACGTTATTGGGCTAACATAGGTCTGTGTACCAAATTTCGTCAAAATATCTTAATATTTACGACCTGCAGCGTATAAACAATATAATTTTGGTAGGACCCTTATATGGGCACTAGGTCTAAACATGGACTGATGTTCACCAAAATCAAACTTGTTCGTCCTTGGGCCAACGTAGGTCTGCGTACCAAATTTCATCACAATATCCTAATATTTGCGACCTGTAGAGTGCGCACAAGATTGCATGGACAGACAGACGGACGGACGGACGGACAGACGGACATCGTTAAATCGAAATAAAAAAAAATTCTGAACCGATCGGTATACTATAAGGTGGGTCTACGACCAATATTTTTTGGTGTTACAAACATCAGCACAAACTTATAATACCCTGACCACATAGTGGTGTAGGGTATAATTAAAGGAGTACAATTAGTTATCCAAATTTGGGAAAAATTATTTTATTTTTCCATGATATGTAATTGCTGGCATTTATAATATTTTTGTGTATTTAAAGTTTATTAACATTTTCTTCTAACAACATATTTATACCCTACACCACTACGTTGAGAGGGTATAATAAGTTTGTGCTGATGTTTGTAACACCAAAAAATATTGGACTTAGAGCCACCTTTTAGTATACCGATCGACTCAGAATCACTGTTTGTTTCGATTTAATGATGTCCGTCTGTCCGTCCGTCCGTCTGTCCATGCACTCTTGCTCACTCTACACGTCGCCAATATATTTTGATAAAATATCGGCCCAACGACGAAGTCTATTGATTTTGGTTAAAATCGGTCTATGTTTGGGCCCATATAAAGGTCCTACCAAAATTGGCTTATTTATACGCTGCAGGTCGCAAATACGAAGGTATTTCAATGAAATTTGACTCACTCACATGGTCCCAAGGATAAAGCCTCTTGATTATAGATAGGATCGGTCCGTAATTGCACCTATCGCCCATATGGGCTATATTTCAGATTTTCTCTTATTTGAACCCATTCGAATTTCGGATTCAAACATTAGTTGGCTTTTAACCAGACTGGTGTAGGGCATTATATAGTAGGCATGCCCGAATTTAGCTTTTTTACTCGTTTTATATACGTTTTTGTGTATTTATATCGAGCTTCCAACAATTTACAAAAGTAAAATAAATTTGTTATTTTTAGCTTGGCTGATACATGATTTCGATCGGGCAAAATATCTCATTAGAACTCGAAGTTTTGGAAAAGATATACAGCCTTACTATCAATATTTTCCAAACGTATATTTAAGTTAAAGTCGACTTTAGTTAAAATATTGGGTGGCAGTATGCCTTGACTTGGTTTATTTTTGAAGCATTCTGATTGGTTAATTTATTTTCAACCAATCAAAATGTTTGAAAACACAAATATTTTTCTAGGGTTTTCATACACAAAACCGTACGATTAAAAACGAGTAAAAAGGTTAAAGTCGGGCATGCCGACTATACAATACCCTACACCAGTTTGGTGTATTGTTTGGATCCGAAATTCGAATGGGTTAAAATGGGGCTTATGTCAAAATTTTCTATAATGTGAGTCAGCGCACCAAATTTCATTAAAATATCTTAATATTTGCGACCTGCAGTTTGTAACCAAGCCAATTTTGGGGGGACCCTTATATGGGCACTAGTTCTAAACATGGGCCGATGTTCACCAAAATTAAGAGGCTTCGTCCTCGGGCCAACATAGGTCTGTGTATCAAATTTCATCAAAATATCTTAATATTTGCGACCTGCAGCGTATAAACATTATAATTTTGGTAGGACCCTTATATGGGCACTAGTTCTAAACATGGACCCATGTTCACCAAAATCAATAGGCTTCGTCCTTGGGCCAACATAGGTCTATGTACCAAATTTCATCAAAATATCATAATATTTGCGACCTGCAGCGTATAAAGAGTATAATTTTGGTAGGACCCTTATATGGGCACTAGGTCTAAACATAGACCGATGTTCACCAAAATCAATAGGCTGCGTTATTGGGCCAATATAGGTCTGTGTATCAAATTTCATCCAAATTTCTTAATATTTGCGACCTGCAGCGTATAAACATTATAATTTTGGTAGGACCCTTATATGGGCACTAGGTCTAAACATGGACCGATGTTTACCAAAACCAATAGGCTGCGTTATTGGCCCAATGTAGGTCTGTGTACCAAATTTCATCAAAATATCTTAATATTTACGACCTGCAGCGTATAAACAGTATAATTTTGATAGGACCCTTATATGGGCACTAGGTCTAAACATGGACCGATGTTCACCAAAATCAATAGGCTGCATTATTGGGCCAATATAGGTCTGTGTACCAAATTTCATCAAAATATCTTAATATTTACGACCTGCAGCATATAAACAGTATAATTTTGGTATGACCCTTATATGGGCACTAGGTCTAAACATGGACCGATGTTCACCAAAATCAATAGGCTGCAGTATTGGGCCAATATAGGTCTGTGTACCAAATTTCATCAAAATATCTTAATATTTACGACCTGCAGCATATAAACAGTATAATTTTGGTAGGACCCTTATATGGGCACTAGGTCTAAACATGGACCGATGTTCAAAAAAATCAAACTTGTTCGTCCTTGGGCCAACATAGGTCTGCGTACCAAATTTCACCAAAATATCTTAATAGGTGCGACCTGTAGAGTGCGCACAAAATTGCATGGACAGACAGACAGACAGACGGACGGACGGACGGACGGACAGACGGACATCGTTAAATCGAAATAAAAAAAAATTCTGAACCGATCGGTATACTATAAGGTGGGTCTACGACCAATATTTTTTGGTGTTACAAACATCAGCACAAACTTATAATACCCTGACCACATAGTGGTGTAGGGTATAATAAAGTCGACTTTAAATTTAAAATAATCTTTTATAGTAAGGGCCATAGTATTCACATTATGTAGAAAGTCCAATTCAATCATTTAATTTGCTACATTTATTCTTAGGAATTATTTTCCTAACAAGATCATGACTTTAATATCAAACTGCACACGGAGAGAAAAGAACATCTTATATGACTATTCTAAAGTGGTATCGGATATTCTAGACAGGTCACTTTTCCGTGGAGGATGAATTTCGTGAAGGCGGCTTAAAACCTTCGACAGACAATTCAAGAGTAGATCTGGTGAAGTGGCTTCAATACCATGGTAAGTGGTATCGATAACATTAAAAAATCATCTTGAGAGGAAGAGTCTTTAACAGCAATGAGGACATTTACTGAACCAAAAACAGCAGTGAAATCAACTAAAATCCACCGTCTTTCAAATAAGTTCATTTTTGTGGGGGGCTAGCACAATTTCTGAATGTAACTCATTCGACATTCAACGACGCACGTCTTGCAGAAACCTCCATTAATCTCCAAGAAACTTTAAAAATTTGGTATATAAGTGCAATAAAAGTGTTAAAACACCTAATGGTTTAATTGGAAAAATTTCCACCTAATGGAAAAATTCCAGAAATTCAATGGGAATTGTTCTCAAAAGCGTATTTACCGACTTAAAAAAATGTATTGAAATAAATGTAAGGAAATAAAAGGAAATAAAAAATAATGATCAGTAAGGACATAAAACTAAATTTTTATTTCATTACTTTTACAGCATTCTTGTTTTCTTTTAGATAGTTTTAAATATTTTATCGACAATCATCAAGAGTTCATTAGGTCATCTTTTGTTACAAAACCTTGACAAAATTAAGAGTTAAGGCCAGAACCACACAGACACAAACACTTAATCAGTATAATATAGGAATTGAAATCCACCTGTGAACCAAGTCCGTATATTTAGTCCATTTAACAGCATCATATGGGCTGCTAATTAAATTGTTAGTATGATGGTCTTACTATGCCAAATAACATGTGAGTAAGTATATGAAAAGATTAAAAAAATGCAAAGATTTAACAAAATACGTATATAACTCACACAAATGGACTCACAAACATACGCATACATATTATCGCCCATAACCACGAAGGGTATAAACCTAGAAGATCCAATCTCTAACGGACTGCACATCAGACCAGACCACATACAGGACAAAACAAGTGCTTAGATGACGGCAAGAGTCCAAAATATTATACACGAATAAGGGGGAATTTTCGCTGAAAAAACAAAAAAATTACAAATGTGAATAAAGTATGTGAAATTTAAAATTTTTAAGAATGCATTTAAAAATTAATTTTTGCTTACTTTTTATTTTCGTTATTTTCATTTTTTTTTATTTTCTTTTGTTTTAATTATAATATGTTTTTAAAATTTTTATTGTCAGTTCTAGTTTCTGACAATGGACTGTGTTACAAAGGCATAATGTTATGTTCGATGTGTGGTCCGATAGCTATTGGGACTCCTAGTCTTATATCCTTCTTCCCATAACCATATAACATTTACCACATCAGCTTAAGCACACTTTTAACACAATTTTGTTTTTGCAGTAATCTACAATATATAAGGGTTTGAAATTTTAAGTTTTCCTAACCTCATTTTTGGGAACAAGAAGATAACATATGCACTGATTATTTTTAATGTGATACAAGTCCACTTTTGGTCAAAATTGATATAATAACAGAATTCGATACAACCCTATGGGGTTTCAATAGTTATAAAGGCAGATATCAAAGCAGTAACACTCTTAGGGCGAGTAACTTACTTCGAACATAACCAAGGTTAAGCGTTAACCACAGATATTTCTATATAAAATTGACATTCATAACTATAGTTAAGCACTAAGCTCAGTTTATTTTAAGATACGTTAGCAGGTCTTAATTGTTTACGATTTAATAAAAATATTTATTTAAAAAATTTCTGACTTATGGCAGCATAACAATAATTTATGTGTGAGGAACTATAATGAAGGCACTGCTGTTTTTTTCTGGTAAATTTTTATTGATTTAGCAATTGACCATTAAACAAAATTTAAACACCTTTCTCATACCAAATTTGTAAATACAAAAAAAAAACTTTTTAAAAAGGCACCAACAAAGAAATTTGTAACTCCAAAAAAATATTTATTTTGTTTTTTGTAACTTTGAATTTTTATTTTTAAAAAATTTTTATATGAAAAATAACAATTTACAAACGAGTTACAAATATTTCAAACAAAAAAATTGTTGGAAATAAAATTTCAATTTAAAAGAAAATGTGATTGCTTCTACATGTTCCCATTGTTGGTGCCTACTGTTTTTTCTGTCTATTTAAGATTTTTTAAAGTTCTGTAGAAAAATTTGAAATTCATTTAACTAAGAAATATTTGAAATTAAAAAATGCGATTTAAAATTTAATAAACTGAATTAGTATAAATAATATTATTTAGGCCAAATTGTTTTTGGATGTCAGTTGAAATTGGTTCATTTAAACCGAAAACAAATACTCGAACTTCATAAATTTTTTTGCCTTTAAAATGGTGATCTTTGTTCAAATAAAGCAATATATACAACACTTCAACATCCGTATCTCAGTTCCAAATACCTCCAGGAAAACTAGGTATTAAAAAATTAGTAATATTTTCGAATTTTCAATTGAGTATTTTGAGGTTTTTTCACTTTATTTAAATTTCAACTGCTATTTCTTTATTTCAATTGTATTTTTTAGATATTATGCAGATGCTTTTTTAAATTATTTTGAATTTCTTTATATGTTAATTTAAAATGTTGCATAGTTGCATTAAATAATTCCGTTTTAAATAGTTGTACATAAAAATTTCTATTCAAAAGATACCAATTAAAATTAAAAAACTATTTAATGAATGTTTTTCGTTCAATTTGAAATCAAATATTTTCACATTTTGCTTTCAATTATTATTATTAAATTTTTATTAAAAAAGTTTTTACAAGTAGATTACATAGAGTAAAATTTTTTAAATTTCGATATGGCCTGCAGGATAGAATACGTATTTTCGGGTCCTGCTACAAATCCATTCTCAATATTCTTTGTCTTTATAGGTTAATAGTTGATGATGATCTATTTATATTGAATTGAAACAAATCAGCAAATTGAAGCAACTCAATTAGACTAACATCAACGAAATTCTAACAATGATATTTTTATCCAGCTGCTTCCTATGGAATTCAACTCTGATCGACAACTTATGAAGCACAGTTTATGAGCGATAATGAATCATTAATTTTGAATGCATATTCTAATTATTTTTTAACCTATAATATAAATCCATGTTGATAGTAAACAATTTTATACGTTTTAAATTATATTTTTCACTATATCTAGTGTGTTAAGATGAATAAAATATTATTTAATAATATTCAAGTGTCGCTTTTTACAAAAATATTTAAGAGAATTTGCCTAAAAATTTGTGTGAAGAATACTCACTTTAACTTTTTTATAAAATAATTATATACAAATACTTCTGTAAATCTGCATAGAAACAAAATCTTTACAAATACACATTTTTGGATTCCATGTTTAAGAAATACTTCAGCAAAAAATCTATCTTAGTTATCTGTTATCTGGTCCGAGACAAGTTTGCACCCATTAGGAATTCCAATATATCGGGGAAGAAATTAAAATACCCGTGTCTTTCATTTTTTTTTTTATCTATTCGTTTAACCGTTCCAACCCCGAATTAATATTTAGTTAATATATTTCATTTTAAAATTAAGACAGCCTTCCATATAAATATATTACCTATATATATATTCGCGATTTAAACTGTTAAACGAGTTGATCTAGAAAAAGTGGAATTCATGCATATTTTATATTTAGCCCTCGTTTCTGAATATATTAAGTAGATTTTATCATGGGTACAACCAAAAGATGAACTTTGTCGGACGGTGTTTTAATAGAAATCGAGTTTTTCAAGTACAATATATGTCGGATTTATTTATTTTCTAACGAGCGGGAATTCCCGGGATCCCGGGAAATTCAGAAAAAAATCCCGCTGTCCCGGGAAATGAAAAAGTCCGGGAAAAGAAAAATCCTACTGTTCGTGCATTATCATAAATATGCATGCTCTTCCATACATAGATGCATAGATTACCATACATGCATCCATATATGCCCACACTTGTGCATTAAAGAAATTTTAAGTTATATCTGCATTTATGGTCATACACGTTCATTCATCTTCATGTATGTTCATACATGTACATTAGGGAGTCCCCTAAAATAACGATTTGCCGATTTTCGTTTATTACACCACCCCCCCCCCCCCCACAAGTTTTCTTAGAAATGGTCCCAAATGGAAGAAATAATTTTTTTTATTTTTTGGGAAACGTTAACCCGTGCCTAAAGTGTGATGCAAATGGCACTTTTTTGGAAAAAAGTGTATTATTATAAAAATTCCCAAAATTCGAAAAAAAAGTATTTTTTATTTTATTTATTCATTTAATGTAGTCGAAATGATTCAGATATGGAATTTTGACTTCATCGGATACCATTAACCCACTTTAGCCTGGAATCCAAAATGACCCACGAATTTGATAAAAATGAAAAAACATGTTTTTTTTTTTAAATTAATTTTAGAGATTTTTTAAAATGCCTAATTGGGAGATGTCGATTGCTATGTGTACCACATAATGGTTGATATTAAAGAAAAAAATAAATTGGAAAAATGATAATTCGAGTTTGTGCTTGGAGCGACTGCTTCCCAGGACATTTTACAAAAAATTGCTCATTTTGTCAAAAATTTAACAAAATTTTAATGTTTTCATCAAAGTTTACATATTTTTCATAAAATTATCACCTAAATTTGGAAAGACTATAATTATCTTTACATTTGTTTAAAAAATCTTTAACCCTTAGTGGCTTGGGGTCAGAAAAGACCCATGAAACTTAATATTAATTATGACTACGAGATTTTAAAGCCATTAAATTGACAAAAAAATCTCATCTGGATAAAAACAATTATTTTATGTAACATGATCCATACGGGGTTAGTTTTTATACTTTTGGCCAAAAACGACGAATTTTGGGAATTTTTAATAATAATACAACTTTTTTTCCAAAATGTTATGATCATATACGAACATACATTAAACCTGTATGATCCATATATGTATATTTTTAGCCGGATAGTTACAAATAACAGCGTGGTCCCACAGCCCCAACGAAAAAAGAATTGATTAATTGATAATATATGCAAAAAAAAAAAAATACAAATTTAGAATTGTGAGATGATAGCGCCTAAAGCCCGTGAACTTATCTCAATTTATTCTCGGGTTAAGACCTCTACTAGCCTTAACCACTGGTAAACAAATTTTTTGAGTAACTTATCTAAATTTTAACCTAGAATTTATTCTAACCAATGCTAAAATTTAACCATAGAAATTAATGTGGTTAAGAAACTTAACCCAGGCTATTTTAAAACAATTCACCCTACATAAGATATTTTAATAAATTAAACTTGTAGGATGATTATAAAAAAAAATCTAAAGCGCAGCTTTAACCAAACTTCGACTAAGAATCGTTTATGATACATATAAGTATGTTCGATGTACATTTCCCCACTTTACCAAAACTTACAAAAATTGCATCAGTACTTAAAATCGTGCACAAATTTCTGCTATTTAGGATTTACTTTTAATATTTTACTTGCTGATTCCAAATCTATATTCCGAATTCGACTCTCACCTCTCAAATTTAAGAAATCGTGATTAAAATGCGGAAAATATCTTTTTTTATCTTTTTTGAAATACTATACAAAACGCATCCAAATAGCTTAAGGAGGGAGATGACATTCGCGGCAGAGAAAAAGACCTTTTTTTAAAAATTCATAACTCAGTCAAAAACAAAAATTTTTCCACAAATTTTTTATTATTATTGTAGAGAATTGAACAAATTACAAGAAAAAAAATATATTTTTCACTCCAACATGCTTTTATAGAGCTCCAAACTGGCGGCAGAGAAAAACGGGGCCTCGTGGTTGCAGCGCTGGGAGTCGCAAAAATTGTCCGATCTGGAAAAAAATGACTTTTTTAAATCTTAACAAAATTGGTTATCGTATGACACGAGCTTTTTTTTAAATTTTTGGTGATGTTCCAAATTTGAAAGTGTGTTTTTTCGAAAAAAATATTGACTTTAAAAATTCATAAAAAATAGAAAAAAATTTAAAAAAAAGCTCGTGTCATACGACAGCGAATCAAGTTTAAAAAAAATAAAAAAAAAAAAAAAAAAATTTCGTCAAAAAATGAACCCACTAGTGCCGCAAACAGTACGAAAAATATGGTTTCGAGATAAACGCGTTCAAAGTTTGTGTATATACCAGCTGCCGTACGAAAAATTAAAAATGTGCTCTCACTAATCCGGCTGTAACTTTTGAACCCGTAGGAATTTTTACATGAAATTTTTTTTCTTAGAATCTTAAGAATATTTACTAAAATACAAAATTATAAAAAAAAGTTGATTTCAAAAAACGGCCAATGTCATGTCCCCCCTTAAGACTTTTTGTTACAATGGTAGTAAAGAATGACCTTTGTTCTCTAAACTACATCGGACAAAATTTTTTTAATTTGTGTATCGTCATAGGAAAAAATTTATTTGAAAACCACTCTCAGAAAAACAATTATTCCATAAATGTTGTGTAACTTGCATTTAAGGATTTAGAATCAGCGTATCATATTCAAAATGAATCATGTATTAAAGCTAAAACCGCTGAAAGTTTGTTGAGGTGTGTTATCAAGGTTTTGCAGAATTTTGAGTACAAGACTAACGAAATGTGACCCAATCATGTTTTAAATATTGTAAAAGTATGTGAGGAACCCCTGGACAGCCCACAGTTTTGACTCGCAATTACAAAAAGATACAAAATCATACACAGCGATTACTTTTCTTCTCACTATGATGTGCTAATCACATAAATTGCCTTAATTTAATAATCATCACACAATTTCCACTGTGTTTTTTTTTGTAATTTTATGCGCGAATCTTTCCGCGGTTGTCTCGATAAGCACGAAATATTAATTAATATTTCAAATAATTCACTTTTATTTTATAGACTTACCAAATGGATTTAATCAAATCACCTCGCGTAGTATGCAAAAAGACATAATCATTTTATAGTATTAAGCGACCGCGAATCTTGAAAAAACGACGTGGTCAAGTGTATTATTTTTTTATGAACAAAAACTTTTAAGTTTTCCGTATAGAAAAAAAAATTTATTGTTCTTAATTTTTGTTTTTCCTTGTGTTTTTATTCTGACATTTCATACTAAGGTTAACTACACAGAGTTAAAATATTACCCGTTTTTTCTAATCACTTGGATTTAATAAATCCAAAAAGTATTTCTAAAAGCGGTCAACAGATGGGGTTAGATTCTTCATATTTTAAAAAAATTTTCTGTCCGACAATTCTTTCACCCTAATTTTTAATACCGAATTCGATGATGAAGGATTTTACTTTAACTTTTAATTTATAATTATATTTTACATAAAACAGTGATAAACAGTCTGCCTTTTCAGTTTTATCACTTCAATTTATATTTTTACACAATTGAAAAATTCCATTGCAATATTTAATATTCACTAATTGGATT
The DNA here is from genome assembly GCA_949987735.1 of Leucophora obtusa. Taxonomy (NCBI): domain Eukaryota; kingdom Metazoa; phylum Arthropoda; class Insecta; order Diptera; family Anthomyiidae; genus Leucophora; species Leucophora obtusa. The sequence continues at coordinate 103,157,178 of OX465295.1, read as the reverse complement.
TAATTAAATTACTTACTGTAGAGTGAAAAATTGCCATTTCTATTTGAGCTATTTCTCCATGTCCAAGGTGAAAAATATGTATTTGGTGAGGTGTAGTTTTTTTTCTAAACATATTTCATAAAAAAAATTTAATAAAAATCTTTTATTTGTTAGTTTTTCAATTTAATTTTCATACGTATTTTTTTCTGACATTAAATTAATAGGCTGTTGCATATATTTGTGCTTTATTGTGGATTTATTAAATCCAGCTTTTTTTTGGATTTATTAAATCCTTTTTGTATGAAAAATTCTAAATCCAGGTGATTAAAAAACACGCTAATTGATAAGTTATTATGGTTGAATTTTGCTAGGGATAAATATTTAGTATTGGTTAGTTACCCATGGTTAAAGTTAACTCGAGATAAGTTAATGGGCCTAAATCAGTTAACGCGATAAAATTAAATATCTTTATTATTTTGTTTTAAATAAAAATGGACTTACGTAACTTTTGTAATAAACTTTTTACATAAGTTTCGTTTTTCTTTTATTTTAAGGGGATTGAGTTTTTAAAATATGGTTTATTAAAAGTTTAAATTTGAAAATTAAACACAAACAAATATTTGCTTAGAATATTTTAGTCTTAAGCTGTTACTTAAATGATCCAATTTAAGATGTGAATTGTATGAATAAGGCAAAATGTTAAAAACAAAATGAAGAAGAAATGAAACATATTTGTCCTCTAGTCCTCTTTCTTTGCATTTCATTATGGAAATGAATTAATTAATTTGCAAACTTTAGGATTGAGTTGATGACGCCAAAATGGTTGTATTGTTTCACATGGGGTGGGATTGATAATTAACCTATAGATAATAATATTATAAAGTCTAGCGGCGATATATACATACATATTTATAAGGCTGGAGAGTGGAAAGCGAATATACGATTTCTATATCGGTCTCTATGCGGAAAATTCTACCTCTATTGGAGGCCATTTTAAGGGCCTAACGAAAAAAATTGTTAAATTGCTTGTATTTTAGCTTATTATAACTATACTCAGAAAAAAAGTTAGTAAAAAAATTTGTAGACAGTTTCCAATCGCACTTTACTATTTTTATACTGATTTTTAGTACAATTTTTTTTAGTAATCATTTTTGCTCTTCTCTTATTGCAAATTACGGATTTTTTTACTAATTCACGCTGCTGATTTCAGCAAAATATTTTACTAATTTTACAAAACCTAGTGCTAAATTTAGCAGAAAAATATCCTAATTTAAATTTTTTTTTGATTTTTTACAATTCTTGTTTAGTTTATATTTGCTACTGTTGATATATTCTTAGTTTGGAAATAACACTCGGAAAATTTTATTGTATCTCTAATGCATAAAAAGGTAATAACTGGAGAACCGTTTGCAATTTGGATCCAAATTTCAAGTACGATGAAGTAATTATACGGTTATTACAATCGAAAGAAAAAAAGTTTTTTTTTTCAGATTTTACAGTTTTTTTTAGTTCACTTTTTGCTAATTTCAGCGGATTGATTTTAAATTACAGTTTACAAAAATTTACTGAAATTTAGTAGCTGCAACTAATTATTGATACTAATTTCATTGCACTAAAATTATGATATTTAGTAAGTTTTTTAACTGATTTTGGCAAATCGATTTTGAATTGCATTTTACATAAATTTTACTAAAATTTAGTAGCGGCTACTAATTTTTTCTACTAATTTTATTGTACTACAGATCAGTAGTCATTACAGACTTTTTTGCTTGAGTGTAGGGTTTTTCTTTTCCCGGACATTTTCATTTCAGCAGCGGTAAATTTTTGCTAAGTATGGAAATAATAAATAAAATTCGACATAATTTGTATTTTAATACAAATACTAAAGTGTCTTTAGTACGATACTAACCTTAGCAAAAAATGTATTTATTGCAAGGTTGGCAACCGAAACGAATAACGGTATAGGTATCGGTATTGGTATCGATTTTTTATTTGTTTCGGTATCGGTATCGGTAACGGTATTTTAATCATTTCGGTATCGGTATAACCGATACCGAAACATTAATACCGGTATATACCGGTATTATTGAAAAAATTTACAAAAATATAAAAAAAACGTTCTTATTTATAAAAAAACTCAATTTTATTAAATTTTTATAAAGGATAAATATTTAAGTTATTAAAAATTTCTAACAACGGAAGTACTTCAGCCTAAACACTCCGATTTTGATAAAATTTGGATATGTGATTGAGAAAAAAATCTAAGATCGACCTGTCTCAGCTTATCGGCCACCTCGGAATTTTAAGGGTCCAAAAAGGGGTTCAAAAATGGGTCCTTTTTAGGTTTTTTTGCTTTTTAACCCTCTAGTGCGCCGTGATGCAAATTTGAATCATACGTAGTTTCTCTTCGTAGTTTCAAAATTTGAAAACAGTTTTGTATAAATGTTCGTTGTACGTTGTCTCCATTTAAGTAGGCGTCGTTTTCTCTGCTTTTGAAGTACCGTTATAGCAGCATTGAATTATTGTGCAATTTTGAAGTGTCTGCTCATTAGTTTATTGTGCGTAGAGGAAACAGTGTTTTTTTCTGACCTTAAATTTAATTAATTTCAAACAAGTTTCTTAACAGTTGTGATTTTTACATAAGTTACACTCTTTTTTATTAAAATCTAATAGTGTTTATTGTTTTTTTTGTGGTAAGTACTTTGATGTGTATAAAAAACGGTTTGATGCAAATTTGCATCACTGCGAATTTAAGTGATAGTAAAAAAAAATTTTTCGTATGTAACGAATTTTCAGGATATGTCAAGAAAACAACTTTTAGAGGAGGATATTCTCCGTATTTTGTTTGATGCTGCTGCAAGTGAAGATGAATTAGACGACTCCGATGATGAAGATGAAATTATGGAAGGTAAGCTTCTAAATAATGAAGATCTAGAGTACCTTCTGGGTGATGAAAATATTGTGGATCCCATGAACGACTTGAATAGTGAAGATGAAAATGTAACTGAAAATATAGCTCCAGAAATTCCGGAAATTCTACTTGGTGCCACAAATTTCTTAACACGAGAGGCTTGCAGACATATTGTCTGGAAAAAAACTGAATTTTCTGTCAGTGAAGACGAAATAAAATTTGGAGGAAATCCCGATTTGCCGGAATTTATAAAGAACTTTCAGACTCCATTCCAATTTTTCAACTACTTCTTTGATGACGACATTTTACAACATATAGTTGAGGAATCTAATTTGTATGCGAAGCAAAAAAATATTGAAGAGAGCTTTATTTTGGAAAAAACTGATATTTACCAATTTATGGGCATCCTAATTTTGTCATCAATAGTGAATTACTCCAATATTCGCCTTCTATGAGACAGCCAAATTGGTTTGGACTGTGTAAAGGAATGCATGCCTCAAAAAAAATTTGAAAAGATACGATCAATATTTCATGTGAACAATAATGAAAATTTCATTGCCGATCAAACAGATCCTTGTTACGACAAATTATACAAGATTCGGCCACTGGTAGACTGTTTAAATGAAAAATTTTCATCCATTCCGTTAGAAGAACGCTTATCTGTTGATGAACAAATGTGCGCAAGTAAAGCCTCGCATCATTTGAAACAATATATGCCTGCAAAGCCACACAAGTGGGGCTACAAATTATTTGTACTTTCCGGAGTATCAAGTTTTGCATATAATTTTGAAATATATACGGGCCAAGACAATTTGCCGCATAAACGTTTGCCAAGTGAGCCTGATCTAGGAGCTTCTGCCAACGTTGTTGTACGACTATTACGAAATGTCCCAAATGGATGTAACTATAAAATTTACTTCGACAATTATTACACTGCCATCCCGTTGCTTGTTTATTTAGGAAAAAAGGGCATACATACAGTTGGAACAGTCAGACGAAATAGGATACAAAATTGTAAATTACCAACTGATCAAGAAATAAAAAAATGTCCTAGGGGATCATCATTTCAATTCGTTGCTGACTGTGAAGGTTTAGAGCTCGCAAACGTCTTGTGGAAAGATAATAAGAACGTAACTCTTCTGTCCTCATTCGTTGGCGTGGAACCAGAAAATGATATTAGCAGATTCGACCGTCGGGAACGCAAGTCGATCATGGTTAAGTGCCCAGCGATTGTCAAAGAGTACAACCGTCATATGGGCGGTGTTGATCTCTTAGACAGCATGATGGGGCGGAACCGAATCAAAATGAAAACCAGAAAATGGTATATGCGTTTAGTTTACCATCTACTGGACCTAGCAGTTACAAATGCTTGGTTTTTGTATAAGAGAGCAACAGGGAATACGACTCTTACACTATTAAAATTTCGTAAAGATCTGGCATTGACACTTTTAAAAATAAACACAAAACAGAAACGTCCAAGAACCAACGATTCCCCTTCTGTCGAAAGATTGCATGTCCAAAAGCAAAAACGAGGTCCAGCGTCAGCTATACCATCCGTAGATATCAGGCACGATCATGTGGACCACTTACCGGAATTCCAAGAAAATAGGGTAAGATGCAAGCTGCCGGGTTGTAAGGGCCAAAGTCAACTGATTTGTAGCAAGTGTAACATAGCTTTATGTCTAACAAAAACCAAAAACTGCTTTGTAAAATTTCATAAAAAATGAACAAAATTAAAATGGTATCTTTTTTTTAAAAAATGTAAAAGTTCATAAACAATAAATAAATAATACTTTGGTTTTTAAAAAGAAACAAAAACATTGTCCATTTAAATCACTATTGAAGTATAAAAATTTTAGATTTTGAATTTACAGCTAAATGCGCAATGATGCAAATTTGCATCAAAGGATTTTTCGCCTCCTGCGCCCTTATAAACGAAAATTATACAAACTGCTAGAACAAACGTTTGTTTTTTAACCATTTCCTTTCGTTTAAGTAGTATTTTATTTAATTTGGTTTTCTTGCGCACTAGAGGGTTAAGATATTTCGACCAAAGGAACCATGTGCAAGTGTGGTATTGTTGGAAAGCAATTTTTGAGGGCTTTTCACTGGTAGCTTTTTTTGGTACTTTTTTGCTCTTTCGAATTTGCTGTTTTAAAATTTTCAAAAATTTTGGGTGCTTTATATGGAGAACTATATTGCTATGGCTGCTGAATTCATATATATTAGTCCTTATTAAATTTAAGCGGACACGTGTTTTTGCATTTTTCGATATTCGCACTACATCAGGTTTGCCAAAATTTTCCCCGAAACACCTTTTTTGGTACATTTTTAAAGAATTTAGGCCTCTTTCTGTGCTAAACATAGGAAATATGTACATCAAACTTCATATTTTGATGAATATATTAATCCTGTGATATACTCTTTTTTAATTTCGTAAATTTGAAATGTGCTCCCATACAAAAAGTTTAAAAACATGCGTTTTTTACATACTCCGTCTTTTTTATATAAAATGTTATACTTATTTCCACATTAGATCATTTATTTTTTTATAAGCTTTCCAGTGATGTATAACATGATATATATATATAACCGTCGTTAAATAAAATAAGGGAATAAAGGCATTTAAGTTATGCTCTCTTACAAAAAAGTACCAATGGTTATTTTGCAGAATATAGGCCCTATATTAGAGTGTTTTTTTTGTTGTTTTTGATTTTCGGAACACAAGTTGATTCACTACAAATATTTTATATTTGTATTGAGATCATATAATAAAATAAAAAAAAAAGTTTATAAAATTAATAAAAGGATTCTCTAAAAGAAACTGTAAATTCAATTAAAGGTTTAAGATACCAGTTTATATATTAAATTATATTTACTAAATTTGTCACAAGTTAGAGAATATTTATGAAGTTAAATAAATTAAAAACAATGTTGCCAATGCAAACTAAAGACTGATAACCGCACTTTGAATTTATAACACGATTTTCTATTAACAATGGATAATAAAGTTTAATTGTTTAACAATTTTGTATTAAAAAAATTTGTATTTTTGCTAAAAACGTGAAAAAAAAACTATTTTTTAAAACCGATTCCATACCTGTACGATACCGGTATTAAGGGAAAAGGTTTTTGAATACCGGTATTTTTTGAAATCAAGAATTTCGGTATTGGTATCGGTATCGGTTGTCAATTTGAAAGGGTTTTGAAACGGATAACGGTATTATAACGGTATCGGTTGCCAACCTTGATTTATTGTCATAACTTTTGCAAATAAAAACTTTTTTGCTTGAAATTTTGCAAGAGTAGTTTTTAGAGGTGACGCCATATTATACTAAAAGTTGGACTTTCGGGACATCTTGGAAAGCTATGCTGCCATACAAAATTTTTGAAAAATCGCGATTTTAACGTACACGCCTCTATAGACAAATAAATTTTTTTATTGAAATATTTTCTATTTTTTTTTTTAATTTTATTTTATCGGGATATACATTAATTGAATTAAAGGAATTAAATATGCTAAAATCCCAAACGTATTTAACAAATTGTAAAAAATAATCCGTTGTAGGCATGTCCCTATCCGGATTTCATTCTTGCCTAAGGAAATCGTCAGGGGACGACGTTTTTAGAATTTCTGGAAATATTTGTGAAGTTAAATTACAAACTCAATGAGAATTTCTTGTTCTCGTCTAGGAGCGTTATTAAATATTTAAAATATCAAAGAAAAAACAAAAACAACAACAGAAAATTTTCCACAATTTGCTTTGTCATCTTCCAATGTACTACTCTGTTGTTTTGACAGATCTAGCAATGTAGTGACATCCATTCATGTAGAAACAACAATAGAAAACAATGTTTTCTAAAGTGTCAGTAACATTTAAATTTGCACAAGCACTTGCATATTAGTTTTTTTTAAATTTTTCCTTTTAATTGCTTGCTTACTAAGGCATTACATTTATTAAGGTACATTTCGCGACTAAAATCGCTGAAATAGCAAAAAACCATAAAAACCTATATAAAACGCTAACTAGTGGTTTAAATATCAAGACTAGCACATCGCATTTATATCCAAAATATGGCCACAGGTCCTGTGCTTACATTTTAACACAAAAAAACTCATATTAATTGAATTAAAAAATTTTTTTGTATAAAAAACTGAATGGATAACCGTCAAACTTTAAAGACATTTAGCGAAAAATCTGTACCATTGATCGAAAAATAAGGTACGCCATTGTAATCAGCATGTCCGAAATATATAGAACTGATGGTCAGATCTCCATTAATTTTTTGAGTGTCATGCAGTGTTATTATAGTTATGGCAACAAAGACATTACCGATTTTAGATCTTTAAAATTCTAAAAACTTCGGACATATATAAAATCGTTAAATTAAAAAATCACCGTAGCTAAAATTTTTGTGTCAAAAATTACCGAAATTTTTTTTTATAAAATTTTTCCGTGCACCGGTTTTTAATTTAATTTTATATGTACACTTAACCAAAAAAGTCTGTAATGGCTACTAAAAATTTTGCTGTTGTTACGGGGAATTTAACTGTTTTGAGGCCAGCGGTATTTTTTGCTAATTTTAGCAACACATGTCTGCTGATTTGTAGTATAATAAAATTAGTAGAAAAAATTAGTAGCCGCTACTAAATTTTAGTAAAATTTATGTAAAATGCAATTCAAAATCGATTTGCTAAAATCAGTTATAAAACTTACTAAATATCTTAATTTTAGTACAATGAAATTAGTATAAATAATTAGTTGCAGCTACTAAATTTCAGTAATTGGCTGTAAACTGTAATTTAAAATCGATCTGCTGAAATTAGCAAAAAATTGTACTAAAAAATAAAAAAAAAACATATTTTTAAATTAGTATATTTTTCTGCTAAATTTAGCACTCGGTTTTGAAAAATTAGTAAAATGTTTTTCTGAAATCAGCAGCGAAAATTAGTAAAAAAATCCGTAATTTGTAAAGAAATAAGCGCTGCAAATGCTCCTTTGAATTTTATTAGTATCGGTCCATCTTTAGATCTAGCCTCCATGGTTTTCTGTCCATACATTTCTCCTTTTAAAATTTGTAGTCAAGTTCAAATGAGTTTGCAAATTTGAAGTAATTTTGATAATAGGTTGCTACAAAATAAGGTAAGCAAACAAATTATAGTCAGTCCAGCTCGGTCATGACATATTTAATACCAACAAAGCACGATTTGGGTCATATTTCGGAAAGCGGACCACATTAAGGTGTTTCCGCATTGTAATATTTTGTACACAAATTTTGTGGTACACAGATATTATAAAATTTCATATGCAGTAATTAGAAATTTATTAATTTAGATCGAGGCCAATTTCCTTATTATGAATTAACATAATAAGTACTTTTTTTCAAAACTGCTATTTTTCTTCATCAGGATATTCTCCTGGCAAATACTTCACATAGTTTTTGCTTTAGTTTTTGCTTTTTGCCTCTACATTTTCAAGAATGAAAAGACGATCGTTTCGGGGATTTTCCAGGTCCCCTTCATCAGTTTTCTTTAGAAAGTGGTGGCAATAGTGCAATGCAAATTTAAGTATTAAAGTCTCATATTAAATATACACCCAGAAAACAGATTCGTGCTTACAACCGAATTTATTGCCAATCGAATGCTTCGGTTGTGATAACAGAATTTTTCAGTTGTGACTACCAAATTATTGTTGAGGCAATAGAATTTATGTTGCCATTATCAAATAACTATTCACTTCATTGATATTCAGTTGTCTCAACTGAAAAATTCGGTTACGGCAACCGAACCATTCGATTGGCAACAAATTCGGTTGTAAGCACGAATCTGTTTTCTCTGTGTAGTTTGCTACTACTACAAAATTATCGTTCGTTTTTTTTTTCAAAATTATATGATTTGTGTTCACACTGTAATATTCTACGATTCTACATGATCTTTTGAGAGATCTTTCTGTTAAATATTACAGTGAAGAAAGGCGTTTATTATATGGTCTGAAGAATTAACAGTGCAATAAATAAACTGAAAATTCTGATTTCATAGCAAAGGTGACAGGATAAAGTGAATTCAGAATAAGAAAAAGCTGTAAGAGGTCTTTGTAATTCCCCCGTATGAACAATTTTAAAATTCGGTATTTCAAAATTTGATCACGGCTAATAAATTAGCTATAATCTTATTTTTTTAAATAAAATGTACTCTTGTGATATAAAAAAATAAATCACTTAGCTGTAAAAAAGGAGTAATTTTAAACGATTTTGTCAGTTTTAAAATGTTTATAGTAAAAAATATTCAGTTGAATTCACGACATCCTTAGTTATTTTTCAACAGCTAAAAATAACTACATTTTGTCGTCTTCTAAACTGTATATAGATTTCTTTTAACTGCCACTGCTATAGTCTTAGTATTAATCTTCATTATTATATTAATCTTATGGTTGCTTACAATAATTATACAAATAAAAAAAACCAATGCATATTACAGGTATTCATTTAAAATATTACGCCTCGTATACTGTGTATATGTTGTAACAAGGCAAATAGACTATACAAGTCACTTGCACAATAACGAGTTTGTTCAAGTCACCTTACTCGTCACACACCACTCAAGTAAACGGTGCAATATTCATTTTAATTTACACATAGCAGCAGAAACATGTAGCGGATTGTTATTGCTATGAGGAAATATTAGTCCTTAAAAGCTTTATTTTACACTTTGCGCAGGCCAAAATACCAGAAATTCGTTGGTGATGTCAATAAATTTATATTAACATTTTTTACTTTACGTTTATTGATACTTTTAATTTTTTTATCCGTATTTATGATGTTCACTCTTCAAAAATTACTGCTGAACTGTGCTAATTTCAGCATACACCTCGCAAATGACTTGCACAAGTTCTAAAATATTGCGTAAAAATCAAAATCGTTTTGATTTTTACTCAAGTCTAAAAATATACTTGTACAAGTACACAAACCAAGCCACACACTGTTCAACTGACCTGCACAAACTCATTATTGTGCAAGTAACTTGATTAGTCTATAGGCCGCATAAGTTTACTCGATTAATGTCAAAACTAGTTTAAGAGCCCTGGTAAATATACGCTTACATTTTTCTGTGTAAACTTTTCCGTATTTATACATACATTTAAATATTGTCAAAAATAAAATTCCCAGCCAGTCAGCCAGCAATTCCGGAGCGCTCATAAATAAGATTTTTAAATGGATCATAGAAATGATTATTGTTTTTTTTGAAAACACTCTTTTTTTTGGTAAAAAATGTGAACCCTGAGAAAACAATCCAAAAAATTGTCTCTACAATCTAAAAAGCTCTCTCAAAACGAGGGTTCATTTTTCGGACTCAAAGAATATTCAACAATTATTTAAATTTATGAAGAAAATCTCAATTTTATACGTTTTTTTTTCGGAGTCATTTCTGAGTACACAGGGGGCTCTTTTGGACGGACCACTTTCATAGGAAAAAGTGGACAAATGTTTATGTTTTTGGAGCTCAATTCTGAGTCATTAATGCTCATCTTTGTTTGCTGGGTTATTTTGAATTTTTTTGTGTGTTGTTTTTTATTTTTTATTTTATTTGTTTTTAAATAATACAAATCTAAAAAATTCTGTGTTTAAATTATGAAAAGATCGAAAAAGTGGCTAAATGCAAAATTGAAATGTGAATAGTTTTAAAAGGTGCGTTCATTCAAATAAACAGTTAAAGTTGTAAATATACGCGATTACAAAAATACACGGTTTACGAGGGCATAAATCCAGTTAGATGAATCCCACTATTATTCTCTTATATACAATTATACATATTGTCTTGATAATTACTAGGGCAAGGAATTTCATGCAAATTCATGTTTTTTCTCGATAGTCCGAAACTAATATGGATTAAATATTTATCCGCATTATCAAATTTAGAACAAAATTGCATCAATTTGTAGTTGCATGTTTTGTCAAAAGTGCATGTTTTGTCAAAAGTGCATGTTTTTGCATATATTGACCTGAAGTGCATATTTTGTGCCTTTTTAATGCATATTTTAAGCTTTTTAATGCATATTTGTGCATTTTTCTTGTTTTTTAGTAACATTTTTAATATTTGTTAAAAAAAATTTTAAAAATTATAGATTTTCATATTCGGATTAAAAATAAAAATTTGGTTTTGTTATTTAAAAGAAAAAAGCTTTTTTAAAAATCATGTTGATCCAAAAAAAGCAATAAACTCGCTGTTTATTTGAAAAATAAATGAATTATATACTTTCTATCAGAGCTTTGAAGAATTAATTTCTTAATTCAATTTTTCAATTCTGAATTAAAAATTCGATGAACTAATTCACTAAGCACCATATATTGAATTGAATTAATTCATATTTGCTTTCGTTCGATTTATTTTGTTACGAATTAATTCAATTGCAATAGTTATTTTTATTAAATCAAATGAATTAATTCACTGGTGAACGCGTTCAATTTTATAAATCGAAAGGAAAAAAAGTGAATTAATTCCTTACTGAATTAACTCACCACTGAATTCATTCAATTTCATTTTCATTCAGTGAATTAAAAAAAAAATAAAATTACATTCAGTGAATTAAAAAAAAAAATAAAAATTTCACTGAATTGAAAAAAAAAATAAAATAAGTTCACTGAATTAAAAAAAAATAAAATAAGTTCACTGAATTCAAAGCCTGTTTTCTGCCGTTCAGTAGAAAAAAACAATAATGTACAAATAAAATTTTTAAATAAGCAATTTTACAGCGTTGCTAGTAACAAATTAGAAACCGGATGCTATTTATCAACCTACATGATTCAAAAATAAAGCCTTTTACTATTAAAAATAAAAACTTTACATATATAGATAAATTTGGAAAAAAATATAACTACTAATTTTTCAAACTAGTTATATAGTTATATTTTTTTCCAAATTTATCTATATTTGTAAAGTTTTTATTTTTAATAGTAAAAGGCTTTATTTTTGAATCATGTAGGTTGATAAACAGCATCCGGTTTCTAATTTGTTACTAGCACACGCTGTAAAATTGCTTATTTAAAAATTTTATTTGTACATTATTGTTTTCTTCTACTGAACGGCAGAAAACAGGCTTTGAATTCAGTGAACTTATTTTATTTTTTTTTAATTCAGTGAACTTATTTTACTTTTTTTCAATTCAGTGAACTTATTATTTTTTTTTTTTAATTCACTGAATGTAATTTTATTTTTTTTTTAATTCACTGAATGAAAATGAAATTGAATGAATTCACTGGTGAATTAATTCAGTAAGGAATTAAATCACTTTTTTTTCGTTCGATTTATAAAATTGAACGCGTTCACCGGTGAATTAATTCATTTTATTTAATAAAAAGAACTATTGTAATTAAATTAATTCTTTGAATTTGTTGTTTGATGAACGCATTCAGTTGAATGAATTCAGTGAATTACTTAAGAAAATGAATTCATTCAATTCTAGAGAAAATTGAATTCGATTGGTAGGGAATTCATTCAAAAAGGAATTAATTCTTCAAAGCTCTGCTTTCTATATTTTAAGATGCTTCATTTTTGCAAAAATAAGTATTTCTAGTGCATATTTCATATGTTTGTAATGCATATTTTTCTTTTTTAGCTGCATTTTTTAGGCGCATATTTTTGTTTTTTAAGTACATGAAATTCCTTGCCCCAATAATTACATTCCTCCCCTCTAGAATCATATTATATTCTGAATTAGGAGAGTCCGTGTTAATTGTTATAATGCTAAATCTAACCACGTTTTTAGGTTGTGCATATTTTTTAACAATGATATTGGTTTGCTTTACGTTTTGTTTGCCAAGAAGGCGTCTCAAATGTTCTTGTTTCATTTGTTACTACACTCAAAAATATTAGTAAAATGTCTTGTATATCAATTGTACTAGCTTTCGTACTTTTTTATGAAATTGTATTTTCTGCAAAAGTTTAAGTTATATTTTTTCAGCACTAAACCAATTTGAAACTAATACTTTTCTAATATATGTTGCTAATGAAATTGTGCTGATAAACAAATGTGGAAATTTCCTTTGTGATCCCTTTCGCTTTTTAAAGAAATATGATTTTAATTATATATGAAAGTGATATTTTGTTATTTCCTTTTCTGTTTTTTAGAATTATAGAAATGCTGTACTATTATTTATGCCAACAATAAAAATATAAGTTATTAAGACATAATTTTGTTTATATTTTATTTACGTGTACAATTATTTTTACATATTTTCAGACCTTTAATTAAAAATCATCTCGACAATGTGAAAGTCCGAAAATTTTTATATTTTACAAGGTTTTCTAAATAATTTTCAAAGCAATTTCTATATTTAAATGTTCATCAAATACACAGAAAAAAGTATCACACAATTTTAAGTAATTAAAAAAATTTTTTGGCTTTTTACTTAGATATCTAACAATTTTTTTATTAAATGTTTGTAAATTGTATCAAAAATATCAAAAAAAATAGCCTTAGAATTTTTTGAAACAAAAAAAAAAAACAAATCATTTATTTTTTGTTTTCAATTGCTCAAATGTTTGTAAATTGTAACAAAAATTTCAAAAAAGTATTTTTTTTTTGTCAATACGACAACATAAAGCGAATAATTGTTTTAATATAACAAACTCGTTGTTGAATTTTATTTTTTTATTTTTAACAAATACAAACAAGTTACAAAAAAAAATTATTGTATTTACAAAACACATTGTTAAAAAAAAATTGATTTTATTTTTAACAAATTACAAAAAGTTACAAAAAGGGATTTGTATATACAAATTCCATTGTTGGTGCCTTTTTAAAAACTTTTTTGTTTGTTTATGCAAAAAAGGTGTTTAACATTACAAACAGAATTTTTTAAATTTTTTCTGTGTAATTTAACAAAATTATAATTTCTTTAAAATATTTTTTTAGTTTTTTCATTCTACTAATATTCAGCAAAAAGTGTTATTGATTATAGCAAGAATTTTTTGATTTGGAATCGACTAAGTCTTAGCACAACTTTTGCTGAATTTACTAATTTTTTGTACAAGTCAGCTAGCTGATTTTCGGCAAAACGTTTTTGCTGAAATTAACAATTTTTGTACTAGCACCGTACTGACTAAAATTTTTATGAGTCATCAAAATTTTTCTGGCTTTACTGATTTTTTTTGAGTGTACTTATACATGTATGCAAATAATTTAAACCTAGTTGATGTTGTTGTTTTTTTGGTTTTGTAATTATTAAAAATCAATGGCAGATAAAAATACTTTTCTGCATTTAAAATATATATTTTAAAATATACCAACTAAAAAAACATAATATTAATTGCCTAGAGCATTAGGAAGTGCCGATATAAAATAGCTTTATTGTGAAATGATTGCAGTAGTAGCACCTAAACGATGTGTTCACTCAAAAAAAGTCAGTAAAAGTTGCTGTGTCAGCAAATTTTAATCCCGTGCGTGCTTGCTAAAAACTTGGTAATTTCGGCAAAAGGCTCTTACTGAAAATCAGCCACCTGATTTTTACCAACAAAAATAGAATCTCAGCAAAAGTTTTGCTAACACTTAGTCGATTGCAAATGAACAAATCAAAAAACCTTCTAGCGAATATTAGTAGACTGAAAAAAGCTCAAATTATATTTTAGTTAATTTATTTGCTGAAAATTTAAGTTTAAAATGTGTTTTTTCGTGATTCCTTTGTACATTATTAAGGAAAAATGTCCAGGCTTGCACTGACCCTGGCAAAAATGTCTGTCCTTGTATTTCATATACCCGACTAAAAAAGTTTTCATATAATCTTATATGGTTTGATATAATTATAAATGTTTATATGCGTGGCTTTATATAACCATATACATTTATATTAACACTTTGGTTTCCCGGGTAAAAACAGTTACATATAGTCGTATAAAATGCGATTAAGTTATATCCGAAAAATGGCCCGATGTAATTGTATCAGTTGTTTATAAGTTTTTATCTAATTGTATCAGTTTAGATCTCAACTAATAAAATTATTTATAAACCCTATTAAAAAAAATTAATAGGCAGCTTTATATGGTAATATATAACTTAATGTGATCCATATACCATTTTTTTTTTTTTTTTTTTTTTTACAAATAAAATTTTTAAATAAGCAATTATCTTACTTTGACTCTAGATCATAAATTAATATCACTTTCTGTTTAAATTATTTTCCAATCAAAGAAAGATGATACAATTTTTACAAGTAAATTACAAAGAATAAAATTTTTTTAAGACCAGCAAGGCAGAATGCGCATTTTCGGCTTTCGCTACAAAGCCATCATCAGTCGAATCGAATCGAATTTGCAAAAATATAATTTAATAACATACATTTAATTTTAAATTTAACGGTTCGTTGTAATTCAAAAATCTGTGTTTATCATACACAGAGTTCAATAGAATCAGCTGAGATATCTTAAGAATTAAGGTTCAAAGCAAAAAAGAGTAATAATAACAAAATGATAAAAATAGCATTGTTAAATTTCATTGATGTTAGTCTAAGTTGAGTTGTTGATAACAAATTCGATTTGCTTTTAGCAGTCATGATCTAGAGTCAAACTAAAATAACATTCATTTACTTCAAATAACAGATCAACTAAAAAATTTCCCCCATTCATGTTAATTTTTTTATTTTATAAGAAAGACGCACATTTTATAAGAAAGACTAAAACTCTATCCTAGAAAAAGTTGTTCCCACAAATTTTTGTACTGTTGAGTTAAACTGAAAATTTATTTTGTCAGCTATTTCCAAGTTTATTAGCAAACATTTTTCTAAACAACTTTTTCTCGTTTTGAATTTTGGTGTTTATTGAAATAAAACAAAATTAACCATATTTCGAAAGAAGGATTTCAGTTACAAACTGTGTTATTCTAAGTTTAACGACAATCTGCGTCCTAAAAACATCCTAAATCGCATTCAATCCTCATTTCAAACATCTTTCCATCAGTAAAATTTTTCTGTATTACATCAAAATATCAAAGATCGACCAATACCCACTTTGTTAGCCAAATTGTTCTGTCGGGTATTAGTATCTAATATGAATAAAAATAAGTAATGTCAACAATATTTACTAAAATTTTGTTTGAAAATCAAATTATATTTATTTATATATAATTTGATGCAGTTAGATAGACCCAGTTTTCGGATCAAATTGTATCAGGTTAGATAACATGCTTATCTCGCTTGATATAATTATATATTCCATTATTCGGATCAAATTAGATATGGACACATATTAGGATTTATATATGGTGATATATGATTACATAACATCTTTTTTAGTCCGGTAATCACTATTTATAAACATTTTGTTTATATATTAACTTTTTGCCTCTATCTTCATTAAATTTAAATATTTTATTTTGTCTATAATTGAAATCATATTTGATCTTATTGTGTTATATTTAAATGTATGTGCATTAGACCGACTCACGGAAAAAAAGTAAAAAAAGTGCCCCCCCTCAAAATAAACCTTGGGCTGTTTTATGATGATTCCCAAAATATTTCGGGTCTAGCAATGAGAATTCACGAGCTGGAACATTTTTATAAAAGTATTTTTTTTAGTTTTTGTAAGAAATTTTCATCTTAGCTCAAGACAATATACTCAATATGGGGGCGCGTCCAGCGGTATTTATAACATGTTCAATCATATCCATACATGTCCTATTTTCAAGGATATTCTATAAAAAAAAACTAATTTTTGAATCTTTTGTACGGAGATGTTTGTGATTGAAATGTCAACCTTACACATCATAATCTATAGTCGATTTAAGTGAACACGTGTTTCAGATTTTTTTAAAATTTTATCAGAAAGTCAATTTGGAGGAAAAAATATGTTCTAAATAGGGCAATATGGATACCAAAACTTTTCTTTTGACAAGTAAATATCGCCAAGTGGATATAGTTCCGAATTTTATAATTTCATACATTTTGCACGATGCTCTGGACCAAATTTTGTTTAAAATTGTTGAGTTACTGCAATCTGCATTTGAATTCAGTATACAGTTGATGTAAGATAAAAATGATGTAAAAGAAAAAAATCCAGCGCGCGCTTTTTTTGGCGGAATATCTTTTTTTCGCGTAAAAAATTTTTGTACAATTTTAGTAATAATTTAACTTCAGTTTCTAGTAGATGTAAGAATAAAAATACAACTTAACAGAAGAAACCCAACACGCGCTTTTTTTTTTGGAGGAATATCTTTTTTTCGGGAAAAAAAGTATTATAAAATTTTATTTAGGGTCAGCATATATTTAGATGTTTCTTAAAAAATTACAGACGAGCGTATTTCAATAAAATATTTTATTTAATAATAAACCTACAAAAAATTTCATAAATTTTTTTTATTGAATTGGGGTAACTCCTAATGTTATCAAAATTTGGTCCAGAGCACCGTGAAAAATGTACTAATTTTGAAAAATTCTAAACTATATCCACTTAGCGACTATTTACTTATCAAAAGGAAAGTTTTTATATCCATATCCATATTGCCGTCTTCAAAACATATTTTCTTCACCATATTGAATTTCTGACAAAACGCGAACCTTCACGAATTTCAAAAAACCTGAAACACGTGTTCACTTAAATCCACTAGAGATTAAGATATGTAAGATTGATATTCAAATCACAATATTTTTCATACAAAAGAGTCAAAAACTTGTTTTTTTTTGTAGAATGTCCTTGCAAACAGGACATTTATAGGAATGATTGATCATGTTATATACACCGCTGGACGCGCCTCAAAAAAACCTTTCATATAATACCAATATTGTGTATATTGTCTTTAGCTAAATACCAAAATTCTGCCAAAAACTAAAAAAAGACCTTTTTTAAAAACGGTCCAGCTCGTGGGATCTCATTCCTAGACCCGAAATATTTTAGGAATCATCATAAAACAAACCAAGGTTTATTTTCAGGGGCACTTTTTTGCTTTTTTTGAATAAATTCAAATGAATTTGGCGAAAATGAATTGCAATTCATTTCCACTTCAAATGAATTGGCAAAATGAATTGCAATTCACTTCCAATTCAAATGAATTTGGCAAAATGAATTGCAATTCATTTCCCATTCAAATGAATTGGATTGATTTTGAATTAATTGAAATGAATTAAAAATGAATTGTAATCAATCAATGTGTTTGGAGTTTATTTCTTCAAATATTACTTATTTTGGTTCTGACCTTCGCTGAACGACAAAAACACATTTAGTATTGAAGAAGCAATTAGTAATTTCATTGCAATTAATTTTTAATTTTTCTAATTAATTTGAATTAATTCAAATTCAATTCAAATGAATAGCAATTCATTTGAATTGGAAATGAATTGTAATTCATTTTTGCCAAATTTATATGAATGGATTAAAATTTCATTAAATTCGTGATTTTTGTGAAAATAATTAATTCAAGGTTTTGCTATACAATTTATGAATGATTCCTTTATAGCTCTGATTACTGGTATTACTTGAAATTGTGTCTTATCGAGCCACCCTATTGGATTTTTTTTGTTTTCCAATTTGCTACTATTGTCTACTCTAATATTGCGTTTCGACTTTTCAATATGTCATCTCTCCATAATGCCTTTGGGGTTCATTGGTATTATTTTACTGTTATTACTAGAGATGGGCGTGAGTTAAAATGATAGCACTCACGTGAGCCATGCGTGAGCGTGAGTTAAAAAATATGTTCGTGAGTGAGTCGTGCTTGAGTAAAATTTTGTGCGTGAGTTTGCGTGATTATATTAAACCAGATTGCGATACTTTACAATTTTGTAAAAATTCAAGAGATATTTCCCTCCTTCAAGTAATGTGTATTCCAGTCAGTTCAGGTACTACACTACGGGGAAAGGAATCTGTCCAAAGTGCCACGAAGGATAGGTCCGGGTGTTTTCTTCTTCTGCCAGAAGAAGAAATAGACTTCTTGTACATAACAAAATTCTGGAATAACATTTAAAGATTTACAGTGAATTTTTTAAGTTATTTAAAAATTTTATTAAATTAAATTAAAGGAATTAAATGCGCTAAAATCCCGAAATATAATTAACAAATTATGAAAAATAATCTGTTAAAAGCATGTCCATATCCAAATTTTATTCTTGAATAAGGCAATCGTCAGGTGGCGACGTTTTTAGTATTTCTAAAAATATTTGTTAAGTTAAAGTGAAAACTCAATGGGAATTTCTTGTTCTCGTCTAGGAGCGTTTCTAAACATTTAAAATATCAAAGAAAAACACCACAATTTGCTTTGTCATCTTCCAATATACTACTCTGTTGTTTTGACAGATCTAGCAATGTAGTGACATCCATTCAAGTATAATCAACAATAGAAAATAATATGTTTTCTAAAGTGCACAAGCACTTGCATCTTAGTTAAATTTTTAAGGAAATTTTTTTATAGTTAGGTAAGCTAATTTTAATTCTGAATAAATAAAACTTATATTCAATAAAAAAAGTTTCCTTAAATAATTAAGATAAAAAACAAATTTCATATTTTTCGTGAGCGTGAGTACTTCGTGAGCGTGATTCAAATTAAAATTAGTCACGTGAGCGTGAGTGAGCGTGAATATAAAAAAATTTTCGCGCGTGAGTCGTGCATGATTATTATTTTTTTTCGTGAGCGTGCGTAAGCGTGAGTCAAAATTCATTCACGCGCCCATCTCTAGTTGTTACTATAATTTTTTTGTTTAATATTTCGCATTCCCTTATTTTTTTCCTCAAAATGTGTTATTTTTAATTTTGCTTTAATTACACTATGCTTCGTTGGAAAAATATTTACAATAATATGATAAGAGTATATATCTGCTTATCAGGAAGAGTGTAGCAAGTCGAAGTATGGGTCTCAGATCCCATTTTCTAAACAAAAAAAAAAAAAAAAATGCTGAAAGTAGTAAACTTTGAAGAAACACATTTCCTTGAGTAGATTGGCTAATTTAAAATATTTTGAAGCGTGTGAAAGCTGCAATAGCCATTTCTTTTCTAAAATACAATTAGTACTTATACTGGAAATACACATTTTAATCCCTTTTGCACTCCATATTTGCATCTTTTCCAATAAACTATGGTACGCTGATTCCGAATATGGCAAGTAAATAAATAAGTTTTGGAATTTAAATTCAATTATTTCCTTTAATGGATTTAATGTTTATCCCGACAAAAATAAATATGAAAAGAAACAGTTTAATTTTACTCCTGTCGCTAACTAAATTCTAGGTCAATATTAATAATATTGAGGGAAATTGTGTAACATGAAATATCGTTGAATTAGTACTTTACAGTGAATTTTACTAATATTGATGAAAACCTTAGTAAAAATAAAAAGACTTTTCGTATTATATGTATATTATACCGACTCACGAAAAAAGTAAAAAAAGTGCCCCCTTCAAATAAACCTTGATTTGTTTTATGATAATTCCCAAAATATTTCGGGTCTAGCAATGAGGTCTCACGGGCTGGACCATTTTTTTAGTTTTTTTAAGAATTTTGCATTTCATCTGAAAACAACATATTCTAGGATATCCAGACATGTCCTATTTTCAAGGATATTCTATAAAAAAAAATTTTTTTACTCTTTTGTACGGAGATGTTTGTGATTGAAATGTTAAACTTATATAATCTATAGTCGATTTAAGTGAACACGTGTTTCAGAGTTTTTTGAAATTCGCGATTTTTCGCGTTTTATCAAAAATTCAATGTGGTGGAAACAATATGTTCTAAATAGGGCAATATGGATACCAAAACTTTTCTATAATATCCAAAAAGTTGAGATCCGCCTTTTTTTTATATATTTTATACCTAAAGCACCGTAAGTTGTTTGAGTTTCACGTAAAAAAACTGTTATGCTCCATATAAAAAAAATAATTTTTCACGACAATGAACTTCACGTGAAAATTGTGTAGACTTTGTTTTCACGCAAATTTAATATACAAGACTATTATTTTTCTTGTGATAAAAGGACACTTTGTGTTTATTGTGATTGTTGGTTGTTAATTGCATTAAAAAAATTTTCATTTTCAGAATTTGAGTGAAATTTTTCCACGTGAAAAACAACTTACGGTGCTTAAATCGGAAGGATATAAAAAAAACTTGATTCCATTTGTCATTTCCACTTCCAACTGCCTTTAATATTCCAAATTTCCAATATTAAGAACAAACGAGTGAAAAGGTTATAGTCGGCCATGCTAGGTCTAAACATGTACCGCTGTTAACTAAAATCAATAGGCTTCGTTCTTGGGCTGATATAGGTCGGTGTACCAAATTTCATCAAAATATCTAAATATTTGCGACCTGCAGCGTATAAAGAATATAATTTTGAGGGGACCCTTATATGGGCACTAGGTCTAAACATTGACCGGTGTTAACCAAAATCAATAGGCTTTGTCCTTGGGCTGACATAGGTCGATGTACCAAATGTCATCAAAATATCTTAATATTTGCGACCTGCATCGTATAAACAATATAATTTTGGTAGGACCCTTATATGGGCACTAGGTCTAAACATGGACCGATGTTCACCAAAATCAATAGGCCTCGTCCTTGGGTATAGGTCTGTGTACCAAATTTCATCAAAATATCTTAATATTTGCGACCTGCAGCGTATAAAAAATATAATTTTGGGAGGACCCTTATATGGGCACTACACTCTAATAAATTTTTGTTGAAATCTACTCTATTTAAAGGAGGTAACTTGATACCTACTATAAATTGGGCAAAACTAGACACAATGCTTAAAATAACACATTTGTGTTTACAAATAGTAGACACAATCTGTGTAAAAGTACGTTTTAATAATATCAAAAAGGTTCAGCAACATTATGATTTTGTTGAAATTTAAATTTAATGTGTCTGAAAATGCTCTTTTAAATGCATAAACTTATATTTTATATATTTAGAATCAAGCATAATTATGCTTTTTATTAAACATTGCACTTTATGTTAGTGATAAATAAAAAATGCATTTATAAAGAAAGTAAACGCTTTATTTACAAATATAATTTCATTAGAAAATTTCAAAATCTGATTACAGGGAATGTCTATATATCCTTTTAAAGGCAATTATATATATATACATCGACTTAAATCCAGATTCACAATGTTGGAGTACTCTACAGAGTGGATTTTGTTCCTTTCTTTTTCGCACTTACATATTTTTTCTATTTCGTCATCTCTATTTTTGTAAACTCCATTTTGCAGAGTGGAGTACTCCATCATTATGAATGTGGCTTAAAACAGGATGCACAGAGAAAACAAATTCATTGTGATAACCGAATTTCTTGTCAGCTGAATGGTTTGCTGGCAGCAATTGAATTATTTGACTGTTGCAATCAATTGTGTTACTGACACAATTCAAATATATTGTTTTAACCCAATTTCTGTTGCTACAACTATATCGGTGAATCCAAGCAAACCATTCGGTTGGAAAAAAATTCTGTTATCACAGTGAATCTGTTTTCTTTGTTTGGCTACAAGCAAAAACAAATTTTATACCCAGAAATCAGATTCTTGCTTACAACCGAATTTATTGCCAATCAAATGCTTCGGTTGTGACTACAGGATTTTTTAGTTGTGACTACCGAAATATTGTTGAGGCAATAGAAATTCTGTTGCCACTATCAAAAGACTATTTACTCTATTGATATTCAGTTGTCACAACTGAAAAATTCGGTCACGGAAATCGATCCATTCGATTGGCAACAAATTCGGTTGTAAGCACGAATCGGTTTCTCTGCGTATATATTTACTATTTGGTATTTTAGCAATTGTGATAGGTAGACTACTATAAATAGCCTACCCTGAAATTGAGAGTTCAGTAACCTGTACTAGGATTTGTCTTGTGACATGTCACAAGGGGTCAATTTCCACCTCCTATGGCAACGCCATGTAAAAGTGACCACTCTATTTCATATAAAGGGGCCAGTTCGGTGACAGTTTGTTAAAATTTGCAGTAGGGTACATATACTGCAACTGTTTCCAATATCTTGTAAATTTTTCCTTTTTCATGTATGCATCCTCCAAAAAAATAAAAGAAACAGGAAACATTGCTTGGCGGTGCTTTGATGAGAATATTGCACTATGGAGCTTACGTTACGTATTAATAAATCCCTTTTGGCGTTAAATATCTGAAAAAATATATGCATAATTTTTAGATTATTATATTATAAACCTTCCTGTTCAATTCAAATTCAATTAATCACCTTTATTTCAACCACCTTTAGTAACAATTTCCATTGAAAGAAAACTTTTATATCTGATATATTTTTTCGAATATTTTCGCTGTTTTCTTTATTGGATTCAAATTTATTCAATCAATTTGTTAATTTTTATTCATATATTGACATTTAGACTGTTACTCTTTAAAGTACCCTGCGGGAAGTGAAGGGTCGATTGATCCAAAGTGACAAATCTGTGACAGGTGAATAGGGGACATGTTACAAAACTGATGTAAACCAAAATTTCGGTGCATCAGAAAGTGGTAATTGCAGCAAAATATTCAACCTCGTGACTAATTAAATGGAGGCCAAACATTAACTGGTTCATTTTGGATATATCATATAACTGGAGAAAAAGTATCATAACATCAAATTGACAAAAGTTACTAGTACCGTTACAGCTGAAGTAGTGATATAACAGAGAACAGGTGCAGTATAATTATATGTGTATGAAAAAATGACAATCGGTACCGTAAAACCCTATCCTGTGACTGTTACAAAGTTCACATAATATACTTAACTTTGTGGCCACAGAAATGATGACAGAATATTAGGGTTTGGGATTTCCCGGACTTTTTTATTTCCCGGGAAACGGGAATGAAAAAATTTGATTCCCGGGATTCCCGGGAATCCCGGGAAATATTTTTGAACAAAATTGTTAATGAAAACCACCTATATAAGTAATTTTTGTTAAAAAAAAATACTATTTCAGTACAAATGCAGTCTGTGTAGTGAGAATTGAAAGTAAAAAATATCAGAATGTTGAGCATTTGATTTCACATAAATTACTCGCAGCACTGCCAAATGAATTGCATGATTCCAGCAGGCACCTACTACTGGACTGTCGGAAACAAACCGTTTCATCACACTTGGCCCATTAGATATGGTGGCCACAATGTTATTTTCCAAAGACAAATAAAACTCTTCTAGACTTATTTCTACAATTCTTATTTCATCAGCATTACATCTTCCTGATATATAAATCAACCCCAGGTTATAAAATGAATTATTTCCGTTTATACATACCCGGGTAAAAATCTTAATATGGTGTCATACATAAGTATATCTTTTTTGATAAATCTCCATATACAACGACATACAACTTGATCCGAAAAATGGGTCATCTACATGTGTCTAATTATATCAAATTAAATATAATTTGATTCAGTTTGATCCGAGATTTGTCCATATCCAGGACATCAAATTATATCTAATTTGATATAAAAATATCTGATTTTATAAAATTTTGTCTGATAGTAGGCATACTTTTTATACCAGCTATTAAATTGACATTGAAATGTCTATGGTTTTAACACCCAAAGAAGACCCAAATTTTAAAACATAAAATAAAAATTTATTTGAATACTTTTGCCTTCTAAATCGTACGCAGCATTTTTTAATATGATTTTACATGCAAAAACACCACGTGAAAATTATTTGGCTAGGGAGTAATTAACTCTGAATTTGCAGATAACTAATTTTGATGTTATATTAAATTAAATTATATTTTTAGTACGGCGACACATACAGTGTTATAAAACTTAGTATCAAATCATATATAATCATATCGATCACTACATATAATTTGATTAGTTTTATAAGGCTTATGTAGTTATATATGGAGTCAGATTTGGGGATATGTAATAATATCAATTACCTTACAAAAAATTCGTTGAAAAAATAATATCAGATGTAGTTGTATATAATGAAATGTGTCTTAATGTGACTCCATTCATTGTCAGATGTAGCCCAATCACATGATATATGACAATATATAACTATTTTTACTCGGGTATGTTCAAATATCTCTTTTGTGATATTCTTGTCCATTCATCTAAGATTATACTAAATCTCCTATTGTTAGAAATATTGCTCGATATTTCTTTTATCATGACATCTTTTACATGATTGTAGTAATTTAATATAATGTTCTTGACATCGGTTTCATTTTTTTGCAATGTCAGATTTTTATTATAAAAACTTTCTCGAATAAACGAAGATCTATTTATGGTGCGGATTGACTGCGGCTAATTTGGATACCATTTCAGGAAATGTTTGCCCTACCATAAAACCTTTAATACCTATTCAGCTTACACTTTTTTCGTCGGGTACTTTGCTAATTTTAGCTGAAACGTTATTTTTGTTGTTGTTTTCTTCAAGAGAAGTTGCATGACCATCAATTTTTTTTTTGTGAACCAAATTTATATGTTGGATAACCAAATTTAGATACCACCGTTAACCATTAGTCTTTTCTTTTCACATTTATTAATGAAAACGTTACTTATAAAATTATTGACCCTTAATATAAGGGCGTATTTTAAATTTAAAGTCGACTTTATTTTTAATCAAACGGTTTTGTTCATTTTGTATATGAAAACCTTACAAAAATATTTATATTTTCAAATATTTTGATTGGTTGAAAATAAATTAACCAATCAGAATGCTCCAAAAATAAACAAAGTCATGGTATACTGCCACCCAATATTTTAACTAAAGTCGACTTTACCTAAATTATACATTTGAAAAATTTAGATAGTAAGGGCAATTATTTGTAAGAAACAAAGCTTTTTTTCATATTTCATTTTAAACATTTTACCAAGTTTTTAGGTTTTACTACTTAAATTTTGAATAAGTTGTGCGAAAAATCTTTATTACTTGAAATGCTCCTTATTACTTGGCATATATTTTATTTGTGTGTCAAATAAATGTATTCCCTTATAAAAGATTTTAACAACGACATTTTTGTTTTGGTATTTAAAATGTTTTTTATGACTGAAATTAAAAAATCCTATTCGAAACAAAAACAATTTAAAAAATTTTATATTTTTAAAATTTCCCGTTTTCCCGGGAAAAATATATTATTTTCCCGGGAATTCCCGGCAAACTTTTCCCGGGATTTTCCGGGAATTCCCGCCTGGCAAAAAGTGCTTTCCCATTCCCAAAATAATAACATCATTAGACAAAAGGACCGGCTATTCAAAAAGCGCCGGAAAATCACTAGAGGAACAAAATTTTTAAACTTTGGCAAAATGCTGGCAAAACCAATAAATAGGTGGTCTGGAAATATATTTTCCAAAATAAAATAAAAAAAAAATTCATATGTACTTTTTTTGGTCCTGCCGTGATTTGAACCCAGGCCGTCAGATTGGCAGACGATTGCTCTACCCACTGAGCTAACGAAACATATAATATTTAATGGCTAAACACATAAATGAGTGATAATAGCTGGACAACTATTGGCTGTGCCAAAATGCTAGTACTGGCAAACAATTTTTAGTAACTAGTATGCCAGTGTTGGGAGGGTAAAAAAAAAGTTGGTTTTGAAGGAGCTTTCCCACAAACAAAAAAATTAATTTTATAAAACAAAAAAAAATTTAAATTAAAAAAAATGCAAAAAAAAATTTTTGCTTGCAACCGGATTTGAACTCGGAAACTTCCGACTACAAACATTTTTTAACGAAGAGTCAGCATTTTTATAAAATCATTGGTTTTCCAGTGAATTGATTTTTGTACGCCTGGTAGCATTGGCTAGGTAGCACTGGATAACCACTGGTTGCAAACCTTGGCATATCACTCTAAGCCAATTCTTTGCCAGTGGTTTTTTTATAAACCACCGAAATTTTTGTAAAAACAATACTGGTAAAACGCTTTTCGCAAACGCTGGCAAAGCGTCCCATATGAGTGTTCTGCCAGTCATTTATTTTTAATACCGTGGTTACCCAGTGGTATGCCAGTGGTTGATTTTTTATACCACTGGCGATTTCTGACTGGGTACGAGTAGTTCAAAAATACTGATTACGGAATTGTTCGAATACGAGAATGCATAATAGTGTGTCAATGGCAAACCCTTTTGGATTTATTCACAAACACTTAGGGGATGTTATATCTAAAAAGTCAGAACTTTTTGAATATTTTCATTGCCGGTTATTTTATCTAATCGTTGGTGAAATTTGATTTAAATATTCGTAAAAGTCTTAACAGAATAAATCAAAAGAAAATGTTTCATAATACCGATATTACCATTATAAAATAGAGGAAAGTATTTCAAAAAAATTACTAGAGAAGCTCAAAATGACCCATTCGACTAAAATAGGTATGTACATCACATCTGTATTTGCAAAAATTAATTACAGAGAAGATTAAAATTATGTTTTTACACTTTTCGAAGTTTCATAACTACACTCTAAAAAAGGCATGTAAATTTACTGCTGTTGAGTGTGCAAATTGTTACTTAAAAATACGCAAAATGCTTGTTATTAGGCATAATATGTTTAATTATTTAATTTACACACTTTTCATTTAGAATTAGGCACATAATGTATCAAACGGTAAGCTTATAAACATGTTTCCGATTTTATAAACACATATAAAATTAAATTACACATTTAACACAGTAAATGTTTATATATACGCATTTGTGTTTGACTTTAGATTTAATGCGTAACTAACAATTGCAGGGACGTAACAGTTATAACTTTTATTCAAAAAAGTGATTGTTTTACAATTATTTCCTGTTTGAGTATTTTTAATTTTCTGTTTATTTGCTCTGTTTGATTTATATTTTTAATTCAAACAAAAACAATCCAAACACGATTTTTATTTTTTCAAAAATAATAAAAGTTATTTTGTGATTTTTTTTCTTTATCAAAAAATAACAATTAAGAATATAAATCAAAAGCCATGGAACCAATGACTTCACCAATTATAATATCCTGATGATGTCAACTAGTGTTAATAAAAGATTGAACAGTGATTTAAAGTGAGTAAATATGTATATTCCAGCAACTTCCGGCATTCAATTTAGGTCAATTTTTAATTTTTATTTTATTATCAAATAAAAAAGTTAGTGCTTAATTTTTTCAAAAAAATCATTCTGTAACTTTTATAAAAAGTTTTAAAATAAAAATCAAAAAACAACAGAAATTTATAGAGTAAAATATAAAAATTTAAAAAATTAAAATCTTTGCCAAACTTTGTGATTTTTTTGTGCAATATGATTTATAAAATATAGTGCATTATTGAAATATTATAATTAAATAAATTTGGGTGGTGACTTTTTTAGAAATATAACAGTTATTTTGGGTCTCTGAACAATTGTCAATCAATATTTATTCATAAAATAAAAAAACCTAATGTGTTCTTGAATATGCAGGAAAAACTAACATTTCTTCTTAAAGTACCATGATGAAGCTGCATTTCTTTCCAATAATTAAGTATGTACATATAAAACACTGCATATTTGGTCGTAGGTATTTTTTCGTATTAAAAAAGATGGTTGAAGGATTAATTTTTATCCTTTCGAACAGAAATTGAACGTCTTTGGGCTTAATCTAAATGAAGAACGAAAAGCGTGATTAAAAGGAAATTGAATCCAGTGTTAAATGATTTATGCCAGATTATTTTAGAGTGAAGAATTTGGAACAAAAATTAATGGTCGCAACTTTTCTATGCATTTTTTAACAGCCAAATTTTAGTATCAGTTTCTATGGTAATTTTTAACACGCCATTAATATTTAGTTGGTAAGAGTGTATTTCATGGTTTGCTAGAAACATTTTAACATATGTTTTTTTCAGCCTTTCGATGGTAATCATGGAAGAACATTCCTATTCAATTAGCTGTTGAAAGGCTTATAAAGATAGTGTTTTATGATGGTTGGGTCATCCATTAAGAAATTCTGAAGCTTGTGGTAGACTTTAGATGTCTGGGTTAATCTTAATTTTTTTCATTTTCTTTTAACTGCAGAAAATCTTACAGTTAATATTTACCTTTTTTTCGTCCATTTACTTTTTCGTGTTGGTTCCTTGGAAATGAATACACATTGGGTATCAAATGAAAATTATTTATAGGATCTTTTAAAGAGTGTACTAAAAATATTAAAAAGTTTTTAAACATAGAAGTTTCGAACAACTTTGCAACTCATTTTAAACCTCTAAATATCAGTTTTCTCAGACATATTTAGAACCGAAAGTTATAAATATTGTCCCGTCTATGACATATCCAAATTTCCTCGAAATCTGCAGGATTCTCCTTATGTGTAACTTTTTATTTTGAAAACAAGGAAGCCCTAACATTCTGATATAATTTTTTATGAGGTATTGTAATATCTTGAAGACTATTTCTAATAAAAACCCCTAACATTTGAAAAACTTTTCCCAATATAAAAATCTCCAGGTTCGGAAGTTTTTTTTCACTTTGATTCTGTAATATTGTACATTGCTTAATACCTTTTTTATAGCAAAATCGCCAGATCTTAAAAAGATTTTCTAAAGGGACCTTAATTTCTGATAACTTTTTCTATAGAAAAGCCCTCGGATTCGAAGAACTTTTTCTATTAAATTGTTAAGTAATTTTTGTGGAAATCGATTAAAAGTTCTGCGGTCTTTTTCGATTATGGTCACATTTTCTTATTGAAACACCTGTACATCTTGACAGATTTATTTCTATTGAAACCGCTTAGATTATGAGGATTTTTTACAATAGAAAAGCCCTCAGATTCTGAAAACTCTTCCAATATAATAAAAAAAAGTTAGTACAAAAGTCTGTTAAACGCATTCTGATTAAATTAATTTTCTGTTATTTTCTCTAAAAAAGCCCGTACAAATACGTAAAAATTCTGCTAAAATAACAGGAAATATTACATGTATTTGCGCCAGCACCATTTTGACCTATTTCTACTGGATTTTTTTTTATTAGTGTACCGTATCCTCAGATATTTTTCCTAAGCAGGAGCCTTCAGATTCTGTAGATTCTGACGAAACACTTTAAGATTGAGAAAAATCTTCAGATTTAGTCGAATGGAGAAAAACTTAGAGATTCTGAGGCCTTTATGGATTTTTCCTTTTGAAAAACCCTCGAATATTCTGGTGGAATTTTTCTGTTAAAAAACCCTCAACTCTCAAATTCAAAAAACTTTTCCTATAGAAAAACACTTTAAGATCCTTGAGAATTTTTCATATGGAAAAGCCCGGAAATAATAGCGAATTTTTCCTAAAGAAAATCCCAAGATTCACTTGACTCTTTCCTAAAGAATAATCCCCAGATTCTAAAGAATTTTTAATAGAAATTTCTTTGGAGTTTTTCTTTTGGAAACACTTTCCCTTCTAAGGACTTTTTTATATGGAAAATCCATTAGATTTTCTAAAGAAGAATCCTTGTAATCTGATGAAATAGTTCTATAGAAAAATGATTAAAATCTGAGCATTTTTTAGTGGTTGTCTAAAAGAAAAACCATTCGCAACTTTTTATCAACGTAGGTGTACCTTTTAATTAGGTATTTTATTTAATATTTTTATGTTATTCGTTATACTGTTTATTGTTATTGTATTCTTTCCTTAATAATTTCTTTTGTTAATAAAAATACTTAAGTATGTACATCTTTGAAATGCATTTATTTTATTTATTTTAAGGGAGTAAAATATAATACATTTAATAAAAAAAAGATATTCAATGCAAATATACGCATTAATAAGCGTGTTTGTAAACATGTTAATTGTAGGTTAAAGCATTTAATATAGCTTTTTTAGACACATAAAGTTAAAATTTAAACAAATTTCAAAAGTTGCTAAACCATTTTGATACAATTAAAGACGTACTTTTACACACATTGTGTCTACTATTTTTAAACACAATGTGTCTATGTATTTTAATTTTAAACACAATGCCTATTTTTGCCCAACTTATAGTAGGTATCAAGTTACCTACATTGAAAAGAGTAGATTTCAACAAAAATTTATTAGAGTGTAGCATATTACATACAATTTTACAAATATTGGTGAAAGACAGCAACTTTGCATCACTTATTTGAACATTTTTGTAAGTACCATCTTTAAAATGTTAGAAATTTAACATCGAAAAGTTGAAGATAATCGTCAGTTTTTTATAGAATCCCTAGCATGTTGCAAAAACGATCACATCAATTAAGAAAAAAACTACTGAACCGATTTCCAAATGTTGTTTTTGCGTGAAAAAAAATCACTCGAATTCTAAAGGCCTCAAATCGTAAATAAAATTGAGAAACTGAATAATTTTTCTTTTATAAGAAAGACACAATCCAAAAAAAACTGCATATGACGAAAATTTCGGCAAAATCGGAGTTCTCTGTTGGGAGACTCCTTTGGAGACACTCTTTCACATGTTGATGTGAAAGAGTTTTGCCTTCAACATTGAGATTGGGAAGAGGGATTTTGTGTTTGAGATAGCAATGGATTTTGTGTTTTGTTTGAAAGGCCTATGAATGACATTATGTGTGGAATATGACACCGTTTAAATGAACGCCGCGGCCTCGCCAGGGAGCGCACATCCGATATGCTTAATTAAATTTGAGCAAGGGCACGGGTTATGCAGACATCGGTTGTTTGTGACTTATTGGTATACACTTGATGGAGCCTCACAAGAACAAGTCTAAAGCGGTCAAACCGCACGATTTCCGTGACTAGTTCAAGTCGCTTCTGTTTGAGATAACCATGCCCTCAAATTGGTCGTGCAGAGTGTTCAGCTTACTGCAGCTATGTGGCACGTAGCACCGTCTGTTGGAACCACATGTCGTTCACATCCATTTCATCCAATTTTGGCCAAAGAAATCATCATAATGTGATAATAACCTGTGAAAAGGAGATAACGATAGGCATTTTCTAAATGAGAAATTAATTGCTCATGTATTAGTTAATTCTGATTCTTCCGATTACAAAACATTCATTGTGAAGGTTATGATTGACAAAACTTCAATTAGCCACATTCATCGATATGTCGACCACGGTGTGTCTCGTCAAGAGATGATGCAACGGGTCGTAGCCTGTGTAGAGTTGCCAGTTTGATTCTTGGTCATAGAATACAGAAAAAGTTGTTCATATAGAGAGGATTTAACGATTAAAAATACTTTGATCAATTCACAAATAAACTTCTTTCTGCAAATGAACTATAAAAAATTGTATTTCATATTCGTAACGTATATAAAATTGTTCAGAATTTATGCAGAAATCCTGAAAAGAAACTTGAAATTTTTGGGGATTTATCATTCCATTTTCACGAAATTTGGTCCGTATATATATACGACTTGTTGCGTGCGCACAAGGATACATTGATAGATAGACTGACTGACGGACGGACGGACATTGCCAAATCGACTCAAAACGCGATTCTGAGTAAATTGTTACACTAATAGGTTGGTCTAGGTCCAATATTTTTTGGTGTTACAAACAGCAGTATAAACTTATTTTACCCTGTCAAAGTAGTGATATATAGTGTAACTAGTATATCTGAACTTTTAAGTTAAAATTTATATGTATACTTTCATATATTTGTTAGACTATTGTTCTACCTCAAGTCCTAATTAAATACATAAAAATCTATTTAGAAAGTCCGAACAAACAATTTTTGTATTTTTAATGCAAAAATTAAAATAATTTATATGTATAGCTTCTAAACTTAACTAAATTGAATTGTAATCATGAGTTAATAAGGGTTTTCATATAAACGCGTATTCTACTTGTAAACGGTGTAAACTTGGTATGTTTATGAGTTTAATATCAAACTCCATACATGAAAAATATGTTTATATTTATACAAGGTCTACATGGAATTTACGAGTTTATATTAAAACCCCTAATATTTTTGTTTTTGGTATTTATTTGAAAAAAAAAACTATTTTTTTAAATAATTTTTTTGTGACTTAGTGATGTTTTAAAAACAGATTCGGTGACTTGTTGTTTTACGTAAGTTCAGTGACTGGATCCTTCTGGGTTCTTCCAGCACCCGTACTTATTATGACACATGGTGAATAATAAATGACATGTTACACGTTAATTACTTTCAGTTAGTCCTGTGACTTGTTAACTTAGAGCACCATAGTGATACGTCACGAAACTATTATTTTGTACTAGTTTAGCAGCAACACATATATTGACTAATGTGTGACTAGTTTTTTAACAAATATTTTTCTTTAGTTCTGTGATATGTGCGCTTACACCAGTCACGTGTTATTTTATTTCGCACTAGTTTCGGTATATATCGCAAAATGTCTAACATGATACTATTTCCGTATTAGATAATTTAAACTCGTTATATTGCATACTCTCTTAAACCAGTAGTGTGATATGTTATAATCGACAAGCTTTACGACAAGTCACAAGTAGCTCAAAAGGAGGAAATTGCCATCTCCTATGACAAGCCCATGTTAAAGTTGCCGGTTACTTTCATATAAAAAAACCGAATCGAGGACCGGTAACTCCCACAAAGTTCCAGTCACGTGACCAACTCTGTGACTGATCCATTTCCCGTAGGGTAGGTACAAGTACGCATATTATGCCTAATATGAAAATTTGGGCATAATGTGTGTAATTAAAAAAAGTAAATGTTTACAAACTCATAAACATGTATACAAACATGCAAAATACTACACTTTGTGTGTATTTCTGTAGACAAAAGTGCCTAGTTAAATTTTGTACACATTTTGTGCCTAATTTTATGCAATTTTACATGAAAACTTCCTATATTTATAATAGTGATTTTACATGCTGTTTTTAGAGTGTAGGTCTAATATCAAATTTATGAACCTTTACTGTCAATATCTCCACCTACTATTCATCATGTACCGTTGATAATTGAAATAGCTAATTATAATTTTTTTAAATATTCTCAATCTTCAATTTGCAATAATTTAAACTTTAATTTATGTAACTTTGATGTGCTCAATTCTATATTTGATTCTATTGATTGGATGGCAATGTTTTCTAGGTGTACAACGTCAGTATGCTATGAAACATTTTTGGAAAAAGTTTTAACGGTTTGTCGTGAAAATATTCCGACAAAGAATCCCAAGCCATATAAACTTCCGTGGTATACTAGCGGCCTAAAGTAACTGAAGAACCTTCGTAATAAATTTCACAAACGGTTAGTTAATTCAAGTGATTCTGAATGTCAAGCAAAATTTTTTCATTATCAGCGTGAATTCAATTTTTTGAATAAGTTTCTCTACAAGCAATTGCTTATTGAAAAGGAGCAGGAAATTAAGAGTAATCCAAAAGCTTTTTGGTCATTCATTAAGTCTAGAAAACAATCATCAGATATTCCGGCAAAGGTTAAATATGAAAATAGTATTTCACGATCCTGTGATGATGCTGCCAATATGTTTTTATCTTTTTTTAAATCTAATTTTGAGCCTCTAATGGTTGATAATTTTCTATTTTCAACACCATACACCAAACTGGACATTGGTTTTTTGGTTCTTTCCGAGGATGGTATCTAATGCAATTTCCAAAATTAAGAACAGCTTTAAAGCAGATGTTGATGGCCTTTGTGCTTATCTTTTAAAAAAATGTTCTTCTTCTTTAACATTTGCACTCACTTATGTTTTTAATTTATCATTAAAAGAAGGCATTTTTATTGACCGGTGGAAATCGGCAACAATTACACCAGTTTTTAAGGATTGAAAGAGGGATGATGTAACGTGCTACAGACCAATTTCTAAGTTATCTTGCGTTTCTAAAATATTTGAACACGCCATATATGAAAAGTTGTTTTTCTTTACCAAATCGTGGATATCTCCAAACCAACATGGATTTTTTTCTGGTAGATCCACTGTTACGAACTTAACAGTATTTAGTGAATATTGTTTAACTGCTCTTAAACATGGTAGCCAAGTAGAAGTAATTTATACTGATTTTTCAAAGGCTTTTGACAAATTGTCACTTTTCGTTCTGTTTTCAAAATTAGAGCAATTCGGCTTTCACTCAAAATTTTTAAGCTGGTTAAAATCGTATTTATCTAATAGGGTATGTAAAGTTATAATTGAAGGGTATGAATCCAAACCCTATATCCAAACTTCGGGTGTACCTCAGGGCAGCGTATTGGGCCCGTTGTTATTTAATTTATTTATCAATGATATTTCTTTTTGTTTTAAAAAATGTAGATTTCTTTTATATGCACATGATTTGAAAGTATTTCTGCAAGTGGACTCATTTGGGGATATTTTTGATTTACAGAACGATTTAGATAATCTTGATGAATGGTGTAGGTTAAATAATCTGCATTTAAATCTTAACAAGTGTTTGCATGTATCATTTTATAGGTCACTGCATCCTATTACATTTGTTTTTAATATTAATAGCCACTGCTTGGAAAGTGTCAAATCTAAACTTGATTTGGGTGTGGTTTTTGATACCGCAATGTCGTTTGTACCTCACATCGAGTACATTGTTCCAAAAGCTTATAAAATGCTTGCTTTTTTAAAAAGGAATTGTTTTGAATTTTCTGATACTTACCCACTTAAGTATATTTACACTTCCTTTGTCAGATCGAAGTTAGAATAAGCTTCTGTTGTTTGGAGTCCTCATACCTCTACACATATCTCTCGTATTGAGAGAGTTCAACGTATATTTGTGAAATTTGCTGTTTGATCACTTGATTATCTGGAGTCTGTTCCGTATGAATCTAAATGCCTATTCATTGGTTTACGAACTTTAGAATTTCGTCGAACTTTCCAATCGGCGTTGCTCGTATTTGATATAATCAATGGGAATATTGACTGCTCTGACTTATTATGCTTAATTCCGTTTTATATACCACCGAGAAGTCTAAGGTTTATTGATACTTTTAATATCCCAGTTCATCGTAAAAATTATGCTCTAAATGGTGCGTTAACTCGCAGTTTTATTACTATTAATGATATTAATTTAAATCTTCAAAAAAAATCAAAATCATTTATTGAGTTTAGCACAACAAAAGATAATTTTAAGCTATTACTTTTCACTGCATTAAGCTAAATTTTATGTTAATAAAAAAAAATTTTTTTTTCTTTAATATATATTTGTAATTATTACATATCATATATATATATCTGTAAGGATTTTTGTTTCCATAGACTGAAATAAATAAATAAATAAACATGGACGGATTTTAACCAAAATCAATAGGCTTTGTCCTTGGGCCGACGTAAGTCGGTGTACCGAGTTTCATCAAAACATCTTAATATTTACGACCTGTAGAGTGCGCACAAGAATGCATGGACAGACAGACAGACGGACATCGTTAAATCAAAATAAAAAAAAATTCTGAGCCGATCGGTATACTATAAGGTGGGTCTAGGACCAATATTTTTTTGGTGTTACAAACACCAGCGCAAACTTATAATACCCTGACTACGTAGTGGTGTAGGGTATAAAAATGGATATTTACAGGGTTTTACTAAAATTTGTGCATAAAAAATAACGTGATGTCTCTAATTCGATTCACGTTCAACGAAATATGCAAAACATGTTTGTCTTCTCAGTTTGTACAAAAACACTTATATGGTGTTTTTTTTTGAAAAACTTAAAATTTTGGGTGAAAAACTTAAAATTATGGCGGAAGAATCTTTGAAGTGTTTTAGGTAATTTTAAGGTCAAAATTTCAAACCGACTTGCTGGTATGTCCCCAAGGGATGCAATGTTTGCACATGTATAATTTTTTTTTGCCGAATCGATCGGAAACTTTGGGTGGTCTAGGGAACATATAAACTTTTCTAATTCTCTTATATAAAAATTTTATAAAATTTTCCACCTTTTTTAAGCATATGTGACCTTCTCCGAGAAAAAGGACTTAGTGTGTGAAAATGAAGTTTTGAGAAGAAATGCGTTCTTTAAATTAAAAATAAAATTTTAATGTTTTGGATTCTTAAGTCCAAACCCGTTTTTTGACACACTAGGTCCTTTTTCTCGGAGAAGGTCACATATTTGTTTCGAAAAACAGGGATATGGTGATTATTTAAATATATCTGAATGATTTTTTATACCATCAGAACATCATATTTGAAATATTCATGGTTATTATTATGTCTCAATAACAAAATTATAAATAACAGTAGCAAAAAAAAACTAACAAAATAAGTTGCAAAATTGTTTTTGTGTTTATCTATTATAACTTGTTAATGACCCATTCAATGAGTTTTGCGACTACATCAAAAAATATGTAAATTTTAATGGATTTTTTTTTGTTGTTTTATGGCTAAACAAACAATCTTATTAATTTTTATTGAAAAATTTAATGGACACAAGGGAATCACCAGACTGACGCCGTTTCATCGCGTTTAAAGATTCGTCAGTATTTATTTTACGTATCAGAGCAGAGATACAACCTTGCGGCTTCAGCTGCGTTTCTGTTTTGACACTTAAGGCTCCATTAGTCTTTGCGTTCCGTGACGTTTATGTAATGTGCCGTGCCGGATGGGTCTTTTGTGTAGTTAAGGTCTCGTTACTAGATCGTAAATGTAACGAGAACGAGTCGTAACGTGGTATTTTATTTTTGTTAAGTTACTCAAAATATGTAACGTGCTATTAAGGATTGATAAATTTGGTTTTCAGAAAAGTACCAACCAGTTTAAAAATATTACATTTTCGACCCCTTAGTACCAAAACTTGCACTTTTTTATAAAATAACAAGCAAGAACTTTCATAGAAATTCATTGTGGATTATATTTTATCCCTGAAAATCGGATTCAATTTCATTTTAAATCGAAAATAATTTCTAGTCGATTTAGCTCATTTGATTCATTCAAACATTAAATTAGTTTTTATTTACTTAATTTGTTTACTTTTCAAATATAATATTTTATGTGTTCGTTTTAAACAAAAGTTTTTGTATGAAAATTAAAATTTTTTTTTTATTGTTTTTGCCAATTAATTTTTTTTTTTAAATAAACTGGATTTCTATAGAATATTTGGAAATAACAAAAATATGCAAGTATACCAAACTTTGATTGTGTGATACATTGTACAATTGTGCCACAAATTCCATCACTGATATCCAACTAAAAACAGCTGGTTTGCTCTCTCACGTAAAAATGGAGAAAACATTCTCTTTTCAACAGAAATAAATGGCACGTTACGACTCGTTTATGTCTAGTACTCAGCACTATGTGTTTCTCATTAAGCAGGTTGAATCAGCTGATTCGTCACGTTACATTTACGTTCAAGTAATTTGGGCTTTAGTCTTTTCCGTAACAACGTATCAGCTGTTTGATGTTGTTTTTCTTAGCAGAGATATACGCCATATTAATCGGCTGCGGTGGCTAAATAAAAAAAATTCAGCGGCGGCTTAAAGCTGACTGTGAGTCAAAAGCCCGTAGGCTTGCCGGCGACTCGGCTTAGCCGTTTTAAGCCATTCGTCTTCATTGGCGGATTTAGGCCGGTCTGGGGTGGGCAAAGCCCACCCTAGATTTCGTTTTGCCCACCCCAGAATTTTAGAAAATTTACCTATAATTCTTGCTTCTACGATTTTGAAAAACAATCACAATAGTATTCTTTTTAAATATGTCTACTGGTTTCTTAGGAAGATAATTTGTTGGAATTAAAGGGTCAGTTTTATAGTCAGAACTAAGATAGATTTTTGTATTAAATATTTCTAAAATAAAAAATGTTATTTGAAAACTTCTCACTTAAGAAATATTTAAGAAACAAATCTATCTTAGTTCTGATTACAAAACTGGCTCTAAGAAGTTTTGTTTAAGAAAAATTATTTTTCGAAAATGGAAAAGAATTTTTATTAGGAAAATATAGCAGAATCTTTTTTGGTGAGATAAATGCCTTAGATATAATAGTGTTTTTAAGGAATTATTAGTTAATATCTAACAAGGGAGTTACTGCAAACTAAACACTAGTTGTAGAAAAAAAATGATAAGATGAACATCCCACAGTTTTTGATCACCTCGGTAATTTAAGTGGCCAAGGTATGGTGTTGTGCGGAGCTACGAATTTCTATTATATAACCACTTATTTGGTAATGATATATTTTGCAGGGGATACATTGAGTAGGGCAAGAATACATTGAGTAGGGCACAAAAAATATCAAAAAATTTCGTAAACACGAACATTAACATACACAAATCAACATTCGTAAAAAATGGCATTTTTTTTACGAATGTTCCTTTGTGTATTCCCCGCTTTAGATTTAATTTCAGTCAGTTTAATAAAACATACAAGTACTGAGTTTGAAACGGCTAAAAAAAAACTAGTAGTCAGATCAAAATAATTTTTTTGGATTTGATGCCCTACGGGGAAAGAGACCGGTCCCAGATGACACTTTAACATGGCGTTGTCATTGGAAATGACCAATTGCCACATTTTAGACACCTTGTAGCAGTAATGTGGTGTGTCTAAAAATAGCTTTTCAAATAAACTAATAAAAAATTAAGAATTAAAAATAATCTACTTGACGTCGAAGTAGGGCTCGATAACACAACCCCCTGCTTGTAAGGCAAACGCTCTACCGTCTGAGCTAATGCTGCTTATGCGTGATGGCTGGCTGATGGTAAAGTTATATATTTTTCGTTTCTGTTCAAATAAAAAAGAAAAAGAAAAAACTAATTTAGCAAATAAAAAAAAAGGAAAAGAAAAAATAGAAAAGAAAACAACACTAACACACACACAAATATAGTGGAAGTGCCTTCAGTATGCCCCCGATTGACCGGTCACGGGATAGGTCCTTTAATGGCAGTGGACTCGTTTTTTGCGTTGGCCATAATTAAATTAAAAAATCAATTAAAAATTAGAAAATTACCTCAAAAACTCTGATAATATAAATAAAAATTTAAAAAACTGCCCTTAAGTTAAAAAGAAAATTAAATGATATACCAATTGTTAAAACTAATACAGCTTTAAGATTAAAAAACGTTGAAAATACAAAACTTAAAATTTTTTAGCAAAAAATTATAAAATAAGAGCTAAAATAAGCAAATCGTAAAAAATAAAGTTCAAAATAAATAAAAGAGTAAAATAAATAAAAAAATATTTTAAAAAATATGCCGCGAATTTTATTTTTTATTTCGGTATCGGTCACGTTTTTTAAAAGCAACAGTGAAAGTAACGGATCGGAAAATACTTAAAATACCCTTTTGTACATATTTGTACTAATTTAGTAATATGCCTTCGGTTGACCGGTCACGGAATAGGTCCCTGGATGGCAATTGACCCCACATTCCCCGTAGGGTGGTAACAGGTATTCGGAAATTTAAAAATACCATTGCATATTGCATTAATAGTATGTTGACAATTTGATTTTTTTCCGCAAAATTCCCAGTGTGCGTCGTGTAATGTTTCGGTTTGTGTGTTCCAATCATCATTTTGATGCGGACCACTGATGATGCTCTCGAAACAATTGTATTGTCTACCATGTCAATGGTCAACATTTTTGAAACAACAAATAAAATCCAATATGACAATATCATATTAGAATTTGGACTTATGTTAGAACAATATTCTGGAAATTTTGAAAATTTTTAATTTTTTTATGAGTTGTTTTAAATTGTTATTATCTATTTACTAAAATTTAATAGAAAATATAATATAAGGAGTGAGATCATAAAAATGTTAACACACATTTTTGCCTATAACTTTGGTTTAAAGCTTCTCATATTTTTTTTTCGGCAGTTTACATTTTAAAAATATGTCAGTTAATAAATTAATTTACATCATGGGTTTTAATTAGCAATTTTTTACAGAATGGACGATGAAAGAAAAGTGCGTTCAAAAATAATTAAATATTTTCAACAAAACCCAACATGGACATACAAAACAATTGCCAAAGGAACTAATGTATGCCGCCAAACAGTTTCAAAAGTTTTTTTTTAAAAAACCTTAAAAATTTTGAAGTTTTGACTTTGAGCGACTATATTTAGAAAAGTTATTGAGATATTGATACACACTTAAGTTTGAAAAATAGGATACGGAATTAACCTTAAACTGTATGAAACCTTTTCTTTCCGAAGCTAAATTATAAATTTTTTATTGAAAAAATCGGCTGAAAAATTTTAAAAATTCAAATCCCGAATTATGCGAAACCTAGAGCCAATTTGAACAAACTGGTTGCAAATTCGAAATGAGCACCCCCTGATCATCCTTAAAGCTTTGCAAAGTTGCGCAAAGTATAAATATTGTCATATTTTGTAGAGCTGTATAAGTAGACCAAAAATAGCAAAAACAAGGTGTTACATTTACTATTTTTTTGCTTTTTTAGGTTAAATTTGGTTGAATGTAAATAGAAGTTTATCCTGCTAAAATTAACAGAAATATTTGCTAAAAAAAATAGTGAGCTGCTGATTCCAGAAGATTAGCATTAAAATGAAATAAAAAAAAAACTTTTAAAATTTTACATATTTGTTAATGATTTTTTATTCTATTCATTACTTTGATTTTTTTTTGCTGATTTTAGCAGGTTAGGTTGTTATTTTCTAATGACTAAATTTTAACTTAAGTATAGCTAAAATGTTGTATATTTAACAATTTTATTTTTGCTCCTGTCTTTCTATATTACTAATGCTTAGCAAAACTGCTTTGCTTCAGCAACTTTTCTGAGAGGCCATTTTTAAATTTTTGCAGATTTTTTCTATTACTTAATGAATGAATTTAAATGAAATCGATTCATTTACATTATCAACAAAAATTCCACTAGTGCAGACCAGAGAACTGCAACTGCTGATTGCAAAACCATCATATGTAATCAACACCCGAATAAACATACGTTTGCGTTTAAGCGCAGATTTTGTAGAAACACATTTAATAAATGGTACAGTGTACATTCCCATTATAAAACAATAATATTTTATTTTTTTTATTTTATAAAACAACTAATACTTTGATTTATTCATCAGAATTCAAATGTTCGATCAGCCGACTGTGCATTCAGCAGCATGATGGTGATTGTATTCAACAGTGATTTTTTTTGAGTGAATAAATATGAATAAAAAATGTTCGACAGAGTATTGTTGAGTGACTAAATGTGAATAAGAATTTTAGTGTATGATTAAATCAAGAAAAAAAATGATTTTGCAGTTCTCTGTTGCAGACCACCCATTTTTTGGTTTTGTGAGCGCTGTGCCAACTTTTGAAAATTTATTTCCCCTCTGCCTAATGATATTATCATTTTGGGATTGTGGAAGTACTTTTTGGCAGCACGGCATCACTTGTTAAAGTGCGTTGTCAATGCATTTCCATATATATTTTTCTCAGTAGGTACCATCGATGTATATAAAAAATCTGGGTAGCTGTAAATTAGACTGTCCTCATAAATTAAATTTGTTAAGTATAATTCTCCAATTAAAGCCTTGGAAAGCAGTGTTGCTATTTGCTGAAATTTATCTGTATGAGTGCACAAAAGCACATTTTTTTATATAGCTTAAAACTTATACTCATAAATGTAGAAAGTTTTAGAATAGTATTGTGTAATACAAATATTTGTTAGAAGATTAAATTAATTGCTTTGTAAATCTATAGCACTTAAAACAATAACCAAATAAGAAGAAAATATTACGAAAATTATATTACCCATACTAAAATTTGGAATTGCTGCAATGAAGTGAAGAGTTTTTTTTTTATTGGAAAATATACTGCAAAAATATTTTTATTTCTATCCAAAAATACTTTTACGCTCATCAAAAAAGCCTTTACAAATAGTTAAAAATTTATTTGCAGTCTGCTAAATTTGGGAAAGCTAAATTTTACACACTGCTTAATACACAGAAATTTGAGCATAATTCAACAAAAACTTTATCTGATTTTACTGTTAGTTTCTGAAAAAATCTCGCTAACAATCTAGATTTTCGGACTCTCAGGATTTTTCCCGAGACAGATCCACATTTATTATAAATAAGGCTTAATATATAAAGAGTAACGAATATTCGTATATTTTGCTCTATCTCGCTTAGTTAGCCGAAAAATTTGTAAAATTAAACAACACAAATTATTAAAATAAGCATGAAAAGTTAGTTACGATGAAAGTGATTGTTATGCTAAATTGGATTTACAAAAAAATATTAGTCCGATCCTAAATTTTAAAACAAAATAACAGAAAAATTAATTCAATTGAATCAGAACGCGTTTAACAGACTTTTGTACTAACTTTTTTATGAATGTATACATTTATGCAAGGGGAGAGTTTTAGTGTAATAAAAAATAAAATAGGTAAATATTTAATTTAATCTTTTCATATTTTTTAAACCTATTATTTAAATTATTTTAGTTAGTCCTAAAACTTTTTTTAAAATACTATGTAAAAATCTTCAAAAAATATTAATGGTTTTGAGCTGAAAATAATCAATATGCTCTCATAACAAATGCAAAATTATAGCAATAAAACATAATCACTTATAAAAGCATGCAAACAAAAACTGTTCAATCAAATTTTTGATTTTACAAAATATATTAAATATTTATCTTTGCGAATATTTGAAGCATATGTATATTAGGGTGGCCTATTAAAAAATATTTGAAATAATAGAACTCGAATGATGGGTATTAAACTGGACTAAAGTTACTCTATAAACTTCTGAGGCTTTTTCAAAAGAAAACTACACTATTTTTATTGGCAAAATGCATTAACATAATCAAGTAAAATCGCTGGTGAAAGACTTACTATCCCTTTTCATTGCTCTCTTTATATTTACCCTATTCAGCTTATTAACCCTGCTTAGGTGATCTTATTTTACATGGCATAAAATCCCAGCAAAAATATTAAGGAGTACTTCGAAAAGAATGACTATTTTATCTACATCCAATAAAATAATATACAAATATAAAATAAAACAAATGCAACAACACATAGGGACATTACGCACAAGCATAGTTTTCTACTGAAAAATTGTTAAATTTACAGCAGTATCGGACACGCACGTGTTTAATTCATTGATGGAAATGCCAAATTTGAACTACTTTTATTTTTGAGTTGTGTTTTTTCTGGAGCTGTTAGTAGTTCAAAATTTGGCATTACCATCAATGAAT
This sequence comes from Leucophora obtusa, assembly GCA_949987735.1. NCBI lineage: Eukaryota > Metazoa > Arthropoda > Insecta > Diptera > Anthomyiidae > Leucophora > Leucophora obtusa. The sequence goes on along the minus strand of OX465295.1, from coordinate 103,113,347 downwards.
TAATCACGTGCGTGTCATAGGAAATATCCGATGCAGCTGTAAATTTAACAATTTTTCAGTAGAAAACTATGCTTGTGCGTCATGTCGCTATGTGTTATTGTATTTGTTTTATTTTATTTTTGCATTATCTTATTTTGAATGTAGAGACAAAAGTCATGCATTAAAAAGTGGATGTTCTCTTTTTGCAGGGATAAGATAAACATGGAACACGTATGTCTCGCAGAAGAACGTTATTTAGGCAGGGTTATTACACATATTTAGTAGTGCTATTAAAAACTTCAACAAATGCGCAAGGACTCCTTTTTCCGGGACACCCTTATTTGCTAGTAAACTTTAAAAATATTTTTTTATATTTATTAACAAAAAATTATTAAAATACCAATTAAGAAATTGATAATTTTATCTTTTTTAAACAGTTTAGGGTTTTAGTAAACATCATGAACTTTTAACTTAAGTAAGTTATTTATTTTAGACTTTTTGTTTCTAAAATTTATACAAACATCTTTATGAGATGGTGTTTCATTTCAGCAATTATTCAGTATGAACAAATATTTGTTATACTAATATAAAATTAAATTTTAAATATATTATTGATTAACATACATACTCGTAAGATGCATAGGAGGCGATCCTATATTTTAAGAAATTAAAATAAAATAATCTTAATGTTGAAAAACATTGCATATGGACCAAAAAAACAGTTTTTCAGGTTTTTTGAATGGTAGTGCAGGCTGCGCAAAAAGTCGTCAGGTTTTGTAAATGATAATCGGGGTCCAAAAGTCTTCTTTAATATGTATTAGCATTTCGTCTATTTGTCGCTCAATATTAAGGTGTTTCAACAGAAAGATTTTTTTCGGAATTTTGCAACTCTTAAAGCAGAATATTAAGTCCAAACTCTTAAAGCAGAATATTAAGTCCAAACGATTTTTGAGAATTTTTTGAGATTTTGAAGGGGAAAACGGCGTTGCTGAAATGGATATTATTAAAAAATGAGGTTATGAAACATTTGCTACTCAAGGGCTCCAGCCCTACCACAGTGGTCCCAAACCAAATAAAAAATGGTTATAATTATGGATTTTCTCAAATTCTACTCCAATCGGAAAAAAATGTTCACAATAACTGAACAGAAAGATCTAGGCTTTTAGAAAATTTTTCTGACCATCTCGTGTATACAAAAGATTTATTGTCGTACAAGTTTACCGATTTTGCTGATTTCAGAATTTTTATATTATCTACCCAGTGTAGAAATGGTAATGGCATAATTTTTTGGACTACCAGTAATCACACCCACTTACATTCTGCATTATTTTAAAACATATAATAATGAGTTACTGATAATGACGTGTTTTCATCATTATTTCAAATAGAAAGTAATTTTATAGATTTTTTTGGAACCACATATTTTTTGATTTTTTGTATGTTGGCGAGTAATCTGACTTGTGTGCAGCAGGTCAATTATGTTTTTATCTATCAAACATTACATATCGATATAGCTCAGATGGTAGAGCTATTGACTGGCAACGTAGAGTACCAGGTTCGATTCCCGCAATAGAAAATTTTATTAAAAAAAAAATGTACTATAAAAAAATATTTTTTTATATAACTTATTTTTCTGAAAATCTATTTTTAGACTCATTGCTTTTGTGAGTACAGGTAAGCATATTGGTAATGGCATATTTTTAGATTTTTCGTATGCTGGTGTATAAGCATAACTCGTTATTTTTCGCGACATCGCCATACAGTTTTGAGAGTTGGCAACCCTTGTGTTAAAAACGTCAAAGTGATTGAGCTCCGTAAAGAATTTTTTAATTTATTAATTATAAATATTTTATTCGTGTTTTTATACAAAAATTTGTAAACATTGTTGAAAACAAGCATCAAGCAATATAAACATTTTAAAACATGGCAACTAAAGGTCGTCCTAGTGTTCTAAATGCAAAAATAATTTGTGGGCAATGTAAAATGGAAGTTAAAGAAGAGAAAGAAGAAAACATTCAGTGTGACAAATGCGCCAAAATATTTCACTCTGTGTGCACAAAACTTGATAAACGTCAATATCAATATTTACTTGAGAATGAGAGTGATGAGTATGTGTGTCATCTATGTGATGACAAGGATGGTTTATCGTTGAAAGCACAATTAAAAGAAATAAAAACTGACTTAAAAAAACTCGATCAGCTGACTTCAATAACAGAGGCAATTGAGTTTATGTCTAAGCAATACGATGAATTGCTAAAAGGAATTGCTGAAAACAACAAAAAGTTAGAAGTGGTGCAAAAAGAAAACCGTGTTTTGAAAAATGAAATTGCTGCATTAAAAACGTCTGTTAAGATTTTAAATGATCAACGGGTTCAAAATGACTGCATTATAAGAGGTATTGAGGTAAAAGAAGACTCAACTGCTGTTGAAACTATATTGGAACTTACAAAGAAAGCCGGTGTAGTCGTAAACGAAGAAAATATTGAAGATGCCTATTTCTTTAAAAATAAACAAGGAAACAAAACTGAAAAGAAAACTATGGTCGTAAAGTTTAACAACAAAAAATCGAAGGATAAACTAATGATGTCAAAACCTAAGCTTAGACAATTGGAAGATACTAAAACTGTTTTTATAAATGATTATTTGAGTAAAGAAACTCTAAGTTTATTTAATTATGCAAAATGTTTAAAATCAATTGGATATAATTCAGTTTATACGAGTGGAGCTAGAGTATTTGCAAGGAAAAGTGAAATTACAAAACCAAGGCTAATTAGATGTGAAGATGATGTAGATCAAATAATGGCTGAAGCTGCTACTTCAAAACCAAAGCGCAGATCAAATAATCGAGCAACTGTTGTGTTAGATGACTCTGATGACGAAAATGGAAATGGTTCAGCATTTTTATCTCCAGTCTAAAATTCAAGTATTTAAACTTTTTTGTATTATTCTTATAAATATTTTTCTTTCTATGCTTAATAATCAATACTTTTCTTATTTTGAACACTATAAAAGATATTTAAAAAGCTTACATTTTTCATATTTAAACATTATTTCTGTAAACGTTCGAAGCATTTCGTCAATAGACAAATTTAATCAATTTAAAACATTAATTGCTAATTTTCCACAACTACCCAACATAATTGCAATTCAGGAGACATGGTTTCACTCAAACTTAGTTCAAATTTATCAGATTCCTGGATACAATTGTGTTCACTGTTGTAGAGATGATGGTTATGGAGGAACATCTGTGTTTGTACGAAATAACATCCAATATACAGTAGAAGTCTGTGAGAGTAAACTTTTTTGTAATACAATTGTTTTATCACTGGAAAACATGAAAATAAATGGAAGACCGCTGAAAATTATATCTTTTTATCGATCTCAAAAATGTTGTTTAACTAGTTTTATCGATATTATTGAAAATTTAATGGATTTATATGGTCGTAGTTATTGTATTTTTGTTGGGGATTCAAATATTGATTTCTTGGATAATATATCAGTTAGTCTGTTGAATTTACTGGAAAGTTATGATTTTAAAAATTGTCATACATTAATTACACGCCCTTTATCTGGTACATCCATTGACAATGTCTACACAAATCTTCCTAATACACTTTATATTGACGCTATAGAATGTGAACTATCTGATCACAACATGATATCCTGTAAAGTTAAAAAGAACATGCAAAATTATGAATACACTGAAGTTATTCGGAAATACTGTGACTATGACAAGTTTAAAGAATGTTTTTTAAATGATGATTCAATTCAGCAGACTGGTAATCCATCTGTTGACACTTCTAATTTGATAGAAGGTTTGTCAAAAGCAAATCTGAATTCAACGTTTGCAACAACAAGGAGAAAATTACTTAAAGATGAAATAGCACCTTGGATGAACGAAAACTTGCAAAATTTAATTTAACTAAAGAAAAATATCTTAAAACGAAGAAGAAGAAACCCAAATGATGTTGATGTTCAAAATAAGCTGAAACGGATAAGTAAAGTTATTAAAGTGGCATGTCGAGAATCTATGAATAATTATTATCATGAAAATATCAGTAATATCCCTACGGGAAATTTTAACAAACTGTCACCGAACTGGCCCCTTTATATGAAATTGACTGGTCACTTTTACATGGCGTTGTCATAGGAGGGGGCAATTGACCCCTTATGACATGTCGCAAGATAAATCCAGGACAGGTCCCTGAACTTTGTTTTTTATGAGAGTTCAGTTACCTGTCCTAGGATTTGTCTTGTGACATGTCACAAGGGGTCAATTTCCCCCTTCTATGACAACGCCATGTAAAAGTGACCAGTCTATTTCATATAAAGGGGCCAGTTCGGTGACAGTTTGTTAAAATTTCCCGTAGGAATTCAACAAGACCCCAAAAAATGTTGGAGGTTTTTAAACAAAAATTTGGGAAGAAACGCTAAAACTCAAATTAAATTAAAGAATCCAAGTGGTGAGTTTATTACTGATGATGTTACAAAGTGTGAACTGCTGAATCAGTATTTTTTACAAATCCCTAAAACCATGAAGGAACAAATTCATTATTCATCTGCTGATTCGTGTAATGGACTTCGATCACTCAGATACAATAATGATACTTTTCATTTTAGTAACACAACAATTGATGAAATTTCTAACATAATATTTGCCCTTTCCACTAATAAGTCTTCTGGTCATGACAGTTTATCGCCAAGGATTTTTGTTAAATGTAATCGTGAAATTACGCCACATTTGCTGAATATTTTTCTTAGTATTCTTGATAAATCTGAATATCCAAATATCTTAAAAATCTCGAAAATAGTCCCAATACCAAAAGTAGTAAATGCTAATAGAGAAGATATGTATAGGCCTATTGCACTGTTTTTGAGAGAATCATTCACCAACTACTTTTAACTTACCTGGAGAATAACAACCTACTCTATGATTGCCAATATGGTTTTAGAAAGGGTAGTGGTACTGAGAATGCTGTTGTTAACGTTGTAAATTATATATGTCGTGGTTTGGATCAAGGATTTAATGGTGTAGCGGGTATATTTTATGATTTTTCAAAAGCATTCGACCTTGTAGATCATGATATCTTGTTTGAAAAGCTTAATTATTATGGAATAAGAGGTAGAGAACTAAATCTTTTTAAAAGTTATTTGAAAAACAGAAAACAATATGTCGAGTTAAATAACAATCGGAGCTGTCTTGGAGATGTTGAACATGGTGTGCCACAAGGCAGTGTTTTAGGTCCACTATTATTTACAGTTTATATAAATGATATCATGAACCTAGGACTCTCTGGTAAAGTATATATGAATGCTGATGATATATCACTATTTTATCCGTATAAACATGAGACAGTATTGCGAGCGTATATGGAGAGAAACGCTGCTTTAATTTTTGAATATGCAAGGATAAATAAATTAGTCATTAATACGTCTAAAACCAAGGTCTTAAGATTTAAACCATACTTGAATAGTAATGGTGAACCTTTCAGTGTTTTTGTAAACGGTGAGGAAGTATTTGAGTGTCATTCGATTAAATATTTGGGAGTGAACCTACAAAGTAATTTATCATGGAATTTACATATTCAGGAGCTTAAATCAAAAATATCACCAGTAATAGGAATATTGTATAAATTTAAAAACAAATTTAATGAGGAGACAAAATTGATTCTTTATCAAGCATTAATACAAAGTCATCTAAATTATTTGGTGTTAATATATGGTAGTAAAAACAGTACTGAACTCAAATCTCTGCAAAGAGTACAGAATAAAGCACTGAAAACCGTTTTTAATTTACCTCTTTTGCACCCCACATTAACATTATATAAGAATGTATCCAAAAATATTTTACCTATATATGGACTATATAAAATGCAATTACTCCTATTTGTATTTAAATCATTGCACAATATTGGCCATAATACAATAACTTTCTCAAGAAATCAAACATCTTTTAATACTAGAAATAATTCAAATTTGAGAACTTCGAAATGCAGACTCGAAACCACAAAGCAAAGAGTTGAATATATTGGTTGTTTGGAATTTAACAACTTACCAGAAAATTTAAAAAATATTAATACAATCTCAACTTTTAAATTAACTTTAAAAGAATTTTTATTTAATAATTTGGAAATGCTTTTAACGTAATATCTTTTTATTTTTCTACAAATGAATATTGTTAATTTTAAATTAAATGAAAATTAAATTCTTATATATTAGTTAATTTTTATTTTGATCATACATATAAAAAGCCAACTTGCCTCAATAATGTCATAGGACGCTGAGGCAAAACAAACTGTAAAACAAAAATTTGTAAATAAACTAATATCATACAAAAAAAAAAAAAAAAAAGGTAATAAGAAATGTTATAAGAAAACCAACTAGTAACCATTACCATGTGTATAGTTATTTTTTTATTTTAATACTGTCTTTGTAATGACTAGTTTGAGTATACACCGGTAAGCTAAAGGCAACCACTTACCGCCAATGAAACCCTCATGTTAAAATAATGTGTTATTTGACCAAAGTGTAAGTACTTACAATTTTTGGTGCCTTACCAGTCAGAAATATACAGGCGGGAAAGCGGTGGCAAAACACTTTAACAGGTGGTACAAGTACTGGCAAAAAGTGCTTTCCCATTCCCAAAATGATAACATCATTAGACAAAAGGACCGGCTGTTCAAAAATCGCCGGAAAAGCACTGGAGGAACAAAATTTTTGAACGTTGGAGGAACTGGAGGAACAAAATTTTTGAAACCAAAACGCTGGCGAAACCGATAAATACGTGGTCTGGAAATATATTTTCCTAAATAAAATTAAAGAAAAGTTCATATGTATTTTTTTGGTCCTGCCGTGACTTGAACCCAGGCCGTCAGATTGGCACTGAGCTAACGATACATGTAATACTTGTTGGCAAAACAAATAAATGAGTGATAACAGCTGGACAACTACTGGCTGTGATAAAATTATAGCACTGGCAAACGGTTTTTGGAACTAATATGCCAGCGTTGGAAGAACAAAAAAAAGTTGGTCTTAAAGGAGCTTTCCCACAAACAAAAAAAATAGATTTTATAAAACAAAAAAAAAATTTGAATTAAAAAAATCAATATTGTATTTAAATGAACAAATTAACTATCGGAGTTTAAAATACCAAATTCAATGAAACAAATTATTTAAATATGTACACAAAAATATAAAAAATCAGGTAATTAAAATTTTTCGAAAATTTAGTGGGTGTTTTTATAAAAAGAATCAGACGAATTCGTTAAGAAATTTGTGTGAAAAACACTAATTTAAAAACGTTTTTCTTTAAAAATTTTTTCACAGATTTATTAGGACTTCTATGTAGAACAAATGCAGCAAAAAAATTTTAAATATAAATCTTTTTAAGTTTGTGTTTTTTACCCAAATGTTTTAACGAATTCGTCGGATTCTTTTTATAAAAACAGGCATCTAGTATTTTTGATTTAAAAAGATCCTTAATAATAGTAACTTTAAATTGTTGTGAGAACCAAGAAATTGCGTTCATCGAGGGTTATGTTAAGTGGTGGTACTTAATTTAATTGTTGAATAAAATAAATAAGCTGAATTGATTCAATCCCTTTAAAATAATTTTAACCTTCCAACGAAATTGAATATGACTTTCAGGGACTTCATTTAAACAAAAATCTGAATCAAACGTCATCACAAAGTTATTATATTCCAAACCAAATAATTCTATAGAAACGCATTAAACAAGTTCAAATATCGATTTTTCCGATAGTGGAAGGGACCGTATTTCCGGGCTTATGCTATCTATTACGTCTAATATTCTACTTCCCGAGTTTTAAATATCGGCTCGACAGTTAGCGAGATAAAACCAAAACGATTATCTTGATTTTTTAGGGTTTTTAATTTTTTTTAAAAACCATGAAAAGAAATAAAATATTTGTGGAGGAACTAAGCCAAATTTGAGCCTTGGTCTTTGCCCGGGAGGATCACTACCTTACTAACGAATAAAATTTCTAATAAATAGAAATCAAATAAAATTGCTTTGATTGGGTTATACCATTAAATACCAATAAATTCAATATCAGATAGGACCTCTTCATGATTACTAAGTCAAAACATGGACCGATTCCAACCATTCTCAATAGCGTTAGTTATCGATGCAGTAGAAACTTATGTACCAAGTTTCGTCAAATTATCTTTTAAAATGCGACCTGTAGTTTGATTACAGGGATCGATCGTTCATTTGGTACGGACAGACGAACCGACATCATAAGCACTAACTCAATACACCCAAGCAGTGGTGCAGAATACAAAAATTTTTTTTGGTACTATGGAGGTCGAAAAAGTACTATTGTTTACACAAGTTGGTACTATTTTGAAAATCCCATTTATCATCCCTGCTCTAAGCCCATTATTTGCCAGTGGTTTTTTTTATAAACCACTGAAAGTTTTGTAAAACAAATACTGGCAAAATGCTTTTTGCAAACGCTGGCAAAGCATCAAAAATGAGTGTTCTGCCAGTCATCTATTTTTAACACCGTGGTACCCAGTGGTATGCCCGTGCTTGATTTTTTGTGCCACTAGCGACTTCTGACTGGGTTGTTTCATTTTCTCTTAACTGGTAATAGAAGATTTTGCTGTGATGTAGTATTATTATTTAATTAATAAAAATTAAGAACTCTTAAAAAAGCTATAATCTAAATTGAGGGATATGAAGTTCGAAACTTGCATTCAAAAAATAAGTTAGTAGTAAAAACAGTAAAATGTCTAGTTTATATAGTGCGCTAGTTTTCAGCAACTTTTTCTGAAATTGTATTTTTAGAAAAGGCTTTGGTTATATTTTTTTCAGCACTAAACTAAAAGTGTTAATGATATAAAAACTACACTTTGTGTTGTTTTTTTTTTTTTAATTTTCTACAGGATTTCAATGGCAACATTAACCATATAAGTAATTGAGACACAATTTTCTTTGTATTGTGTTTATAATAATTTTTATATATTTTTAGATTATTAATTGATCATGTCGACGGTATGGAAGCCTGAACATTTTTATATTTCACAAATTTTTCTAAATAATTCCACAAAAACACAATTTGTAGATTCAAATTATCCGCAAATAATTTAATTTTCAGTCTACTAATATTCGGCAAATGATTTCTTAATTTTAGCAAGGATTATTTTCATTTACAATCGACTAAATTTTACCACAACTTTTATTGGCTAGCCCTCTCCTGACTAAAATTTTGCAGAGTCAGAAAACTTTTTGCTGAATTTTCTGACTTTTATTTGAGTATACAATGAATTAAGGAATTTTTAAAATTTTTACTGAATTCTTTTAAAACAAAATGTGAACACAAAAACCAACCATTTGGTATCTCTGTTATCGCTTGAGTAATTTGTACTTAAATTATGGCAAAAGCATAAGTAACCAAGTAATAATAAATGCCACTCAAGGGCATATTTAACAAAAATTTTAAAGAAACCAAATAAGAGAAATTGTTTCTCCTTTTTAGTAGCACAATTCATAAGGAAATGTGGGCGATAGTCATACACATATACACACTTCCAATACATGTACACATTAATATAAGTAATCCTGCTATCAACTTTAACCGAAATGACTAAGTGGTCACCAGTGTTGTTAAGCACGAATTGCTATTTATAACAATGTCAATGACAATTACTTTACTATATAATAATATCCAACTGTCATATTTTATCTCCAACCCTCTCTCTCTCCACTTCACCACACACTGTCTTTCTTCGTTCTTTCACCCTTCAACAATTTCATAATGATTGTCTGACATTTTATAATATATTGATAGATGGTTGCCTTAATATAGGTTTAAACAAAAGAATATTAAAATATCTGCTGCGTCTGTATGTGTGTGTGTGTGTATGTGTGTGGTGTCAGTTTCAACTATATACAGCAAAATTGACAGTTGAAATAATAAAGTTTAATTTAAGTGGTTATTATTTTCATATGCTGGAACATGATGAGGTAGTTTATTAAATAGTTAATGATATACCAATAAGTTAAGAATTTAAAAAAAGGGTAAAGATTGTAACTGAGGTACAAATGTGCTATTTTAATCGGCCATCGATTTCCAGAAAAAAGGTTATTGAAAATTATTGGATTCCCAGCAAACAAAGAAAATCATTAATGACTCAGAAATGAGCTCCAAAAACATAAACATTTTTATACTTTTTCCTATGAAAGTGGTCCGTCCAAAAGAACCCCCTATGTATTCAGAAATGACTCAGAGAAAAGAACGTATAAAATCGAAATTTTCTTCATAAATTTAAATAATTTTGGAATCTTCTTTGAGTCCGAAAAATGAACCCTCGTTTTGAGACAGCTTTTTAGATTGTAGAGACAACTTTTTGGATTGTTTTCTGATGGTTCGTATATGCTACCAAAAAAGAGTGTTTTCAAAAAAACAATAATCATTTCTATGAGCCATTTAAAAATCTTATTTATGAGCGCTCCGAAATTGCTGGCTGGGTTTATAAAGTATTAAAAAAATAAAATTTTGATATAGGTTGGAATTTTGCAAATTTCATTAATTTTGCACGGTGCTCTGGACCAATTTTCTTTTTTTTTATTTTCGAGTTACTGCAATCTACACTTGAATTCAGTTTCTAGTTGATGTAAGATAATAATGCAACTAAACAGAAAAAATCCAGCACGCGTTTTTTGACAGAATAACTTATTTCGCGTACAAAATTTTATTAATTATTTAAATTCAGTTTCTCATAGATGTAGGGATAAAAATGCAAATAACAGAAAAAAATACAACAGGCGCTTTTTTCGCGAAAAAAAGTTATTATAAAATTTTATTAAGGGGCAGCCTATATTTAGATTTTTCTTAAAAAAAATTACAGACACGCGTATTTCAATAAAATATTTTTTTTAATAATAAACCTACGAAAAATTTCATAAAATTTTTTATTGAATTGGGGTAACTCCAAATTTTATCAAAATTTAATCCAGAACACCGTGAAAAATGTGTTAAATTTGCAAAATTCTAAACTATAGCCACTCAGTGATGATTTACTTGTCAAAAGAAAAGTTTTGGTATCCATTTGCCCTATTTAGAACATATTGTTTCCACCATATTGAATTTCTGATAAAACGCGAACAATCCCAAATTTCAAAAAAAATTTTGTTTTGGGTATCATCATAAAATTTGTTTTGGGAATCATCATAAAACAAACCAAGGGTAATTTTGAGGGGGCACGTTTTGTACTTTTTTTCGTGAGTCTGTCTGATACATGTATATATATTTTTTTATTTTGTAACACTGTGTAGTTTGTATCTAAAATTATGGGTGCTGAAGATGTGTTCATTTGGATTCTATCCTCTATTGCATATCCAAATTTTAGCGAAATCTGTCAGAAGTTTTCAAGCAAAACTTCCAACTTAAGAAATATTTATGACAAATATCGTTCTTAGCTCTGACTATAACCCCCCGTTTCCATATGCAAGTGCAAGTTCGAAATACTCAATACACTCACACTTTTTCACTAACACAATCACATTTATACTACTTGCGACTCAACTTGCAAGTAAATTTTGAAGACAGTGGATTTTTGACACTTGCGTGAAATGACAGAATAAAGAAAACATGGTTGCCTAGTAATGTTTTCTATTAATTTACTAGTATTTGGTAAAGTAAGAGTTGTAATGCAACTGATTTTGTATTTATGTGTAAAAAAAAGTAAAAAAGAACACAATGACATATCTTAATGGTAATTTAAAATATCAATTTTATATTTTTTTGAATAAAAATAGTTAAGAACAAATTTTTTCCCAGCTTTGTTAGAATATTGAATACTTGGCAATACTGGAATCCTATTTAGTGACAACCTATGCCTTCGACGACATTTTAACAATGAACTTGCAGCAAGTAGTGTGGACACATGTAAAATTTTCATGTTTTTTCAGTAATTTTCGAAATTTTCGCTTATAATACGTATTCTCAACTTGCAACTATTTACTTGCATGTGGAAACGGGGGGTAAAACTGCTTCTTTTATTTCTTTTCAAATAAAACAAAATTACCCTTGATGGTTCAGGAAATAATGAAGTAGAAAATTTGTTTTAAAAATGACATTTGTTTTTAATTTTGGAAAATTGATACTTCCAGTCGAAATGAGCCGAAAAAAATCGGCAGCGGCGGCTGAGGCAAAAATGACCGACGGCGGCGGCTTAAACGGCTCACGGCGGCAGGCTGGTTTCCCTGGGTAACTAGTTACTTTTGTTATTACATTTCTTATTACCTCAATATGGCGCTGTCGCGAAAAATAATGAGTTATGATTACACACCAGCATACGAAAAATCAAAAAAATACATCTTTACCTATGTGGTTACCAGTACTGACAAAAATAATGAGCCTAAAACTAGATTTTCAAAAAAATAAATTATATAAAAAAAAATATTTTTTATTGTGTTTTTTTTTCTTTTTTAATAAAATTTTCTGGTGCGGGAACCGAACCTGGGTATAAAGATTGCCAGTCAATAGCTCTACCATCTGAGCTATGTAGACATGTAATATTTAATAGATAACAACATAATTGACCTGTTGCACACAAGTAAGCTTACTCGCCAATATACAAAAAATCAAAAAATATGTAGTTACATATATCCTTACCAGTGTTTAAAAAATAATATATAAAATAAATATTGAGTCTAAAAATAGATTTCAAAAAATTAAAAAAATCTAGAAAATTATTTTCTATTTGAAATAATGATAAAAATAACTCATTATCAGTAACTCATTATTATATGTTTTAAAATAATGCAGAAGGTATGTGGGTGTCATTACTGGTAGTCCAAAAAATAATGATATGTCATTACCGTTTCTACACTGGGTATATGTAAATATGTTTTACGTTTAAATTTTTATGACGAGTCTTAAAATTACACACTAGAGAAAACTTAAATTTTTCTGAATATGTTTCCTTAAGCTAATAGTACCCAGCAAAATATTGGTAATGACACCTCTTTACTATCTGCATTACCAAAAATGATATATCATTACCTTTTGCATTATTTTTTAATATAAAATAATGAATTCCTAATAACGGCCTCTTGTATTCATTGCTTCTAAATATAAAATAATGACTTACTCGTATTAGTTGAAATAAGTACTTTTTACACAGTTAAATTTTTTTATTATATATAAATATGTTTTAGGTTTAAATTTTTATGACGAGTCTTAAAATTACACACTACAGATAACTTAAATTTTTCTGAATATATTTCCTTAGGCTAATAGTATTTGCTTAACTACTTATTTTTAAGAATCAAGTAAGCAATCGGATAACCACTTATAATTCAACTTTTTGTAAGCATGTGTGTAACCACTTATTATTCAAAATCTCATAACTACTTTTTTCTCATTTTTTCGTAAGCGAGCGGGTAAGCGTGACTACTTATAAAAACGACCACGCCAAACAAAAATAATGAGTTTAGACACCAAAAAATAAGTTGTGCGGAGCTATGAATTTCTATTATATAACCACTTATTTGGTAATGAAATATTTTGCTGGGTATTTACCTGAGTCCTTATTTTTAAGAATCAAGTAAGAAATCGGATAACCACTTATAATTCAACTTTTTGTAAGCATGTGTGTAACCACTTATTATTCAAAATCTCTTAACTACTTATTTCTCATTTTTTCGTAAGCGAGCGGGTAAGCGTAACTACTTATAAATAAAAACGACCACGCCAAACAAAAATAATGAGTTTAGGCACCAAAAAATAAGTTGTGTGGAGCTATGAATTTCTATTATATAAACACTTATTTGGTAATGAAAGATTTTGCTGGGTGATTAAATATTAAACTTAAATAAATACTGTTAGAAGTATACAAAATAATATCAAATTGAAAAGAGTAAGGGTAAGGAAGGAAGGATTGGGGAATTAATAGAGGTGTTCATATAAATATATAACTTAATGGGCTATATTTCCGATTTTGTTTTCTTTTATCATTTTATAGAAAATTTTGACACAAGTCCATATTAACCCAATAGAATTTCGGATCCAAACATTAGAGTAGTCCAAAAAAACATGAAAGTTGGAATTCGCGATTTCCAAAATATTGCTCCTATTCCTTAATGTCTAAAAACTCTCTGTGCAAAGTTTCAGCTAAATCCGCTTTTATTTAGAGGTAGCGGAAAAAGTTGTCTTTTAAGAATTAGTAATCTATCTCTAGACTAATTTATACAAAAAGCAGGGTTGATTTTAAATTTAATTATTTCTTAAGCTGTACGCAATTATTAGCAATTTTTTTTAAATCTAGTCTTAATTAATGTGAAGAAAAGGAATTTGAAATCAAAACATAAAAAAATTAAGTTAATTTTAAGTAATTCGAGTGAAGAGTAGAGTGATGTCTACGAAACAATTGTATTGTCTATCATGAAAATGATCAATTGGAAAAGTTGGAAAGCATTTTATAATATTAAAAATAGCGGGCAAAGCCCGCTGCGTTGTCTTAGCGTGTCTTAAAGTTTTTTTTTTAATTCCAGTTTATGTAAAGGTAGACCTGGCAATTCAAGTAAATTCACAAATTCAGTTGGAAAATTTACTGCGTCGGTTTCTTCCACCGGTGCTTCCTTACATGAAGTTTAAATATCGGAATATATAAGTTCCATTCCTTTTCTAAGGTTTTTTCTCTTTTAGAAAATTTGTTTAACTTTTTGGAGAGTATGTTTCTATGCTACATAAGTTTTATATTCCGTGGATAGTGTTTGAACAGGTAATTCCCTCTTCCAATCCATTTGCATTGTCTATAATTTCAATTCCACTCGTTCAACATTTATATCCATTTCATTCCACTTGTGTAGTGTTTCAATTCCACTCGTTTCCTATTTAGTTTCTTAATTTTAGTGTTTCATATACACTTGTTCTTTAAGTTTTAGGTTTCTAGCTAAAGACGCAGACGTTAAGGGGGGGGGGGGGCAATTTTCCCCTTTTGAACCACCATTTTTACCACGTTCCTGTCCAAAGTCCTAGAAATGCCTTGTCGATAAGTTAGCCCATACTCCAAGGAAAACATATTATATATTACAGGTTTCTAGCCGAAGGGTTCGGTTAGGCCATCAAGGGGGAGAATTCTTCCGTTTTTACCCCTCCCGGTAGGAATTTCCAAAAATTCCGTCTTAGAGGACGTCTGCATTGGAGGAGGAACCTACTACATACATAATTTTAGGTCTCTATATCCAGCAGTTTGGCCAGGCCGTCAAGGGGGAAGTTTTTTCCCTTTTTACCCCTCCCGGTATGAATTTCCAAAAATACCATCTTAGGGGACGTCAACGTTGGAGAAGGAACCCAAATACCGAATTTAAGCTCCCTTGTTCCAGCAGTTTGGCCAGGCCGTTAAGGGGGAGACTTTTCCTATTTTTGACCCTACCTGTAGAAATTTCCAAATATCTCATCTTAGCGGATGTCTGCAATAGAGGAGGAACTTTAATGCCAAATTTCAACTTCCTACCTCCAGCGGTTTGGGCAGGCCTTTAAGCGGCACTTTTCGCTTCATTAATCCCCATTTTTGCAATGTCCCTGTCCAAAAAGCACCTTCCCGGTAAGTGAACCCATACTCCAAGTAACATATGTTTTACATTTCAGGTTTCTAACCAAATTTTACTATTTGTGCCCCTCTCGGTAGGAATTTCCGAAAATCCATCGACAGGGAATTTCAGCTTCCTAGTTCCAGCAGTTTGAGCAGGCTGTCAAGGGGGACACTTTTTCTTTTTTTGTCCCTCCCGGTTGGAATTAGGCTGGAAGAGGAACCTAAGTACCGAATTTCAGCTTCCTAGTTCCAGCAGTTTGGACAGGTCGTTAAGGGGCAACTTTCCCTTTTTGAGCCCCCATTTTATAACGACCCTGTCCAAAATTCAAAAAAGTATCTTTCTAATAAGTTAGCCCTTACTCCAGGGACCCACGTTTTAAGCTTCAGGTTTCTAGCCGAAGGGGTTTTTACAGGCCCCCAAGGTTAGGCTTTTCTTCTTTTTGCCCCTCCCTTTAGGAATTTATAAAAATTCCATCTTCGCGGCTATCTGCGATGAATGAGGAACATTCATACCAAATTTCAACTGCATTGCCTAAGCGGTTTGGGCAGGCCGTTAGTGGGGACATTTTTCCCTTTCAACCACCATTTTTACTATGTTCCTGTTCCAAAATAGAAAAATTACGTTGCCGGTGAGTTAGTCCTACTCCAAGGAATACATATTTAAAATTTTAGGTTGGCCAAAAGGGATTGGGCAAGCCGTCAGGAGGAGAATTTTACCTTATTTCCCCTCCCGATAGGAATTTCAAAAATTCCGTCTAAGCGGACGCCTACACAGAAGGAGGAACTCACATACCGAGTTTCCTTTTGGGATATCCTGTAGGGAATTCCAAAAATACAAACTTAGTCGATGTCTACTACAGTGGAGGAACCTTTATACCAAATTTCAACTTCTTACCTCCAGTGGTTTGGGCAGGCACTTTTCCAATTTGTGAGACTATTTATGGGGAGACTTTTCCCCTTTTTTGCCCGTTCCGGTAGGAATTTCCAAAAATCCCGTCTTAGCGCACGTCTATGCCGAATATCAAGAAACCTTGTTTTAGTGGAGATATCCGTGGGGGGAGGGAAAAAAGTAGTTTTTTTGAAATTATATATTATTTTAAATGGTACTTTTTGGAAAAACGAAAATTTTTGGAAAAAGATACTTTGTTTTTACAAAGTACTTTATTTGTACTTTTTTTGGAAAAGGTATTTTTTTTTAAAAAGGTGTTTTTTTTGTAAAAATGTATGCTTTTTGGAAAAAGGTACTTTTTTTGGAAAAGGTACTTCTTTTGGAAAAGGAACATTTTTTCGAAAAAGGTACTTTTTTTTGGGAAAAGGTACTTTTTTTTGGAAAAGGTACTTTTTTTGAAAAAGGTATTTTTTTGAAAAAATGTATGTTTTTTGGGAAAAGGAACATTTTTTTAGAAAAAGGTACTTTTTTTTGGGAAAAGGTACTTTTTTTGGAAAAGTATTTTTTTGAAAAAATGTATGTTTTTTGGGAAAAGGAAAATTTTTTTAGAAAAAGGTACTTTTTTTGGGAAAAGGTACTTTTTTTTGGAAAAGGTACTTTTTTTGAAAAAGGTATTTTTTTGGAAAAATGTGTGTGTTTTTGGGAAAAGGTACTTTTTTTGGAAAAGGTACTTCTTTTGGAAAAGGAAAATTTTTTTAGAAAAAGGTACTTTTTTTTTGGGAAAAGGTACTTTTTTTGGAAAAGGTACTTTTTTTGAAAAAGGTATTTTTTTGAAAAAATGTAGGTATGTTTTTTGGGAAAAGGAAAATTTTTTTAGAAAAAGGTACTTTTTTTGGGAAAAGGAACTTTTTTTTGGAAAAGGTACTTTTTTGAAAAAGGTATTTTTTTGGAAAAATTTATGTTTTTTGGGAAAAGGTACTTTTTTTTGAAAAGGTACTTTTTTTTTGGAAAAGGTACATTTTTTTAGAAAAAGGTACATTTTTTGGAAAAATGTACTTTTTTTGGAAAAAGGTACTTTTTTCGGGAAAAGGTACTTTTTTTGAAAAAAGGTACTTTTTTTGGAAAATGGTACTTTTTTTGGAAAAAGGTCCTTTTTTTTGGAAAAGGGTACATTTTTTGGAAAAAGGTACTTTTTTTGGAAAAAGGTACTTTTTTTGGAAAAAGGTACTTTTTTTGGAAAAAGGTACTTTTTTTGGAAAAAGGTACTTTTTTTGGAAAAAGGTACTTTTTTTGGAAAAAGGTACTTTTTTTTGGAAAAAGGTACTTTTTTCGGAAAAAGGTACTTTTTTTTGGAAAAAGGTACTTTTTTTTGGAAAAAGGTACTTTTTTTTGGAAAAAGGTACTTTTTTTGGAAAAAGGTACTTTTTTGGGAAAAAGGTACTTTTTTTGGGAAAAGGTACTTTTTTTGTGAAAAGGTACTTTTTTGGAAAAAGGTACTTTTTTGGAAAAAGGTACTTTTTTGTCCCCTTTTTGCCCATCCCGATAAGAATTTCCAAAAATGCCGTCTCAACGGACGTCTACACCGGTCGAGGAACCTACATACCAAATTTCAACTTCATAGCTCCAGCAGTTTGAGCAGGCCGTCAATGGGAAGACTTTTTCCCCTTTTTGCCCGTCCCTGTAAAATTTTCCAAAACTCCCGTCTTGGTGGATGTCTACGATAGTGGAGGAACCTTTATACCAAATTTCAACTTCCTACCTCCAGCGGTTTGGGCAGGCCGTCAAGGGGGGCCTTTTTCCCCTTTTTAACCCACATTTTTACAACGTCCCTGTCCAAAATTCTAGAAAGTACTTTCCAGAAAAGTTAGCCCCTACTCCAAGGAACACATATCATAAATTTCAGCTTTCTAGCCAAAGGGGTTTTGGCAGGCCGTCAAGGGGGAGACTTTCCCCCTTTTTGCCCGTTCCGGTAGGAATTTCCAAAAATCCCGTCTTAGCAGACGTCTACCCCGAAAGAGGAACCTACATACCAAATTTCAACTTCCTAGCTTCAGCGGTTTGGGCTTTTGGGCTGGGCGATGTTGAGTCAGTCAGTCAGTCAATCAGTCAGTCAGTCAGTCACGTTATTCTTTTATATATAGAGATATAGAAAGTGCGAAAAAACAATTTTTGTATTTTTTAATGCAAAAATTAAAATAATTGTTGAAATTAAGCACACCACGGCTAAAATCTCATACAAATATTTATTTTGTTTTGAGTTTAAAATTAGTTGTTTTTACAAAATGTATTGACAACAGACATACATATAAATAGTACCCAAAGGGTACTTTTATGTAATTGTTGCTTTCAAAAAGGAGTTGATTTATAACTGGTTTTACCAAATCAGACAGTTCATATACGAAAGTACAAAATTCTCATCCCGTTGGTTTTTTGTACCTTATGTAATGTCTCGGTTTGAGTAGGAAAGTTATCATTTTCTTATTGCGGACAACTGAAGAGTAGAGTGATGTCTACGAAACAATTGTATTGTCTATCATGAAAATGATCAACCCTTTTTGAAACAACAAATAAAAATCTAATATGACAATATCATATTGGAATTTAAACTTGAGGTGGAAGAATATTCTAACTAAATATAAGGGAATTCGCAGTTTCTTTAAAAATTATGCAAAAAAATACATATTTTAGTTAAACTTGTTTTTGCCTTGTATGCGCAAATTTCTCAAATCTGATCTTTATTTTAGTGAAGATTATGAATCAGCAATCGAAATTAAAAAAAAAAAATTGTGGTTTTAAAATTCAAAAAAACTCAAGTTTTTTGAGGTATTTTCCTAATTATCTGTAAACGGTGTTATCAAAAATCCAGTTTGTTATACTTTTGCATACTTCATTATAACACTGATTTTAATTTTAAAAAGGATAACAGATATCCTTGCAAATTAACTTAAAATTTTACTTTTTTTAATATTTCACTATTTCAGCTTGCTATAATTTTATTGCTACACCCAGAAAACAGATTCGTTGTCTCAACCGAATTTGTTGCCAATCGAATTTATGCGGTCCCATGTACTATCACATAATCTAAATGTAATTTCGGTCCTTACTACCGAATTTTGTTAAAAGCTACTGATATTTAGTAATGTATTTGGTTATAACAACTGCCATTATTATTGGTTGTAAGAACTGAATTTTTAAAATATCAGTGCTACTACAAATTATAATCACATAATGGTTATTATAATAATTTTAGCCTAACAGCAAAAATAAGTAGAAAAGTTTTTATTTATTTAAAATAATTTAATATATTTTTTTTTATTAATTTTAAACATTTTTTGAAGGAGAACAAATTTACACAGTTATTTGAATATGTTATAGAATAGTTATTAATTTTTGAAGATGTGTTATAATTTTTAAAGACGTAAAATTAAAGACAGTTTTATAATCAGAATTTAGACCGATTTTTGTCCTAAATATCACTCATATTTAAATACATTTTTAGAAAACTTTCGTTCTTAGTTCTGACTATAAAACTCGACCTTAGTTTTTAAGATGTGCGAATGTTTAAGAATTACAATTTGTATAAAAATATGACACTACTTCGATACTAAGAAATTAACTAAAATTTCGAGATTTTTCTTTGCTACATATCATAAGGCAAAATTGTTGTAAATTTTAATCAAATAATCGGTATCGTACCGGACATCGGATAGAAAATTATAGCGTTGTCAGACAGGCGATCGAAAAATGAGGAAAAATTGAAATAAATTAGCAGAAACTAAAAATTACAATAAAAGTTAAAAAAAACACAAAATATTAGAATTAAGAAAAAATAAAAGAAAATATGAAATTATCGAAAATAAAAAATAACCAAAAATTAATTTTTTTTTAAAGAACAATCGATGGACAATAGTGCAATGAAATTGTAGTGTTCCATTTTTCATCTAAACCAGTTTAGGAGCCAAAGCCTGAAGAATTTATTCCAATGGAGTACAAGATCTGTATTTAGTTTTCGGTGTTAATAAAAAAAGTTAATTGTTCCTTACCCAATGCTACTTATCGTTCCCATGCAGATTTCAAATGACGAAACGTTAGATTTTTGGTTACACACTCTTTTTTTATTTGAGTTATTTAAAAGTATATTTAAAATTTAGTTTTTATTTTTTATTAAAATCTTTTTTAATATATTTTTTCACGTTTACCACAGATTTGTTTCTAAGATGACAGAAAATTTTAACAGTACTATATACACTTTTTTTGTATATACATCAAGTATTTGATTCACTCTATTTACTTTCGGTTACAATACCAAATCATATTTTATTTTTTAATTTTTATTATTATTATTATGACCGAAAAGAAATAACAAACACTATTCTTTTTATATTTTAACAGCCGATAATTAATAGTAGTGATTGAAAACAGATTTCAAGTTTAAAATATGCTGGACCAACAAAATTATTAATTGTAATCCCCAATATTTAGGATAGAAGTATATAAGATTCCATTAAAATTAGTAATAGTAATAGAATTTTTTATTAAGTTTATTCTAAGTCCTTAATTGGCATAGGCACCTAGTTTTGCTGTTGCAGGTACTACCATTCGTTGACAATTATATTATTATTGTAATAACTATTAAAAATCTGATGCAATTTTAAATTGTTTAGAATTACAAGAAAAATTTTTTTATCTCCATCGATTTTTTATAACTATAACCGATTACCAACCAATGTTTTTTCTGTGTGTACCAAAAACGCTATCTCACATAATAGGACATTTCACAGATATAAATGCAAAACAAGTACACCTCGTAACTTCAATTGCGTTGTGCTACTTCTAAACAAAACTTTTTTAGCGATTTTTTTAATCAGACCAAATTTTTTTCCAAAGTGGCATATTTTTAGGGTTGTGGAGCGTGAAAATTCCAACTTTTTTTTTGGACTTGTCTAATATACATACATACATATGTACATTAGACCACCCATGAAATGTATGAGATTTTCAAAAGTGCGTTTTTTATTCGCTCCACTGGCAGTTTCCGATAGATTGCACACAGAGAACAGATCCAATGTTCCAACCGAATTTGTTGCCAACCGAATTTGGGTAGTTACATGTACTATCGCATTATTCGGTTGGAGCTGCCGATATTTTTAGTTATACCAACTATGTTTTCGAAGATAAAAACGTTGGCCCAACCGAATTTATTTGGTAGATGCGACTGGATTTATTAAGCAATTCTAAATGAAATAAAACACCGTTTCCAATCGTTTTGAACTATTTTTATTATAGAATTTAAAATATTTCACAAGAATGTTTAAATAAATGTCATGAAAAATACTACAAAAATTCCCATATTCGAAGGCCTTTTTCCTGTATAAAAGCCTTCAGATTCTGAGAAATTTTGCTATAAAAAAATCATCAAATTCCCAGGATTCAGAAAACTTTTAAAGTGACCTCCTAAGATGCTAAGGATTTTTAACAACAGAAAACACCTCAGGCGCTGAGAAAACCTTAGGATTATGGAGACTTTTTCCTTTAAAAATAACAACAAAAAACAAAAATCTAGGTTTTTACCTTCACCGCCTCAGATATTTAAGACAAGTACCTATAGCAGAAAATCGATTTTCAGATGGTTTTCCGTTTGGAAATGTATATTTCCTGTTGGCGTCAAAATTATCCTGAAAGTTGAACCTGTACTTGAACTTTTGCATACCGATTTTACAGTTCAACTTTGAATTTAATTTTTGTTCAATTTGACTAAAATTTTTGTGCTTGAAATATATATTTAATTTTATTTTTTTATTTGTTTTATTATTTTATTATTACTTTTATATTTTTGATTACTTATTGTTATATCCAAAGGACTTTTGGTTATTGCTGCCGAATTTATTCGAAATAGATAGTTGTAAATGCCGAATTAATAAAATTTGAGGTATTTGTATTTGAATTTATTTTTTACTACTGACTTATAGTTATTACAACCGAAATATTGGGTATATTTTGTTCATTTTAATATGATTGTGATTATGGAATTGTTTTAATAAAAATACATCTTCTCGTAATTGGTTATGAACACCGATTTTAATTTTACAGAATACTTCAGTCAGTTGTGAATATGGAAATTTTTTTTCTAATACAAAATATTAATTATATCGTTAAATTTAAGACAACTGAAAATAAAATTAGGTGTTGTTAAAGGAATCTTTGTTGTTTTTATAGTTTCCTAACGGAATCGTTCTCTGTGTGTGGGCATAAAAAATAATATGTGTACAAAAATTGGATCTCTCCGGGGCATACAGGCCAATAAGTTTGAACTTTTGACCCTAAAAATTACCTAAAAACACTTCAAATCTTTTTTGCGCCATAACTTCAAAATTTGACGTTTTTTGAAAATATACTATATATATATTATATATATTTAATCCTTTAATTCCCAGTGGAACATATACCATATATGCAGTTTTATCTAGAATAAGAAGACAAACACTTCCTTCATACTATACTTCTACCTAAGTATGATGTATAGTGAAGTTTTAAGGGGAAAAAGTCAAAATTTGTATGAAGACTTCATTTTAAACGACCCTCGTTAAAATTTTGACAGAGACAATTAAGATTGGTTTTCATTATTTTGTGTAGTAATATATCTAGTTTTCATAAAGTAATTTGATTATGTTATTTGAAGCCGACTTATATATTGTTAATAAGTTATTATTGCAATTAAAATTGTATTAATTATAAATTTAATTATGTTAATGTACAATTGTTCGATGTGGTTTAAGAGACTTTAAGTCTTATTTGCACTAAAATAAAATAAATAAAATAAAATAATTACATTTTTAACAAATATCGGTTATTCCGTGACAAATTGACCAAAATTTGACTTTGAAGTATCGGTTTATTATTATACATATATGTTGTATGGAAACCCTTAGTAACAATATTTGGATACGCTAGAACCCCGAGTTTGGTGAGGTTTGAAATGGGTACCGCCCTTAAGGCGGTCCCCATACAATTTTTTTTATATTTTTATAATTTTTTTTTTTTATGAAATCAGATCTTACCGGTCCTATGGAGCCTCCTAAAGGGGTGGAATGTAAGATCGACCCCCATTAAATTTTCCCCTCAAATATTTTTTCCGACATACCTAGCCCCTATCTCTAATTCGTAAGAGGGCTGCCATACAAATATGACCTTTTTATAAAATTCCGTCCCACCTCTCTAACAGTCCCAAGAGTGCCCCTAGAGGAGTCAAATGTATGACTGACCCCCAATATTTTTTGAACCACAATATTTTCTCGGAATATATATACCCACTATCATCAACCCTTAAAGCGGTCCCCATACAAATTTTTTATATTTTTATAATTTTTTTTTTATGAAATCAGCTCTTAGCGCCCATGGAGCCTCCTAGAGGGGTGGTATGTAAGAACGATCCCCATTAATTTTCCCTCCTATTATTGTTTCCGTACATACCTACCCTCTGTATCTACTGCCTAAGGGCGCTCCCATACAAAAATTAAATTTTTTAAAATTTACTCCTACCGCTATAACTATCCTCAGGGTGCCCCTAGAGGAGTCAAATGTATAACTGACCTCCAATATTTTTTCAACCCTAAAATTTTTTCGGAACATACCTACCCTTTATTTTCAACCCTTAAGGTGGTCCCCATACAAATTTTTTTAGGTTTTATACATTTTTTATGAAATCGAGGAGGGATTTTTTTGCTAGGACTTGTTAAAGTGCCACGCCATCGCTTTTCCGTTTGTATTTTTCTGGCTGGGTATTTACTCCATTGATAAACCAAGAAATATAGAGAATTAATCGAATATGCTGCTCTATAGCACTACATTTGCTTGTGAACAACGTATAATAAATAGGTACTTAAGTCCGATTTTGGTCTTTCTTTCGTGGAATAAGAGATATATGTTGCAAGTGTAATTACCCTACGGGAAATTTTAACAAACTGTCACCGAACTGGCCCCTTTATATGAAATAGATTGGTCACTTTTACATGGCGTTATCATAGGAGGTGGAAATTGACCCCTTGTGACATGTCACAAGACAAATCCCAGGACAGGTCCCTGAAATTGAGAGTTCAGTAATCTGTCCTAGGATTTGTCTTGTGACATGTCACAAGCGGTCAATTTCCACCTCCTATGACAACGCCATATAAAAGTGACCAGTCTATTTCATATAAAGGGGCCAGTTCGGTGACAGTTTGTTAAAATTTCCCGTAGGGTAGTTTTTAAAAACAACATATCTTACTCTACAAAAAAATGATAACCGATCCTTACTGTCTATGGCCAAATTTTAACGAGGGCTGTTTAAAATGAAGTCTTATCCTAAATTTTGCTTTTATCCGCTTAAAACGGCACGAGAAGTAATAGTTAGACCAAAGATTAGTATGAAAAGAGTGTTTGTCCTCTCATTCCGCATAAAACACTTATATGGTATTTTTTCGGAAAACCTCAAATTTAGGAGTTATGGCGCAAAAAAGCTATGAACTGGTTTTAGTTAATTTTTAGGGTCAAAAGTCCAAACTGACTGGCCTATAAGCGCCCGAGAGATCCAATTTTTGTACACGTATTATTTTGTATGCCCTATCTATCGGAATCTGCCGGTGGAGCGAATATAAAAATACTTTTGCAAATTTAGGTGGTCTAATGTACATGTATTAATTCACAAAAATCCATACCTGTGACAATGTTTTTGGCTTTAACTCAGAGACAAATCGAGATACCTCCTTAAATTTTTCACACAAATGTAGAAGAGAGTTTAACAATAATCATATATTTTTTCAAGAATTTTAAAAATGCGCATTTCGAGCAATGGGAATTTCAACTCAAGACTCCAAAAAATTGACCCTTTCATGAAAAAAATCAGTATGCATATCATTTTAAAGGACACTTTCTTAGCGTACAAAAAACTCAAAAATTAATTTTATATCTTATACTACATTTATACTTGAGCAAAAACCACCTAGTTTTTGTACAAAACTAGTTTTTGTTTATTTTTTTGTATCCGTTTTGACAGGTTAAAAACTACAAAACCAAAAACCAGGTAACAGTTTTTGCCCAGGTATAAATGTAGTATTAAACAGTTTTAAAGATATAGTCGCTTTTGTAATCATACATTAGTCAAATTTTACCGTTTTTTCCAATCTTCGACGCGTCATATTTCAGAAACCAAAAGAGTCTTGGCTATGAAATTTATGCTTTAATGAGCTGTTATCATGTACGATAGTAGTGGTAAATTTCATTGAAATCGGAGATGGTCAATCCGAAAATGCCCTTTTTTTGTGTTAAATTGAAATGTTTTCACTCTATAAACAGTAATTTCCATTAATTTTTAATAGTATGGTAATTTCCAAAATTTATTTACAAGTTTTGAATTTTAGTCGTTTAATTGATTCCAATGTTTATGGATTATAAATTCTATAGGGAGAATAACACATTTCACCAAAATTAATTAGAAATTAAAAATATTTTATGCTGCGAACTGGGATAGAACCGGGAATAATTTGTTTATGAATAAAATTATACCAATAACAGAAAATCAATTGTATATTTTAATTTTTATCAACAAAAACAAAACTTATTTAAAAAAACAAACATATAATATCTATGATCAGATTCGAACTTATATTGCCAAGACTATCAGGCTGTGCCTCTACCACCTGCATCACAGAAACTTACATTTAGCTATTGTCTAACTTTAAATTTAAATATGCTTATGTATGAAATATAATATCCCGACTAAAAAAGTTTTCATATAATCTTATACGATTTGATATAATTATAAATGTTTATATGTGTGGCTTTATATGACCATATACATTTATATTAACACTTTGGTTTTATAAATATGTTTGATATGACGTTATATATAATCATATGCGATTTGGTCTCCAGGCATATATTAAGAGATCTGCAAATATAGTTTATACATAATTGTATATATATAATGGCGTATAAGCTTCTCTAAACAATCTTATATCAAAATATATAACAAACTTAATATAAAATTGTATTAATTTTATGTATAAATTTATCTGACATGATATCTAATTATACAAAATTTTATAAAGTTTAATTGCACTATAAAAATTTAAAAAAAACTCCGAAATTGTGGATCTGGTTTTGAATTTTGCACTTTGACATATAAATAAATGTTTATAATTGAATTTAACATATATTTTCCAAATAGTTAGCGAAATACACTTTATTAAACTCAAAATAATTTTAAAGAAATAAAGGAAATTTTTTTTTTTTTTTCATTGTGGAATTAAAGGTAGAAATAATTATTTTTACTTTTAAATTTAAAAATTAGACAAACATATGTTGAAATAAATATGGTTTAAGTTCATTTATTTTTCCGTAAAAAAAAATTAATTGTGAAAGCTAATTTTTTATCATTTTGGTTTTTAATTTTTATTTTAAAAAATAAAATTTGTTTTTTTCGACCTTTTTAATTCATTAATTAGAAATTTATTAATTCAGTTCGAGGACTATTTCCTTATTATGAATTAACATAATAAGAACTTTTTTTAAAAACTGTTTTTTTTCTCTTCATCAGGATACTCTCCTGACAAATACTTCACAGAGTTTTTGCTTTCAAAAAACCTCTACACTTTCAGGAATGAAAAGAGAAACGTTTCGGGGATTTTCCAGGTCTCCTCCATTAGTTTTCTTTAGAAAGTGGTGGCGTAATCCGCGAAACGATCGTCATTTCATTCCTGAAAATGTAGAGGTTTTTTGAAAGCAAAAACTCTGTGAAGTATTTGTCAGGAGAGTATCCTGATAAAGAAAAATAGCAGTTTTTGAAAAAAAGTACTTATTATATTAATTCATAATAAGGAAATTGGCCTCGAACTGAATTAATAAATTTCTAATTAGTTAATTCAGTTATTTTATAAGAAAGATAAAAACTCTAACCTAGAAAAAGTTGTTCCGACAAATTTTTGTAATGTTTTATTTTGTCACCTATTTCCAAGTTTATTAGCAAAAATTGTTCTAAACATTAAGCATTAGATTTAATATGAATGAAATAAGTGATCTCAATAATATTTACTAAAGTTTTCTTTGAAAATCTTCATCAAATTATATGTATTTATATATAATTTGATGCAGTTAGATAGACCCATTTTTCGGATCAAATTGTATCAGGTGAGATAACATGCTTATCTCGCTTGATATAATTATATATTCCAATATTCGGATCAAATTAGATATGGACGTATATATTGGTTTATATATGGTGATATATGATTACATAACATCTTTTTTAGTCGGGATGTTACAATCCAGAATTTTATTGTAATAATTCAAGTTTCATTTCCTGATCACAATATGTTATTATAACTACCAAAATAATGCGAATAAGTTGTTTATTGCACTAAAGTACGGAAAAAAATGTCACAGTGTTTTGGTTAATTTTATATATTTTTTGGTAACACTGCATGACAAAATCTTGACTTTTAAAAATTAATAGAGCTCTTACCATCAATTCTATATATCTCGGACATGCTGATTACAATGACGTACTTTATTTTTCGATCAATGGTACAGATTTTTCGCTAAATGTCTATAAAGTTTGGCGGTTTTCCATTTAGTTTTTTATATACAAAAATTTTGAAATGCAATCAAAATAAATTTTTTGTGGTGAAATGTAGGCACAGGACCTGTGTTCATATTTAGGCTCAAAATAAATTTGATGCATAAAACTTGATATTAAAAGCACTGTTAGCGTTTTAGATGGATTTTTACGGGTTTTTAAGGTTTTAGCCAATTGAATCGCTGAAACCACAATCGGCCTTAATAAATGATATGGATTAGTACAGAGGCAATTAAAAGGAAAATATTTCAACAAAAAAAAATGTATTCATCTATAGCGGCCTATACGTTCAAATCGCGATTTTCCAAAAATTTTGTATGGCAGCATAGCTTTCCAAGATGTCCCCAAAGTCCAACTTTTAGTATAATATGGGATCACCTATAAAAACTGTTGTTGCAAAATTTCAAGGAAAAAACTTTCCATTTGCAAAAGTTATGGCAATAGATACATTTTTTACTAAGGTTAGTATCGTACTAAATACACTTTAGTATCTTAAAATGTCTTTAGTACGATACTAACCTTGGTAAATAATGTATTTATTGCCATAACTTTTGCAAATGGAAACTGTTTTGCTGGAAAATTTGCAAAAACAGTTTTTAGAGGTGACCCCATTTTATACTGAAAGTTGGACTTTGGGGACATCTTGGAAAGGTATGCTGCCATACAAAATTTTTGAAAAGTTGCGATTTTACCATACAAGCCGCTACAGATGAATACATTTTTTTTATTGAAATATTTTCCTTTTAGTTGCTTCCTTACTAAGGCATTACACTTATTGAGGTCGATTGTACATTCGGCGACTAAAGTCGCTGAAATAGCAAAAAACCATAAAAACCTACATAAATGAAACGCTAAGTAGTGGTTTAAATATCAAGATTAGCACATCGCATTTATATCGCTAATATGGCCACAGGTCCTGTGCTTACATTTTAACACAAAAAAAATCATATTAATTGAATTTGAAAATTTTTCATATAAAAAACAGAATGGACAACCGCCAACTTTAAAGACATTTAGGGAAAAATCTCTACCATTGATCAAAAAATAAAGTACGCCATTGTAATCAGCATGTCCGAAATATATAGAACTGATGGTCAGATCTCAATTAATTTTTTGAGTGTCATGCAGTGTAATTTAGTTAAACTTTTCTGATGATAAATTTTAAGTAAATAGAATAATTGAATAACGAAAAAAGTTGGTTGGTTTCGATAGAATTTCAACCAATTTATTTTCTGTGTGTAAGATTGGGAGCCTAAAAAAAATTTGTGTCTATTAATTTTTTGCTCTCTATGACATATCTGAGTTTCATTAAGATCTGCTGGTTACACCGGTGATAGGTTTTTATTAAACGATAAACCAAATTTAACGTTTCTTTTTTTCCACAAAAAGTAAAAGATTGGCGATTTTTAAACCGGATATTGCTCAATGAAGTTAAGCCGATCTCCACTTTGTGCTTTTAAGCCCATCTTTGGAACTTTGGATATGATTTTGAAAAATGCAAAGTAGTCCACCATTGAGATTCCAAAATTAAAATTTTAAAATTAAATAAAAATATTTGCTAATATCTTAAAATTGTTATCAAATAAAATTAACTCCGATCTATCCAAAAGTACGTCTAAAATAATGAGTCAAGTTGAGCGACGTAAACTTAAGTATAATCGACAAATGGAGGGAAAATACCGAACGCCAAAGCCATCGCGAAAAACCTAAAAACGCCATGAACTGCAATCAAACATATAATAAATAAATCCATCTGGTCCTCGCCTTTCGAAGGTAGTGCCCAAAGATGTCACCCTTAATGGTTCCCAGCGGTGTAGCGACTGACATCGCTATGGAGACATTCAAGGGAGAACCTGCCCTTGCCAACTCGTCTGCACGCTTGTTAACGTAAAAGTCCCTGTAGCGTGCGACCCATACCAACGTAATCAGGGACTGACGACTTAGCCTAAACAGATCTTCCCTACACTGTCCAACGAGGATAGAAGATGTAGTGTAGGAGCTCAGGAATATCTTGCTAATAATGAAGATATACATGGTTCCCTGAGTCTCGACCGCTCACAATAGGATTTCCTGATAGCCAGAATATGACCTGCAGGAGCTTTGTATATCGCACTCATAACAGAAGACCCCCAGAGCTCACTCCTTTGAGCCGTCGGTGTATACCCTGATGTAGAATTCCCCCTTGAAAGGAAACTGACCCGAAAGCGTCTACAGAAGTCGATCTAGGAGTATAGCAGTCCGACCCTAGTCTAAGCTGCAGGGGCAGCTGATCAAGGATTATAGCATGTCCACAGGTTGTACCCTTCCAAGAACCCGTAGCAGCGTGTGTCGCCGCACTGCTAGCAGAAACTGCCATCACATACATATAAATCAATGAGGTAATATGAAGCATCGCATTAAGAGCCTCAGAATGGCATGTCTTTATAGCCCCTGTAACTCTATTACAAGCTGCACCTTGTACAGTGGGTCCTTAATTACCCGCTTGGTAGTCGCCGTACACCAGACATAAATAACATAAAAAAAGTTCGCCGTACACCGTCGAATCTAAATTAGTTTTGCAAGGAGTTTTCGAATTTTTTCGAAATTGCCTTGCAAAAACACTTAATATTCGAAGGTGTACCGCGCACTTTCTTTTTTTTGCCTGTAAGGTGGTACGGTCTAATGTACATCCACTCTCGGACTCAAACTCCATCTCGAACCAAACATCCTCCTACAGGAGTAAAAAGCAATCGCTGCCTTCCTAACCCTGTGCTCGGTATTGAATTTCCAAGATATTTTCGAGTCCAGTATAATACCAAGATATTTAGCATGTCCAGAGCCGCGGTAGGCTGAAGCCCTGTAGTGGTGAAAAGCACCAGTCCTGTTTTATTCGAATTTACTCCCAGGCCAAAGCTTGTGGCACAGTTATTGAGAGTATCCAGAGCGCTGGTTACGAAAAATCCCTGAAACTAGTATCACCACATCGTCCGCATAAGCAATGACTTTAACCCCCTGAATATATGACCTAACAAAAACTGAGTTAACAACCAGAAGCCACAACAGGGGTGAGATCACCTTGTACTTTTTTGAGCAAATAATATCCCAGCCACAATTCTTAGCCGATTTAAAAATTATTTTTTTGTGTTTGAACTTATAAAATTCCGCACAAATTTGTCATGGTCGATTTTTGATTTTCAATTTCAAAATATTTTTATTTTTTTGTGAATATCGAAAAAAACTATTTTTTAATTTTTTTCATAAAAACCAATAAGAATTATAGCGATTTAAATGATATTGGGTATACAAGTTAATAGTGTCGATTTTTTTGCTTTAAAAATGCATTTATTATAATAACAAAATGAATTGGTACATTATTCAAAGTATTGTCCATCGTTAGCAACTACTTTTTCCCATCTTTCTGGTAGCATATGGATTCCGCGCCAAAAGCACTGCTCCGGTTTAAGGTAAAGAATGAATCAAGCCAATTTCTGATACCCTTTTCTAAAGTGAATCGTATTCCAGTAAGGGCGTTCTGCATCGATCGAAACAAATGTTAGTCAGAAGGGGCAAGGTCTGGGCTGTAAGGCGGGTGAGCCAAAACTTCCCATCCACTGTTTTGACCGGTCTTGCAACATGTGGCGGAGCGTTGTCATGATGGAAGATTATTGGCTCATGTTTGGTCGCATATTCTGGTCGTTTTTCGTTGATTGTGTTCGGTATAGGTCCCCTGTGTTCGGTACAGGCCCCTTGTGATCATCTGACCCGATTTCAACAGCTCATAATACAAAACACCCTTCTGATCCCACCAAATGCAGAGAATTACCTTGGCGCCATGGATACTCGGCTTCGGGGTTGATTTGGCTCGTTGGCCGGGCTTTACATATGACTTTTTGCGCTTGGAGTTATCGTAATGTATCCATTTTTCATCACCAGTAACAATACGATGCAAAAATGACTTCTTTTTGTAGCATTTAAGCAGCATTTCCGACATGAAAAATCGCCTTTCAACGTCTCTCGGCTTCAATTCATATGGAACTTAATTTCCTTGCTTTTTAATGAATCCCATTGCTTTTAAATGCAGGGAAATTTCTTACGTGCATACTTGCTATAACTGCATAAAATTTTGGTTTCGTTTCTATTTTACAAAATCATGTACGCAATTGTCTTCTTTCTATACCTGCGCATTTAAGATAACTGCCTCATATTTTTGGCAGTTTTACATTATTTTTATAAAAAATATCACAGTTAGCTGCCTCTTGTGTTTTGCTTTGTTTTTCAATTCTAGGGAAAAAAAAACACACAAAATAAATATGTTATCAACTTTGTTTGTGATAAAAATATCCTATTTTAGTCGTTTTTTAATCATAAAAATCGCAAGATCTGGTGCAAAGCACAAAGTAGTCATCATTAGCTTCATTTGTTTTGTTTGTTTTCAGTCTGTAGTATTGGTATACCTGCACATTAAGGCAGGTAAACAATTTGACTTAGCTGCGTTTTTGGCTTACCTGCACAAAAATTCTAGTAAAAGTTGGTTGTGCAGCTAAGTCAAAATTACTGTATACCCAATATGTACATTCAGTTAAAGGTATTTTCATCCTGTATCGGTACACCGAAGAAAATTATTTTTTGTTATTTATTTGTGTCTCCTAAGACAATCTTAGTTTTCAAAAATTTGCTTCTAATTTCTTTTTATCTTCCATTTTCCACTCGATCTTTTTTATATGTTATGACAACTACTACTTCTTTATTAAATGTCATATTGTGAAATACTTTAAATATTTTTTATATTTTGTTTTAATTTCTTTTCAAAAACGGGTGTACTATTTTTATCATAAAATAATTACATTTATTTCATATACTTATTCTGATATACATACGAGTATAAAGGTATTTTAATCCTCCGTCGATCCCCTTAACCAATTGTTTACATAATCCATAAAAGAAAATAAATAAAAAAATTTTTTAAACAATTTTCAATAATCAAATAACAAAACTTTAGAAAAACCGAGTTTGTGGTTTGTTTGTTTTTATATTTGAAAGTTTTTTTTTTGTTTGAATTTGCAAAATACGACACATAACTATAACAATCGGGTTCATATTTTTATTTACTATAATTTTAATTTATATGATTTTTTAACATATTTAGACAAACAATTTTTAGCAAAAGTTAAAACGAAATTATTTGAATTTTTTGTTTTAACTGAAAATATCAAGTCCTACTGAAAATACATATTATTTTAAAGTTTGTTTTTGAATGACTGATAAAAAAATTTAAATAATACGATTTTATAAATTTTAATTGCTTCTTCAATGGAAAATAAACTTTACGTATTACTTTGTGAATAAACTTCAACCGGTAAAGGAAAATATATTGTGGGTGCTTTTGTTTTAAAAATAAATGAAACTATATTTTTTTATAAAGAAAAGTAACACCCTGGAAATTCTTCCTATTAATTAACGTGTTGCTTCCTTTGGAAAGGGAATAGAGAAGAAGTGAACGGTGGTGAAAAAGGAAGGGCTTCAAATATGGCAACACTGTAATTGCGCGAGATGTTGAAGCTTAGAACAGTTGTTGCACGCAATCTGATGAAAAGTAGGCCTGTTATATTATTTTACTGCGGTAGGGCTAAGTGCTATGGGAACACCGAAGGAGGACGCAGCGATATGTATAAGGGAGGATAGAAAAAACTCATACATATTATTTTTCATAAATTGATGTTGCCTTGGTTGAAGCTCAAACCCGCAACCTACGTGTAACAGTCCAACGCGCTAACCATTACACCACAGTACCCACAATGGATGGATTTTTAGAACACTAACAAAGCGCGGATTATAAATAAATATATATGGGTTTAAGTCCAATTATATTTAATTATTTCTAAAGGTTTTAAATTAAAAATAAGGGACTTTAAACGATTCTGCACTGAACCCTGGATAAGGCTGAGCAAATACCGGCAACTACACCTTTTGCAATTGTAATTCAGAAAATATCAATGTAAATTCAGAAAATATCAATTGAAATTCAGAATTTCCATTTGAAATTCAGAAAACATCAATTGAAATTCAGAATTTACATTTGAAATTCAGAAAAAATCAATTGAAATTCAGATTTTCCATTTGAAATTCAGAAAATATCAATTGAAATTCAGAAAATATTATTTGAAATTCAGAAAATATCAATTGAAATCCGGAAAATATCATTTGAAATTCAGAAAATATCATTTGAAATTCAGAAAATATCAATTGAAATTCAGAAAACATCAATTGAAATTCACAAAATGTAAACAGAATTTTTTAAAGAATCCGGCCAGGTATATAATTTTATACCCTATAAAAAATTTATATATGGATTTTATCAAAATACGTTCGATTAATAAGTGGGAGTAAAATTCATTTTATTTACGCGGGTGAGGATTATTTTAAATATTATGTAGAGTAATTTCTTTCTTGTTACGAATTATGGCTCCAAAATATAAGGATGAAATTTACGTTACGTTTTAGTGTCTAATGGAGCCATAATTCGTTTCCACTCGCGTGAGTACAATGAATTTTACTTATTTTGATAAAACTCATATATAATTTTTTTATAGGGGATAACATTATCTACTTGGACAGATTCTTTTAAAAAATGTGTTTACATTTTCTGAATTTCAATTGATGTTTTCTGAATTTCAATTGATATTTTCTGAATTTCAAATGATATTTTCTGAATTTCAATTGATATTTTCTGAATATCAATTGATATTTTCTGAATTTCAAGTGATATTTTCTGAACTTCAATTGATGTTTTCTGAATATCAATTGATATTTTCTGAATTTCAAATGATATTTTCTGAATTTCAAATGATGTTTTCTGAATTTCAATTGACATTTTCTGAATTTCAAATGATCTTTTCTGAATTTCAATTCATATTTTCTGAATTTCAAATGACATTTTCTGAATTTCAATTTATATTTTCTGAATTTCAAATAATATTTTCTGAATTTCAATTGATGTTTTCTAAATTTCAAATGATATTTTCTGAATTTCAATTGATATTTTCTGAATTTCAAATGACGATTTCTGAAATTCAATTGATATTTTCTGAATTTCAATTGATATTTTCTGAATTTCAAATGATATTTTCTGAATTTCAAATGATGTTTTCTGAATTTCAATTGACATTTTCTGAATTTCAAATGATCTTTTCTGGATTTCAATTCATATTTTCTGAATTTCAAAAGACATTTTCTGAATTTCAATTTATATTTTCTGAATTTCAAATAATATTTTCTGAATTTCAATTGATGTTTTCTAAATTTCAAATGATATTTTCTGAATTTCAATTGATATTTTCTGAATTTCAAATGACGATTTCTAAATTTCAATTGACATTTTCTGAATTTCAAATGGCGATTTCTGAATTGCAGTTGATATGTTCTGAATTTCAATTGATATTTTCTGAATTTCAATTGATATTTTCTGAATTTCAAATGATATTTTCTGAATTTCAATTGATATTTTCTGAATTTTTAATGATATTTTCTGAATTTCAATTGATATTTTCTGAATTTCAAATGATTTCAAATTTCAAATGCAAATTCTTTCAATTGATCTTTTCTGAATTTCAAATGGAAATTCTAAATTTCAATTGAGATTTTCTGAATTTCAAATGGAAATTCTGAATTTCAATTGATATTTTCTGAATTACAGTTGCAAAAGGTGTAGTAAAAACAATTCCGTATAGTAAAGCGTTGTTTTCTCTAACGCGTCATGTAGACCAAATGCAGTTAATATTGTAATTAATATGCATTTTTATTAATTTTTTTTTAATTAAGTAAGTTTTGAGGTTAAGAAGAAGAATAAACATTTTTTTCAAAGTTATAAAGACATTATTAATTCGTAAATCAGACTAGATCAAGTTTCTGCCTTTTTTTATTTTTTATGGACATGCTTCTTCACTGATTTTCCATTAAATTGTATTATTGTTTATATTTTATTGTCAGATTGTCTCTATATGAACTCTCAGAATTGACCAAACAGACATAGAAACATTCTACTTTAGATTTTTTTGTTTATCTTCTTATCTCCTCCTTGCCACCTTTTTCGCAAATGTTGCCACACTGACGTATGGTTTTTACGTACAAGTGCAGTCAATTTGTGTATATCGGAGACGGACTACCAGCAGGAAATTTTTATTTTTCTAGTAGAGTGTTGCAATTAATATTGTAATTAATATGCATTTTTATTAATTTTTAATTAAGTAAGTTTTGAGGTTAAGATAAAGAATAAAAATTTTTTCAAATATTTCAGTATAAGTTTAAAAATATTATGAAAAAGTATTTGCCGCCATGTTGAATCTGGCATTTTCAAAGTTTTGATTTTAGATTCGTGATTATTTCCTTTCGAGTCCAATTCCTTTACAAAAGTATTACTGAGATCCACAACCTCATAAGTGAATATTTTTGTTTTTAAATAATCCTTTCTAGATCCTTCAGTTATTACTGTTCTATTTTATTGGCGTAGTTCTCCATTCAGAAAGTAGAAAAAAGTAAGCACTGGCATGCCACTGTGTAACCGCGGTGTTAAGAATAAATTACTGCATTTTGCCAGTATTTGTTTTACACAATTTCCGTGGTTTATAAAAACCACTGCAAAGAATGGGCTTGGAGTGCTATGCCAACGTTTGCAACCATTGGTTTTCCAGTGCTATCTAGTCAGAAATTGAAAGCGGTACAAAAATCAACTCACTGATAGAGCAATGGTTTTATAAAAATGATAAATGATTAATTAAAAAAAGGTTTGTGTCTCGTTCGTTCAGTGGGTCATATCAGCCAATATGACGGCCTGAATTCAAGTCACGCCAGGACCAGAAAAACATGAACATTTTTTCAATTTTATTTTGAAAAATATATTTCCTACTTTTTGGCTTTGCCAAGGTTTTGTTTTCCAGGCGCATTTTGGGAAAGCAGTTTTTGCCAGTACTTGTACCACCTGCTAAAGTGCCTTGCCATCGCTTTCCCATATGTATTTTTATGACTAGGTCGGTGAGTAAAATATATAATACCCATGGTAACAAATGGTGCCTGCAAATTAGATTTAAGGAAAACCAAAGATAAATGGAAAAATTTTATGCTCTAATTATTCTAAATCTGACGAAATCTATCAGTAGCAACATTGGACAATATCATTTTCTCAATAAGAATATACAAAAAAATTAAAATTTCCTATTTGCTACTACATGCACTTTATTTTCTAAACTCTTTGTAATCAACTCAAAATTCTATAATATCATTAAAATAATTTATTTCTTGAATTAAATATATAAGTAACATTCATTCATTTTCGTTAATGCATACGTAAAAATTTTCTACTTTATTACAATTATTATTCCTACATTTATCAAACGCCAAATAACGATAAAACCTTCCAACGAAATTACACTTAAACATATAAGCTTTTAACTTAAAATGTATATAATTTCTTAGCTTTAACACCTCTACATTAAATAAGCTTAGTATTGTATAACGCCCCAATTTCTCCACCCTTTAAATTACATTCATCCATTTACCAGTCAACAGGCACTTTATGCCTGACTTATTGTTGCTAAAAATAATAAAAAATTGTGTATAAACGAACAATTTTACTCACGCATTTTCTGTATTTGGTTTCATTATCATTATGGCCACAAATTTTTGGCGTAGAAGTAAAAGGCCAAACCGAAATGGAGGCAAGAAAAAAAAAAATAAAAAATAAAAGGGGTTTTATTTAACCCAGTTTATTGCGTACATTTTCTTAATGAATTGTTGAATTTGAAAAGTTTTTACGCATAAATTTTAACAATCATTTCATTTATACTTAAACATTTGGATATGAATATTGTTTAAAAGGATTCGTTTAAGTGTGTATGTGTGTGTTTTAATTGTTTGTGTTTTTGAGTTTCGAATTGAATTGTTGCCTCCGTTGATTTCAGATTGTTTTGCTTATGATATTATATTACCTTTAGGCTTTTCAACTGGGTATACCCTACATTATTTCGCCTTGAAATACAATTTTTAAAAATAATATCTCATGTACTCATATTTTTTCCTTTTTTTATTTTTTTGTTATGAAGTAGTAATTTTGTGTCTCCTATTTCTAAAATCTTCAACCAGATTCTATCTCACAACAATTCCGTTGTGACAACCGAATTGATTTATTTGCCCCCAACCCAATTTACGGACCCACATATATGCATAAAATAATTTCTTAATTATAGGGCATCACACGGTCGATTTAAATTTATTTTCAAAAGGCATACACAAATTTTCCTGAAATTTAATAACTTCTTGTTTTTATTGCTTTTGCTTCCCTTTTCTTCAAATTGCTACCATGTTTCTCTGACGTCGTTTTTCGAATGTATTTATTTCATACATTTTCGTTATTTTATCCGTAAGGTTCTTAACTTAATTGAAATGTGCAGTTACGTTTGTTGGCGTATAAATGAAAATAAGTGGTAATAACTCCACCCATATAATTCATTTTCTTTAGCATAATTGTCCGATGACATGGCAGTTAAATATAAAATGATACAAATGAAATTTGAATGAAAAATAAAAGGTATAAGTGAACATTCATTCTTGGTAATATGCATTATTTTGTAATGATTTGGGCAAGTTTTTGTTTTTTTTTTTGGCATTTGTCATTATCTTCCAATTTTGCTATTTTTCCAATTATTTTGTAAAAACGCAATTTTTACGGATCCTTGCAAAAAAGGGTTATCAGTTATAAATCAACTCAATTCTCGTCACGTTGATTTTTTGTACCTTATGTAATGTCTTGGTTTGAGTAAGAAAGTTATCATTTATCATTTTCTTATTGCAGACAACTGAAGAGTAGGGTGATGCCTATGAAACAATTGTATTGTCTATCATGAAAATGATCAACCCCCTTTTTGAAACAACAAATAAAATCTAATAGACAATATCATATTAGAATTTAGACTTAAGGTAGAAGAATATTCTCACTAAATACTAAAAACATTTCTTTGGCATAGATCTATGTATATTTCCACGAAGTTTGGTCGGAAAATTCTCTGCCATTACAATTCAGGCATGTAAGGGCTAATCGATCAAAATAAAAATCCAAATAATTGACAACTCTAATATTTGTACCACTGGTTAAGTCCCATTTGCACCTGTCTCGGGACAGGTTCTTTCAGACCGGTACTATTTTCACCAGTCACAGGACCGGTACTTTCAGACCAGTTGCTTTTTTACCGGTTATGGGACAGGTCACCGGGTAGGTACTTTTAGACCGGTCCTATTTTCACTAGTCATAGGACAGGTCAATGCAGACCGGTCCTGCTTTCACCCGTCAGCAGACGGGTCACAGGGCAGGTTTCTTCATACCGGTCCTGTTTTCACCGGTCACGGGACAGGTACTCTCACAACAACTGACCCCTGTTTTCCCACAGGGTTGTTAGTCAAAATTGGCATAGATCTCGTGCATTCATTTGACGTGTCATGCCTAGCAATAACAACGAACCTTATATGCTGCAGATTCGTTACGTTACAACAAAATCACATGAAAAGTAAAAGTTGTGCCAAAATAGCCGCGTAAGTATGTACAAAATTCATTAAAATATCTTCGTATTTGTGAACTGTAGTGACCTGTAAAATCAAGTTTTGAGTGAAATTTTATGTAAAACATGTTTCTCATATAGTATGTATGAGAAACATGTTTTACATAAAATTTCCCACTAAAATCCAGGTTTGTGGGACATTTGAACACCTATTCTGAATAAATACGAAATTAACCTTTAAACACATTTTAAGTTCTTACTTATTTCTGGCACTGAAGTAAAATTTTCCACTATGATTTCTTCAGAGATTTATAGTAGAATTTTTTAGAAAATATTTTTGCGGAACCTTTTAATCATCTAAATCTTCAACTTACTGATCTTTTTTGTACCTTTTAAAACGGGGCCAAAAAAGTCCCTTTAATTAAAGAGTTAGAGGGTTAAAATATTCCACAGAAAGGTTCATCATAGTGTTGTACATAATTTCGCTTCACACATTCTATACCTAATATGGAAGATTCATATGGTTTCCTAAGCCGATTCACAATAACCATTTGCAATGGAGATGAAACTTTATCACCCGAAAAAATATCAGGCCAGAAGCAAACTTTTAAAAAGGCCGACACACGTAAATTTTTTTGGTCATCTCTGCCAGAATCAGTTGTCAGAACCTTGATATTTTCGAAATATTTGATTTTGTTGTACAGTGTTATTAATTCCAATTTAGTTAATAAAGTCATTTAGCTAATGAAATTTGAAGAAGAAATATTGACATAAAAAGTTGAAAAAGATATAAAAACTTTATAGTTGGACAATTCCTACCACAGTAGGATTTTTTTATATTGTGGGTAATGTTCCGAATCCCGTAAGGGAGCTGACCCTTATAAAGTAGTGAAAAAATTAACGGTGTAATGAAAAATTAATTAAATGTGCAAAATTTCAAATTATTTCTATACAACGATGATGCAAGCATATAAAACAATCGCTATTGGGTCGCACATTGCAAAGTACATTGGACAGAACATTATGGCGTTATCTGATAAGATAATAATATTTTGTCCGATGCGAGGTCCGATGTGAGATCCAATAACGATTGTATACACTCT
Organism: Leucophora obtusa; assembly: GCA_949987735.1. NCBI lineage: Eukaryota > Metazoa > Arthropoda > Insecta > Diptera > Anthomyiidae > Leucophora > Leucophora obtusa. The sequence goes on along the minus strand of OX465295.1, from coordinate 103,072,676 downwards.
ACATAAATTCTGTTGAAATTTACCCAACTTATAGTAGGAACCTATACTCCTACTAAAAATTTGGTAAATTTATTCTATGTGTGTGATTGAAAAAAAAAAACGTACATCAGGTTTAAGTTGTTGCACAAATAATGTGTAATTTTACATTGAAAGTGAGTAAAAGTTAAATAAAATTTTGAAATTAGTGTGTTAATTTACTAAATTTCTGCATAAAAAAGCATGTTTTACATCTAAATGTACGCATAAAATGCGTAAAAATTCACAAAAAATTTGCAAAAAGTGCGTAAAAATCCCCCAAAAAACGCGCAAATTTACTACAGCTAATTCCAAGCAAGTAAAGGGGTTTTCAATAAGTTTTCAATATTTAAAAAAGTTTAAATAAAACAAAAACGTTTTGGATATCAATGAAATTCTTTATTCCTGTAAAAGTACGTTCGATGCCATTATGTATGGAAATCGATCTCTTTTGCATGGCCACCACGGGCACGCTTGCAGAAGTCCAGACGCTGAACCTAATTTTCGACGGTTTTCAAGCATAAATCGGCCGATACTGCTGCAATTTCACGTTCGATATTCGTACGAAGTTCATCAATCATCGCTGGTTTGTTGGCATAGACCATAGATTTGACGTAGCCCCACGCTCAATTGTTGATCTGCTAGGACGATTATGACGACCATAAATTGGACGTAGCGCTCTTAACGTTGAGGCCACTGACTCCGAATTTCGGTAGTAAATTTTAATAATTTCGACTCGTTGTTGGCTCGTATATCTTTCCATCATAAAATTGCAAACCTTGCTGAAGAGAAATGTCAAAAGAGCGGCAAGAAATATGGCGTCGTTTGCTGTCCCTGTCTTTCTACTTTTGTAGCGTCCCTGATGAACAACCCTTTATTTTATTAACAATAATATATTATCGTGTATAACTTAAAAATGCGGGATTGTTGGCAAATTTTGGGCGTTTAGTGTGAAACATTGGTGCAATATAAATTTAATGAAAGTATTTGCCATCGTTAGCTATGACCTTTTCCCATATTTCTGGCGACATATGGATTCCGTGCTGTTCATTTTTGAGGCCAAGAACGAAACAAGCCTATTTCGGGTACCCTATTCTGAAGTGAAGCATATTCCAGTGAGAGCGTTCGGCATCGATCGAAACAAATGCTGGTCTGACAGGGCAAGGTCTAGGCGGATGAGGCAAAACTCACGATTTTCTAAATAGTTTTTAGTTCTTGCAACATGTGGCCGAGAGTTGTTATGATGGAATATTATGGCTTCATGTCTGCTCGAATATTCCTGACGTTTTTGGCCAATGCTCGCTTCACACGAATCAACTGTATTCGGTCTCTGTGATCGTGTTGTCCGATTTCAGCAGCTCATAATAATTGGGACCCTTCTGGTACCGAATTTCATCGCCAGTAATAATTCGATTCAGCAAAAACGTTATAGGTTTTTAGTACAGTATTGTTTTAACGTCACATAGACAGCTGCAATTAATATTGTAATTAATATGAATTTTTTGCATTTTAATTTAGTAGGTTTGAGGTTAAGAAGAAGATGCGCAAGTTGGCTACTCTTGAACGTAAAAACCATACGTCGGTGTGGCAACATTTGCGAAAAAGGAGATATGAAGTGATTGGAAGATAAACAAAAATTTAAAAATAGAATGTTTGTATGTGTCTGTGTTTGATCACTTCTGAGTAAAGACAATAACAGAAAGCTTAATAGGAAAGAAAACAATAAATTAGGTACCGTGCATTCAAGCCCTTACTTGGGTGAGATGGCTAGCTGTTGTCGCATTTCAGTATAGTTACGTTTGTAATATGGGGTCGAATCCCACAGCCGACGGGTTGTCAAAAAAATTATCATATAGAGACTATCTGACAATAAACATATAATCAGTTAACAATTTAATGAAAAATCACTGACGAAGATCGTCCATAAAAAAGGGCAGATACTAGGTCCAGTCCGATTTAAAACGTAATGTTTATAATTTTTAGAGTGGAAGTTTTTTTTTCTTCTTAACCTCAAACCTACTAAAGTTTAGTTTTTTTTAAATAATTTTTTTATTTGCTTTTAATTTTTGCATTAAAAAATTCAAAAACTAAAAATAATTCGAATTGTTTGGGGTAAAGTTCGTTGTTTTTACAAATTATATTGACAACGAACACACAAACATTCATGTAAATAGTACCCAAAGGGTACTTTTATGCAATTGTTGCTTTCAAAAAGGAGTTGTATAAAGCTATCATTTTGTGTAATAAAGCTATCATTTTCTTATTGCGGACAACTGATGAGTTGGGGTGATGCCCACGAAATAATTGTATTGTCTATCATGAAAATGATCAACCTTTTTTGAAACACAAATAAAATCTAATATGACAATAAATATATTTTTGTATTTATTCAAACTTGTGGATACAATTGATTTTCTGTTGTTGATATAATTTTATTCATAAATATAATTTTCAAATTTCCAACCTTAAAAAATTTGAAATTTGACTAAAAAAATTTGCATCGAATTTAGCCTAGAAGAATATCAATGGGCCAACAAACGGAAGTGGGAGCCATCAGGAATAGGTTGGCGACACAAAAATGTTTAATTCTTTAAAAAATCTTGCGGAACATGTTATTCTATTTAAAGAACTTAAAATGCATAAATGTTATAGCAAAATTAAAAATTAATAAAACTCGTTTTTAACTAACTTTACCAATCTGTGTATTCATCGACGGGTTTGCCATATATTTGAAATTTGCATATGCATGAAATATGGCTGAAAACACTTTTCGGTAACTTCGACTTAAAGTCAAAAGGTTAAGAATATCGATAAAAGCTCACACGAGTTACGATGTCACTTGATCATCTCTTTATTGTCATCTCTTTACATCTTAATATATTTTTTCCTTTTCCTACTTCGTTATTTATATTAGTTAGTTTCATTTTAATAAAGCTTTTTAAAATTTAGAAATCAAATTGTGGTGCCTATTCCTACGAAAAGTCTGTGACTCCTAGTTATGACTGTATTTCCCTTGTGTTTGTTGTTGCAAAGTCATAATAAATTATATTTATTAAAATTTTTGTTTGAAAACTTCTAAAAAATTAAGACCTGGTATCGATACAATCATAATAATGACAAATAAAATTCGAATTTTTTAAATTTTTTTGTTGTTTTGTATGGAAAGATGTGACTTTCAGTCTTAAAATAGTCTTAAGACAGTCATAACGAGTCACAATTAGGAATAGGTACCTATATTTGATAATTATAATAGTTTTTAGTCATTATCTAAACTCTAAATAATAAAGAGTATATGAGACTAAAATATATCACAAAGGGGGTTTGGTTATTGCTGATCACGAATCTGAAATTAAAAATATAAAACTCAAAATGGCGGATTCAAGATGGCGGCCATTAATTTTTAGTTTTTATTATATTGGACTTAAAATAATCAATTGTATAGGTCTAATATCCGCTGATTAAAAATCTGAAATTCAAATTTTGAAATTCAAAATGGCGGATCCAATATGGCGACAAAATATTTTTGCATTAAATTTCTTATGTCTCCTGATTTACTTCAAATTTCCACCAGGTAAAATTTTTGGGTAGCAAATTACGAATCTGAAATCAAATTTTAAAAATTCAACATGGTGGATCCAATATGGGGGCCCTAAATTTAGAATTGTTATGTATTGGAAAATAAATTTCAGAGGCAGAGGGACCAAAGAAAAATATTAGTGTATCGGCGTTTTAACAGTTTTCGTCTGCCCCTATATTTTTGGGGGGTTAAAATTTCCCATTTTAAGTATAGGATATGTTCAGCGAACTTATGTAAAAGTAAAACACTACGAGGGACATTTTTGTGAAACATTTTAACCATATACATAACTCTGCAATTAGAGGGTCTCTTTTGGCCCTTTTTGAAAAGTGTCAAAAAAGACCCATAACTTAAAGAGTTGAAGGGTTAAAATGTTCCGCAAAAATATTTGTCATAAAATTCTACTATAAGTCTCTGAAGACATCATAGTTGAAAATTTCACTTCAATGCCAGAAATAAGTCAAAACTTAAAATCTGTTTAAGGGTTAATTTCGTACTTATTTACAATTGGCACTAAAATGTCCACACAAACCTGGACTTTAGGGGGCTAGTCTGTGTAGGAAAACCAAAACCTTCATTTAAGGTAATTTTGAGTGCTATTTTTTAGTTTTACTAAAACTCTGGAATGCTGGAAATCAGCGAGATCTGAAGGTACTTTTTCAGTTAAAGGGCAAAAACTCAAAAGTTTATGAACGGTCGCAAAAACCTAGGTAGAAGTCATCTTATGGAACACATTGTCGTTTAAGTTTTTCAAATATCTCTTGGAACATTTTGGAGCCTTTTCTTGAAAATTTAGGATTTTCAAAAAAAAAAAACACATTTTTGAGGTAAAATTAATAATTTTGTTACTTTTGTCGTAAATATTTAACAGCCCGAGTAAAAAAGTTTTGATATAATCATATATTATTTTATGTAATTACATATAGTAACTTATAGTTAAATATGGCCACATATGCTTTTAAATTGAAGCATATAGACTTTTATATAGTCATATATTAAATAGTTTTGCCTCAAAGCTTTTAATATTGAGACATATGTGATTTTATATTATTACATACTGGCCTGCATATAAGTGTATGTGCTATATATAAGTACACAAAGTAATATATAAAAGATATAATTACATATACGTTTATATATAATTTAGTATGACACTATACATAATAATATAAAACTATATATGGAGCCATTTAAGAAATATTATATAATAGGTGTTATATATGATTATATATTGACGCATATGAACCCATATATAACTTAGTATGGTTTCATATCTACAATATTTCATGATTTCTTTTATATATAACGATATAACATTCTTTATAAAATCATCTATAATTACACTGTGAGACAAATGGTAGGGGTCAGTGATCGAGAAGGGTTCAAACTACCGGGGAAAGTTGTATCGGTAAAAAAGAAGTTATACGTGTCCCGGCGTTTCGCTGGGTCACCCCTAGGAATCGAGATATATCGATTTGACCTTTGGTGGTCTTTTTTTTACATAACTCGAGAACCACTAGTCCGATTTTGCTCAAACAATTTAAATTTAAAAATTACAATTCCTTTAATCTGTTCATATAACGTTTTTCTATATACTCAACAGTTTTGCCGGTAAAAATAAATGTATGAAGAAAAAAATATTTTTTGCCTAAAATATTAAAAAAAAGTAATAAACAAAAGGTTATTGATTTTTATGGTAGCGGTAACAAACATTTATTTTTACCGGCAAAACTGTTGAGTATATAGAAAAACGTTATATGAACAGATTAAAGGAATTGTAATTTTTAATTTTTTTTTAAATTGTTTGAGCAAAATCGGACTAGTGGTTCTCGAGTTATGTCAAAAAAAAAGATATATCTCAAGTCCTAGGGTTGACCCAGCGAAACGCCGGGACACGTATAACTTGTTTTTGACCGATATAACATTTCCCGTTGGTTTCATCCCATCCCGATTTTGACTGTCGCATAGTGTTATATATTATCCCACATTAGCAATTTTTTCAAAGTGATTTTATATAAAAATATATGTATAAGGTCCTTTTAAAACCGTATTGTATTAAATGTGGTTCCATATTAAAAATGATTTTGAAATAGTTTTAGATTTTGTAATTACTAGGGATTGGCGCATGACACGATCGTGAGTGAAGTTATTCACAAGTGATCGTGAGTAATAATTAATATACCAAAGTAATTCGCCCGTTAGAGTGAGAATATATAATTCGTACGTGAGCGTGAGTAAGAATATATAACCCGTGCATAATTCGTGTGTGAGTTTATTTTTTGAATCATATGTTTTTTAGTAATTTTTACTGTTTTGCGTAAGAATTTTCTGATTGTGAGTAAGTTTCTAATATACTCATGTCTGCGTGAGTAAGACACGAAATGCTCGTGCTTGAGTAATTTGTTTTTGTTTAGGAGCGTGAGTTAAAATGGCTAACGCGCCCATAAAATTAACAATACTGAAGCTTTAATATGGAATTCTCTATACTATAACGCACACTTGACTGATCTCTTATATCTTGGTTGTATATCACAATCCTATTAAGTTAAAAATTTCAGTGTTGTTAACCTTATTTTAAAATTACTAAAAACAAACAAAAATTTGTTCATGTTTAATGCGCATCCATGCCTATGCAACCTATCCCAGTCAGATTTTTATACAAAATTTTAACAAAAAACACTTTAATTCTAATTGTAATTGAAATCACTTTCAATTACAATTACTAGTAATTTGTAATTAAAAATTTTCAATTACAATTGCTTGTAATTTCAATTACAAGTAATTGTAATTGAAATCCCTCAGGTAGGATCTCCAGATATTGTATATCTTTTTTTATTTAAAAATATAATTTTGTATATTGTTAGATATGGTCATATATATTATGGTAAAAATATAGGGTTAATATTTAGGTATAATTGTATCAAACTGTGTCCACTTTTATAACATTTTATATAATTTTATACAAAAAGATATAATTTTATGTAATTGGATGAGGACAAAATTCGGATACAATTGTATCATTTTGTATCGAATTGTATCAAATTGTACCAAATTGTATACAATTGTATACAATTCGATACAATATGATACAATAAGACGTTCTCATTTTTCGGATATAATTATATCTAATTACATAGAAGATTATATATAATTAAATATAACTTTATATGGCTCCATATCATTTTTTTTACTTGGGAGGTTTCAATTTTTTTTTTTTTTTTTTTTTTTGAGAACTAGTTTCAGTTTTATAATTTGAGATTGTTTTTGGAACAAATTATTGTTTATTTATGATTTTTTATTGTATCATTAGAAAATAAAAATGTCACAAAATTAAAAAAACTTTGACTTTGGACTCTGGTTAACTAACAACGAGTAAACACAATGATACAATATTTAACTCACAAAATATTCAATAATCCTAGATTTTGAATATATAAACATATTTTCCCTTTATCTGAGGTGTACTTTTGGCCAAAAAATGTCGATTCTGGCCCACAGTATAATGTATTGAAAATGAGAGTTAGTACAAAGATATATGCAGTTTGAAAGGCGACATAGATATTTATTTAAAAAAAAGTAAAATAAAAAAAAAGCAACTAACAATGCCTTGAAAATGGTTCATATTCAATATATAAGTACACGTTATTCGTCGCATGCTACCTGTTCTACGTTTGTGGATACATAATTAAACAATACCAAATGTATCTTTTTACATTTTTCTCCTCTATACATATAGGAATTTCATTCAAATCATATGGAACCCATTGGTATAATTTCCTTGTCAATGAATTTATTTAAGTTTGCATGAATTGTATTTGTACTCATGTTCAATTTATGAAACTTATACTCCATAATACACTATCTTGTAACTTTAAAGGAATGTTGCGACAAAAGTCACTTTGTGAAATAAGAAAAAAAAAAATTGGAAATATAATAAGAAAATATATTAAAAAACCACATCAACACTCTAAACATAAACAAGAGTCATCGTGTTGCTACATATATATAAATATATTTTAACAATTGTGAGAATAAAAGTAGCAGCCCTTTTGACTTCTGTGAATTTTTTCTAAAAGGATGTTTTGTTATTTAAGAGAAAGAAAATCGATAATATAATATGAAAGAAAATAATAAAATTTTGCGAAAAATAAATTTCTGGAAGTAAGTTAAGCTAAATACAAAACGGATTTATTTATTTTATAAATCCATTTTGGATTTCGATTCCCGTTTTCACATTTTTACAAAATTTAATGATTTGCTTGCACATTATATTAGCTATTAAGTATTATATTTTGATAAAAATACTAAATTTTGAAAATTAATAAACAAAATGTGGATTTTTTGACAAAATAAAATAAATCCAGTGATTAAAAAAAAACATGTGTCATAATATGTGTCATAATATAAAAAAATAAGGTATAAATGGTTTAACTGTGTAAATTATTGCTCTTTATAGGGATTGAAACTAAAGTTTAATTTGGTAATTTAGGTCTATATAAACTATAAAAATTATTTGTTATATATTAGCTGTGTTTTCGACTTACCTATATCCCTTAACTCATAAAAAGACTCAAAGTGCATACAAATGCTTTTAAAACGAAAACTAACATATTACTTTTCGTATGCACGTTAACACGGACAATTATCAACGTTGAAGACGCAACGTTTATGCATTTTCATATCTAACATAACTTATTCGCGTTACTTCCTAAAAACTTTTGTTGAGGTACGTTCGATTATAACGGAAAAATTATAAACAAAACCTGTTTAAAATTTTTTATACGACAATCGGTTTAACGTAGATTTGCTTTAAATACTTAACGTTGATAGGCATGAGACAAAATACAGCCATTATTAACAATCTATTCTAAAGCAATCAGAATATCCACATTGTAAAATAACATTTCTGAACACTGCACACTTTTTTTGCTCACAGTTGCAAATATCCACGCAAAACTGCAATATTCTATTGCACTGCTAGCGAAGGCTCTTGTAATTTACTTATATACTAGGATGTCCCTTAAAATACAATTTGTCGATGTTCATTAATTTCACCACCCAGTTTTGTTCTAGTTGGTTATAAATGGAAGAATTCGATTTTTTTGGAAAACGTTAACTCTCGCGGAATAGCGAACGAAAATGGCCCATTTTTGAAAAAACAGAATTCCAAAATATTATTTTCATTCCATATATGGGAAAATCTATAAAACAGGTCGATTTCAGATTTTAAAAATAAAAATTTCTAATTGGTGGCACATATTTTTTTTAGATTACTTATTTAAAATACATTAAAAAGAAATAAGCTGTTCGCGTAAATCAATTTTTTTGAGTTCTGAAAAGTTATAAACAAAAAACCCCAAACATTTTCGCTAATGATTTTTTTTAAATTTTTTAATTTTTTCGTGCATGTGACTACGCGTTTTCAAGTAACCCTTCCGTGGTAAGTCCGAATTTGGTTTCCAAATTTGTCCAACATATCTGGTTTTTGAGAAAATTGAGGTCAAAATTAACAAAAACTTTTTTTTTTGGCTATTTTTGAGTTGTTTTTACACACTTTTACCTCGAGTTAATGAAAAAAGATGATACAAGTTCTGCAATCATCACGATAAGTTTATTTAAAAATAGTCGCGCAATATTGTCATTAACGATTTAAAGTAGTGTTGTTTTTTAAAATGTTCCGTCCTTCTGTCTTTGTGCGCACGATACCGATCGAAAATATTAAGATATATTGCTGAAATTTGGTAGACCGGCTTATATCAGCCCAAGGACGAATTTTGTTTAAATCGGTCTATGTTTGCACCTAGTGGCCATATAAAGTTCCCCCCAAAATTTGCAGCACAAAATTGAATGGCACTTCCACGGTTTAAAGATTTATGGGATCGAATATGTATTGAATGGTGCATATCCTCGTTACTATTATTATTTAAAAACACTAAATGGATCAGATGAACTTTTTATTCTCTACAACATATCTTTCTCCAAAAATCGCTAAAAGGTTAAATTTAAATTGAAGTCACATCTACAGTTTTAAGAATTATGGAGTCCAATCTATCTGGAACAGTAGATGTCATCATAACTATTATTATGTGAAATTGCTCAACTTTAGGCTTTACATTACTTTTCGCTGCTCAATACGCTAAAAATCCAACATTAAATTGACTGGTACATCAACAGATAAAAGAATTAATGGTTGAAATCTAGCTTAATATTGTTATGTGTAAGTGCTAAAATGATTGGATCATCCATTTCGTTTCTACATCACATTTAGCTCCAGATATCTATGAAAAGCTTCAAAATTTAAATTCAAATGGCTCTGGATACCAAAATAATAGTACGATCCATTTAGCACTTATACACAATAATAGTATTACTGATACATACTGATCATGCAGGACTGGAACTAATTATTTCTCAAACTGCAGATGTGCCCTTAAAAGAATAAAAAAGTTCTTCACGCATAGAGATGAAGAGGATATTATTGTCATATTTTCTTTGTTTCTGAAGGCACACTAATCAATTTAACTAAATTTTTTTGTTTATTCGTCAGTTATATGCCAGTATCAAAAACTGTTCAACTTCATTGAGGCAGAAATTACTCTTTATTTAAAAAACAGAGTTACAGAATTTATAGTACTACCAGTTTTTCCCAATTGGGGGCACCTATTTTTTTCAAGAAGTTGGAGATTTTCTAACGTCAGAATTATTATCCACCAAATGTTTTAGGCGATTTCCTTTTATGCTGAAAGTTATACGAAAAAGCCTTGAAGTTACAAGCAAAATTAGCGTAAATTTTAAGATATTCGCCTGATTAAATTCGTTCCTTCGGAAATGTTGATACCATCAAATATATTATTTATATATTGTTCTTAAAATAGTTTAAGTTCTGAGTTACATTGAATCGACCTGTTCCGTAGATTTTCCCATATACATTAGGGTTCATATTTTATCGCCAGTGGTACAAAAAATATAGTACTGGCATACCACTGGGTAACCGCAATGTTAAAAATAAATGACTGGCAGAACACTCATTTGTTACACCTTGACAGCGGAAAAGCAATTTGCCAATATGTTTTACAAAAATTTCGGTAGTTTATTAAAAAACCACTGGCAAAGAATGGGCTTAGAGTGCTATGCTGTCGTTTGCAACCAGTGGTTATCCAGTGCTACCTAGTAAGAAATTGCAGCTGTACAAAAAGTAGTTCACTGGTAGAGCAATGATTTTTTTAAAAATTATGACGCTTCGTTAAAAAGGTTTTCAGTCAGGAGGTTCCAAGTTCAAATCAGGTTGGAAGCAAAAATCTTTGTTTTGATTTTTTTAATTTCAATTTTGTTGTTTGTAGAAAAGCTACTGTAGAACCAATTTTTTTTTTGTTTTCCCAACGCTGGCATATTAGTTCCAAAAAACTTCTTCCCAGTGCTAGCATTTGAGTGCAGCCAGTAGTTGTTACGCGGTTATCATTTATTTCTGTTTTAGCCACCAAGTGTTATACTTATGTCTCGTTAGCTCAGTGGGTAAAGCTATCGTTTGCCAATATGATGGCCTGGGTTCAAATCAACCGAAATTCTTAATTTTAAAAAATACCGGTATCCAAAAACCTTTTCCCTTAATACCGGTATTGAATCAGTTCCAAATAAAATTATTTTTTTTTACGTTTTTCACAAAAAAATATGAATTGATTTATACAAAATATGCTAAATTTAAAATTAGTTGAATTCTACCTGTTTTTTTAATAAAAAATCCGATACAAATGAAATACAGTTATTGATACCAATACCGAAATAAACAAAAACTCGATCCCAATACCGATACCCATACCGTTATTCGTTTCGGTTGCCAATCTTGTAAAAAATATAAATATGAAATTTTTTTAATTTTATTTTGGAAAATATATTTCCAGACCACCTATTTATCGGTTGTATCAGCGTTTTGCCTAAGTTAAAAATTTTTGTTCCTTCTGTGCTTTTCCGGCGCTTTTTGAATAGCCGGTCCTTTTGTCTAATGATGTTATCATTTTGGGAATGGGAAGCACTTTCTGCCAGTACCTGCTCCACCCATTAAAGTGGTTTGTCATCGCTTTCTCTTTGTATTTTTCTGACTGGGCGGTCATAACTAATAGTCACAGAATTCTTGTAGGAATAGACACGTAAATATACTAAAACTTACTCAGATTCAGAATTTAGCTATGGCCGGATGTTATTAATCCACTTTAACCGAAAACCGAAAATAATCCATTAACATAAAGAAATGCAAAAACGTAATTTTTTAGATTATTTTTCATAATTTTTTAAAACTTTTGATTTTGAAATGTCGATAGCTACCCAGTCAGAAATCGCCAGTGGCACAAAAAATCAAGTACTGGCATACCACTGGGTAACCACGGTGTTAAAAATTAATGACTGGCAGAACACTCATTTGGGACGCTTTGCCAGCGTTTGCAAAAAGCGTTTTACCAGTATTTGTTTTACAAAAATTTCGGTGGTTTATAAAAAAAACCACTGGCAAAGAATTGGCTTAGAGTGATATGCCAAGGTTTGCAACCAGTGGTTATCCAGTGCTACCTAGCGAATTCTACCAGACGTACAAAAATCAATTCACTGGTAGACCAATGATTTTATAAAAATGCTGACGCTTCGTTAAAAAATGTTTGTAGTCAGGAGGTTCCGAGTTCAAATCCGGTTGCAAGCAAAAATTTTTTTTGGATTTTTTTTAATTTAAAATTTTTTTGTTTTATAAAATCAATTTTTTTGTTTGTGGGAAAGCTCCTTCAAGACCAACTTTTTTTTTTGCTCTCCCAACACTGGCATACTAGTTGCAAAAAATTGTTTGCCAGTACTAGCATTTTGGCACAGCCAGTAGTTGTCCAGCTATTATCACTCATTTATGTGTTTAGCTATCAAATATTATATGTCTCGTTAGCTCAGTGGGTAGAGCAATCGTCTGCCAATCTGACGGCCTGGGTTCAAATCACGGAAGGACCAAAAAAATACATATAAACTTTTTTTAAATTTTATTTTGGAAAATATATTTCCAGCCCACCTATTTATTGGTTTTGCCAGCGTTTTGCCAACGTTCAAAAATTTTGTTTCTCCAGTACTTTTCCGTCGGTTTTTGAATAGCCGGTCCTTTTGTCTAATGATGTTATCATTTTGGGAATGGGAAAGCACTTTTTTCCAGTACTTGTACCACCTGTTAAAGTGCTTTGCCACCGCTTTCCCGTTTGTATTTTTCTGACTGGGTATTTTTATAATATAATAGTTATAATAATAATTAAAAAAAAAATATATAAAAAAATTATAGTTTGTGTTTGAGAATGGAGCGACTCCTTTCTAGGTCATTTCATTAAAATTTTATTACTTAAAAAAAGTGTACAGAATTTATCTGTTTTACCAAATTCCGCATAATTTTCTAAAAAATTTCAATTAAGGGTGGGTACGACTGTGTGAACTAAATCTAGAATAAATTCAGGTTTACAAGTTTATTTCATTTCGGATCCCAACCCTGTTGGAAATATATGGAAAATACTTTCAAACAGGGTATACAGATATGGACAACAATTTACGAAAAACCTAACAGAGGAAATCACTCGGGTAAGGACAGAAATCGATATTTCCGAGTTTCAAAATTTAGTGCATTCTATGGCATGAGCAATGAAAGAGATTATTCGAGTGTCCGGGTTACACACCTATTACACTGTGCTACACTGAAAAATCAGTCGCCAAATGACCTAGTGTATGTTGTAGATCTAGATGAGTGTATTACAAAACAGGTTTGAGAAGTTGCAATATACCCTTAAATTTGCGAGATAAGGGGAAGAGAGTATTTTTTGTGACTGGCGCATTTAAACATTTGTAACTCAGCAATTTCTTAATCGGTTTTGAATTTTTAAACGATATTTGGAAGAAAATAGCTGGGGGCAAATTATCGCATTCGTGATCGAATGTTATTCGATAGCAATTATTGTTACTTAAAATATTACAAAGATTTAAACTAGGTTAGAGGTGAAGCATTTAGTTCCTTTATTACAAATATAAGTTAGAGTTTTAATAATTGTTATTCGTGTTCTTTTATTTGCACTTTAAAAATGGAATTTTTAACAATTTCGAACGCTTAAGACTGCGGGAATTTGGCCCCTGGTATTTCCAAATGTATATACTTTCTTTTTATTATTATTATAAATGTGTAGATATTTTGTTAATTATAATTAACATCATACAAGTAAACTGCAGAGAATAAAACTTGAAAAAATTCGATAAGGCCAGCAGGATAGAATACGTATTTTCGCTCATTCATTTACAAATTAAAAGACCAACTTTACATACCTTCTTACATAAAATTATAATTTTAAGTTTTTTTAATACCTTTTCAATTTCTATGAGGGTTTTTTTCGAATCTTCTATTAAGACAGCAATATTCTTAAAGTTAGTGTTTCCTGAGTAAAATGAGCCTTCAAAATTGACAAATTTATGGTACTTTTTCTAAACACTGAAAAACCGTTTTTTTTTAAATTAAGTAAAGCTATTTTTTGAGATATACCGCAATTGCTAACTGAAGAACGACATTTTTTCTACTATAAAAAAAGGAACGGTGTTTTTAAAAAATTATTGCTTATTTACAATTCTTATAAAAACGATTTTAAATAAAAGTTAATCCCTCAATTCATAAATGCTTTGTAAAATTATAGCAGGTTTACAAAACGTCATTTTCATACAAAATTTGTTCAATAAACCTCCTATAATTTTACAAAGCGTTTATGAATTTAGTGGTAAGTTTTTAGTAACACCGTTACTTTTTTTTTTGATAATTGCAAAAATGTCTTTTATCAGTTACATAGAAATAAATCTGGAAAAATAGCAGAAAAACTTTCTAAAAATTAGTTTAAAATGATGCTGCAGAAAAAAACTGCTGAAATTACCAGATTTTTTTGCTAAATACTAGTAAAAAAAGACCAGCTAAATTAAAACTGTTAAATTTACAGAATTTTAGTTATATTTAAGCTAACTTTTAGTTAATTGAAAATAGCTAATTGTACTGTAAAATCTGCAGAAAATTTTGCTAAATATTAGTAGACCAAAAATAGCAAAAATAAACTGTTATATTTACAAAATTAAGCTTAATTTAGTTGAGTGCAAATGGCAGTCCATACTGCTAAAATTAACAGAAATATTTGCTAAAAAACTGTAAACTGCTGCTTTCAAAAGACTCGATTTTTATTTGCATTTAAAAAAAATGGAAAAAAAACTCTAAATTTTTTTTTTTTTATTTTTTAGGCTACTAATTATATAGCAAAATTTTTTGCTGGTTTTAGCAGGTTAATTTGCTATTTTTCATTTACAAAAATTTAACCCAAATATAACTAAAATTTTGTACATTTAATAGTTTTATTTTTGTTGTTCCTATATTACTATTTTCTGTAGCATAATTTCTAACTAATTTTTAGTAGTTTTAACTAAATTTTTTACTGACTTTTATCTATTAATGTAGAATTTTTTGTAGAGCTTCGAAAAAAACACCGTCTTTTCATTGTTTAGAAAAAGTACCATAACTTTGTCAATTTTCAACCAATTTTAACAAATGAAGGTTTATTTTTTGAGGAAAATAGTAACTTTCCTTGTTTAAACACGACAGTCACTAGAAATACTATACTGCAAATCCTCAAACCGGTTTTGTAATACAATCAGCTACAATGGGTCATTTGAAAAGTGTCGTCAAAAAAAATTTTTTTTTATCACCATGTTATTAATTTTACTATGCGACAGTCAAAATCGGGATGGGATGAAACCAACGGGAAATGTTATATCGGTCAAAAACAAGTTATACATGTCCCGGCGTTTCGCTGGGTCACCTCTAGGAATCGAGATATATCTTTTTTTTGACATAACTCGAGAACCAGAAGTCCGATTTTGCTCAAACAGTTTTAAAAAAATTAAAAATTACAATTCCTTTAATATGTTTATATAACGTTTTTCTATATACTCAACAGTTTTGCCGGTAAAAATAAATGTGTGTTACCGCTACCATAAAAATCAATAGACTTTTGTTTATTACTTTTTTTTTAATATTTTAGGCAAAAAATATTTTTTTCTTCATACATTTATTTTTACCGGAAAAACTGTTGAGTATATAGAAAAACGTTATATGAACAGATTAAAGGAATTGTAATTTTTAATTTTTTTAAAATTGTTTGATCAAAATCGGACCAGTGGTTCTCGAGTTATGTCAAAAAAAAGACCACCAAAGGTCAAATCGATATATCTCGATTCCTAGGGGTGACCCAGCGAAACGCCGGGACACGTATAACTTCTTTTTTACCGATATAACTTTCCCCGGTAGTTTGAACCCTTCCCGATCACTGACCCCTACCATTTGTCTCACAGTGTTTTTATTAAGTTTTTTTTTAATTCCTTTAAGTGTATTTAACGATTTTGGAACTATATTTATTTCGTTCTGAAATTTAATTTAATTGAATGAGGGGTATGTATAGTTGATGTTTTATTTGGTAAATGAATGTTTTTTAGTTTGAGTCTAGATCATAAATTAATATCACTTTCTGTTTAAATTTTATTTCAAATTAAGGAGAGATGATACAATTTTCACAAGTAAATTACAAAGAATAACATTTTTTTTTTTTTAATTTGAAAAATAATTTAAACAGAAAGTGATATTAATTTATGATCTAGACCCAAACTAAAAAACATTCATTTACTTTAATTCTAATAATTAGTATTAAAATACAGTTTAGTTTTAATTAAAATAATGAATTTTATGTTGTTGAATTACCATAGGGCCAACATTGCTGAGACCGCGAATTCCAACTTTCATGTTTTTTAAGACCACTCTAATGTACATACTTAAAACAATTTTTGAATGTACGAAAACATGCGATTTTCAGTAAAAAAAAAAACAAGAAATTGGCGGCAACTCGAAAACCCAGTAAATCGATTAAAAAAGTGGAATTTTTCTTCTTCAGCATAAAAAAAAATTAAATAGAAACGATATGCCGCAAAATATATGAAATTTATAAAAAAAATTTAAGAAATCTTCTAAACTCCGAAAATTTGACGGAATTCGGCATGGGTTAACGTTTCCCACAATTTTTTCTATTCTATTTCGTGCACTTGTAACCAAGTAGAACAAAACTATGGAGTATTGCCATTGGAATTCATCAATTCGTTTTTAAAGGACACATTAATTTACATATTCACATATATTATAAAAAATATATGCATATTTACAAAATTACATTAATGTAACTGTTGTTGCTGTTGTCGTTGTTGCAGTTTGTTGATACATATACCAACACATGCATGCACAGAGACAACAAACGATTTATTATGACAGTGTTGCTAACATAGCAAAAGTTAAGAGCTCAGTTGCATATTAAAGCAATATGACATTATGAAAAGAAGAATTTATATATTGGGTTATATGGGGTAAAGTGGGAACTTCCTTAGTTTTTATTTTTATAAAAAACACCATTGCGCTCAGCAACGCCATTTCCTTTTATTTCTACTTGCTCCCAAAAATAAATTAAAAGGTGTACGTTATGTAAACAGTATGTAAGCAATAATGTGGCATATAAATATTCTACTGATAGTTGTTAAATTTGCTTAATATGTCGAAACATGCTTACTATTTATTTCCCACATTACCTCATATGCCACTATAGCCGAAGAACCCCTTTATTTGTGTAGTAATGTATGAGTGTATGTCTGTTGCATAAGAGTTACTGAATATTCATAATATTTGTCATTTTAATAAATAAAATATTTGTTATTCGTACAATGAAAGGAAATGAGTAAAAAAAAATTAAATTATGTTGAATTACTTTTGTAAAATAAAAAAAAATGTATATTAATATTAATAT
Organism: Leucophora obtusa; assembly: GCA_949987735.1. Lineage (NCBI taxonomy): Eukaryota > Metazoa > Arthropoda > Insecta > Diptera > Anthomyiidae > Leucophora > Leucophora obtusa. The sequence continues at coordinate 103,055,219 of OX465295.1, read as the reverse complement.
ATTTATGCAAATGCAAGAACTTTAGTTCAAGGAAAATTTTTAATTCTATTTAAAAAGACTGATGATTCAAATAACTTGTTATCTATACGATATATTTGAACGGAATATATTCTACACCCAGTAAAAAGTATCAGTTGTGGCTGCCGAATTTGTTATCATTCGAAATCTGGCGTTTATGGCAACTATATTTATACTAAATTATATTTTAGTCGCGAAAACCAATATTCAGTTATCTCATTCAATATTATTTTTTACATAAATACTACTACAATATTCCAAACAGATATTACCAGTGGTACAAAAAATCAAGCACTGGCATACCACTGGGTAACCACGGTATTGAAAATAAATGACTGGGATTAAATTTTTTTACAATTTTTTTTATAGACCACAGAGATTTTTGTAAAATAATATTGGCAAAATGCTTTCTGCCACCGCGGTTACCCAGTGGATTGCCTGTGCTTAATTTTTTGTACTGCTGGCAATTTCGAACTGGGTATTTTTTGATGGCATTTTTGCAATTGCAAATATTATTTCATATTTTGAATTAAGTACAATACCGACACAACTTTGTTAGGCATAAAGAGTAAAGCAACACTTATTCTTTGAAACCAAATATTCACTAAAGAATTCTAATCTTAGTAATCGACTTGCGATAAAAAGGGATATCCGCCTCTAACATATAGAAAAAACTAAAAATAAATCGTTCAGAAAAAGCGAAAAAAATGTGTAAACCACACAGCGTTTAAAAGCACGTAAATTGTGCCTTTGTCCATGATTTAATGAAATGTTGCCAAATTTGCTATGTGTTTCTGCCCAATCGTAAGTGAAATTACCAGAACGATATTTGATAGTATTTCAAACTTTTAATGAAAATAAAATACATTTTTAGGTATAACCATCGAAATGAGGATTCAAAATCAGTTGGTAGTTAATACAGTGAATTTTTGATATAATTTTTACAGTTGCTTGAAAATATGTCCTTTTTGACGTGTAGTGCAAAATCTTCCAAAACGCGAAACAAAAGAAAAATATCCTTCAAAATTTTCTCTTACAAATCATTTAATTAAAGTATAAACCAGCGAAACGTTAAATTTTTTATATTTGATAGGTTCTATACTTGTATAAATTGTTGATAGGTATTTCACCTACCGGTTGTGAGATAATGGGTTAAGAGGTGGGTCTAGTTCCTATATTTTTTGATTTTGCTAATTTCAGATAACACGACTTTATATCCTATCCTATCCATAATGCCAGTGCGGACCTACGTTGTCAAAGGCGTGCTGCGTGTTTTTTTTAATGTTTTGTATTACATCAATAATTTGTGATTTCCAGTTGATATTACCTTTCCGTGATAAACGCAGATTAGATGTAAATAATTTTCTAAAATTTTAAATCGTATGCAAATTACTTTCTCGTTTACCCGAACTTTATTTTTGTCAACTTTTTTATGGATCGCGTAAGAGATTGAATTGCATGTCATTAAAAAAGAATATAAAATTAATAAAATCTGAAATCTGTTTCTAATAAGGAACCGATATGTCCTTAAAAACATTCATTGTAGAGGTTACTTTACATTTTTCAGGTTGTCCAGGTCATAAGTAATGCTCAGAGTGGTTTAAAATCCTCATCGAAGAAAGATATTCATAGGCAAAAACCTTCACAAAACTGGTAAAAAAAAAAGTTAAAGTCGGGCATGTTGGCTATAAAAGTGTGGAACATTAGTTTGGAATGGGCTGAAAGGGACAAAATTTGTCTATAAATTTGTTTATAAAAAAAATAGAATGACGGTAAAAAGTTTTGATTTTACCTAATTTAATATGGATCATTCCCATCTAGAATAAATAGGCTTTATCCTTGCGCACATGTGTGCCAGCGTACCAAATTTCATTAGAATATCTTCCTATTTGCCATTTGCGAATAATCCAATTTGTGGATATACGCATCGATCAATTAAAATTAAACCTCAGCAAAACATTCATATTTGTGCCCTGTAGCGTACGAACATGCCTATTTTTTGTGGTTCTGTATACGGGCACTGGGTCTAAACATGAACCGATTCTACACAAAATAATTAGACTTTGTTTATGAGCTCATATTAATCAGTGCACCAAATTTCATTAAAATATATTCGTATTTGCTGGGACTTGTGCACTAGGGGGTCCAATAAAATGAAAATGCGATTTTAAAGAGTGTCGGTGTCCAATTTGTTTCCTTAAAACTAATAAATATGAATAAAGAAAAGTAGAGGCGGAAATCGATTGAAAATTTGAAGAGTGTTTATATGGGAAAAATATGACTTTTTCAGTTTTTTGGAAAATTTCGTTCTGTCATGAATCGATTTCGGTATGAAATTATCTTCTTAAAAAGCTACATAACTTCAACATCGGTTAAGAACTCGCCAAGAAATAGCTAATGCCCCAGACTAATTTTGTGCCAAAAAACACTAGGTTAAGAAATTTTATTTCACTTTTTTAGACTTTCCGAAATTGATTAAAGTCATAATTGTTTTTTGCTCTCTATACTTATAAATATTCAGATATGAAATATTGTTTTATTACCTGCCTGTTAACCTGTCGCGCAATAAGGCAAAAAACGCATCAATTTTTTGGCATAATTGTCAAAACTCCATTTTCGATTTTTAAAAAAATTTCTTAAACAAATATTAAAAAAATGTATTTTACACTTCAAAGGCTTATTAAATACATACTATAGATGCAGTATGCCAATTTTGAGGTAAATCCTTCCATGGACCTTTCGGTGACAAACTCTTATTTTTTGTGGATTTCGAGAAAAGTACACCCAGAAAACAGATTCGGTGCTGACAACCCCATTTGTTGCCAATCGAATGGTTCAGTTGCTTCAAATAAATTTTTCGGTTGCGGCACCCGAATTAGTCTTGATACAACTGAAATTCCGTTGCCACGGTCAAATTAGTCCTGTCTCAATTGGTTTTCTGTTGCCACAACTGAAAAATTCGGCTACCACAACCGAACCATGCGATTGGCTACAAATGCGGTTATCAGAACTAAATCTGTTTTCTGGGTGTATAATTAAAAAAAAAAAATTAAGTAAATTACTCTTTTTAAGTACTTTGTATCAAAAATTAATCAATTTTGTACTTTTAAATGTTATATTTTATCTTAATAGCTTAGCGGGTTGGAAAAAAATAATATGGACCTTTTGGTCCATAAAGGACAATTTATTTAAAAAAACGAAAATATTTTGTAATCTACTGTTGAATTTTTAGAAGTGATGCTTAAAATATAATAGCCAAATGTGCAGATCTTCCATGCTAAAAATTTGGAATAAATCGAGCAATGTTAACCCACTTATGCCTTGCCAGGGCCAAGCTTTGAATTTTTGCATATTTTTAGTATTGACTCTTTACATTATTTGATTTCTTTCAAATAAATAGTGACCCTATAAGGGCTAATAAATAAATTTTAATTGCATATATGGTACGTGGGTTCCTATTTATATTTTGAGCCTGATAATGAAAGAACAGAATTTTTTATTTAAAATGTCATGTTGTTTTGCAAAACTTTATCCTTTATGATCTATACACTTTTGCATGCATTCGAACTACTTGTCATAGCATGTTTTCCATTCCGCGTGAGACAACTCCAAAGCATGGTTTTTGCATGCATTATGGCTCCTTCTGCTGGCGAAAATCGTTGTCCACGTACTTTATATTTGATGTGTGGGAACAATAACGTTGCCACGTTAAGGCTGACTCATTAATTCGTTCTTTTGAGTGCTCAGAAAGTAATTTGTTTGAGCTCGCATTGTCAGGGTGAAGAGCTATCTATTTTTTTTTCATTTCTTTGAATACTTCTGGCAAACAAATGGTTGTCTACCGTTGAGAATTTTATGAATTTTTTTACACCAAGTTAAGTTAAGTTATGAGGAATACAATCAGAAACAAATCTTCTTACGGGTAAATTTTGACGCAATATTTTATTTCTTCTGGTAGGCTAGGATAACCAATAAAATGTTTTGGCAAAATTCGACTTTTCTCATCAACATAGTCTCCTTCAAGAGTGATATAATTACTAGAACGCCTTTTAACATTTCAATACGTTTTTTTATAGAATGATTTATCTTTGTGTTGGTGAAAGAGCACTTTTTTCTTCGTTATATGAGGCCGTTTTTCTGTGAGTTCCTCCTTCAAACGCATCATTTAGGCCATGTAGCGATCGGTATCGATGTTCTGGGCTTTTCAATGTACAAAATTCCAGCCGCATCCCAAAATACTGATGGCATAACTTTACCAGCTGCCTGTTGCATCTTTGACTTCTTTGCCAGTTGCTATCCGCTCAGCTAACTGCCGGTTCGACTCTGGAGTGAAGTGGCAGATCAAAGTTTCGCCCATTATTACATACCGCTGCAAAGAGACCTTTTTATCTAGCCGAAACAGCTCCAAACAGCTTTCAGAATCATGGGCTCGTTGTTGTTTTTGGTGCACTGTGAGCAATCGCGGCACGCATTTCGAAAACAGCTTTCTCATGGACAAATGCTCATGAAAAATAAAGCCGACATGTTCCTTCGACATCTTTAAGGTATCAGCTGTCTCCTATAACATCACTTTACGGTCTGCCAAAACAATTTTGTGAACTGTTTTGGTGTTTTCCGGTATAACCACCTGTTTTGGGCGACCAGAGCGTTCGGCGTCATCGGTGTTTGTACGACCACATTTAAAGTCAGCAAACCACTTTTCTACCATTTGGAATCAGAGTCCGAGTAATACTTATCACGCCAAGCTTTGGCTTGAACGGTATTTTTCCAATTAAAAAGCAATGATAAATCAACACACGAAATTGCCTAGAATCCATTGTTTTAAAAATCGCAAAAGTAGCCTCACTAAAACAGCTGTACCTTGTTTACTAATAAAAGAATTGTCATTAAATTTTGACAGTCATCATCTGAAGGTTGGTAGTTGCAAAAGATCATATGTATTTTTCATTAGTGGCGCCACTTATGTATCATCCTCCGGATTTTTCAGCCGATGTGTTATGTCTAAGGTAGCCTCAATCTCAGAGAATGTCACATGACGATCTTGCAATATCAGTTTTTGCACAGCATTAATGGTTTCTTGGACAACAACTGATTTTGAACGACTTTTTCGAATTTCGTACTGGTACTGGATTCGTACGTCTGTGCTTAAATTTGTTACACCAGCGTTTCAAAGTCGCAAAGGATGGAGCTTCATCGCCAAAAGTTGAATTAAATTTTTGTATGCACACTTGTCTAGATAATACACATCGAAAATCGTAATAATTCATTGGCCGAAAATTCCTTTCTTTTTTACTGACACACGACAAAAAGTTATAAGCAATGTTATGGTCGAAAATGTTTAACTTTTTAGTGAAAACATCAGCTGGAGACTAACAAGTAGCCAAAGCTCACTACTTAAATAGTTACCAACGTATCATCATAGGGCTCAATTTGGAAAAACAAAAATTTATAACAAATTTTTTAAAGAAACAATTAAATGACTTCCCGGAAAAAAATTGCTACTTTTCCTTCTAGTTAATGTCAGTTCCAATCTCTATGAATTTTGTTAGAAATTGTCCCATACTGAGAGAATTTTCTGCATGATATTAATGATTTTTTTGCAAAAACCCAATGAAGTTTCACTGGAAAACCTCCATTGAAACTTTTCATTGAATTAATGGAATTTTTCATAAAATGTTGTGAACATTTTCATTTTATTTATTAAAAGTGTCATACGCTCAATAAGAAATGTTATTCAAAAATAGACTCATAAATTATGTGAAGCCTTTTCAAAAAAGTTTAATCATTTTTCATTTACTTTGTGAAGAAATCTTCATTAGTTTAATGAAAAACTTTATTAAAACACATCCAGAAAAATTCTCTGTATGCAAAAGCAACCTTATATTTAAGTTCCATGTAACGATTTCCAAAATTAGGTCCATGGAGTCGATTCTAATGGAATCAGTTCCAGAATAGGTGTGGTTGGAAACATATTGCAAAAAATTTCCTGGGTTGAAATAAAAGTGCCTGGAAATAGAAATTGGGCTGAAAAACCCAAAGATACTACATTTGAATTTTAATGCATTTGCAGTCTAGGTACACTTTTTAATTGCAATTGCAGTTGATTTTACCGACATAATTCTCTAAGTGTTAAATTTTATCATTAAAAGTGCGCGAAAAAAAATTTTTTTCCTATATGCAGCCACAATTTATACATTTTTTAAACAGAGTTTTGTCGTCGGCTGAGGTAGTCCAGTCGTGTCCAGGGTTTACTGGAGGACCCGTAACCTTGAGTAAAAACCCATTCGATTTTCTCTTTTCAATATTTATACTATTATCTTTATTTATTAATTAAATTCAAATATAATACATTTCACAAATGGCAGCACCTCGTTTATTCACTCGGGTTCATTCGGTTCGGCGAAGTACCCGTCGGCAATACAAACTTCGGCTTCAGGTAGTCGTCTTCCGACTCGGTTATGCTCGGCAGGTAGTCGTCGTTCGAAGTCGGGTATAGGTATCCTCGGGTTTGCGACCTCCTCGGCGGTGGAGTCGCATATAATTCCGATCATCCAGGCAGTGTTGATCAGTAGAACAGACCGCGAAGGCTGTGATATTAGAACAGACCGCGAAGGCTGTAATATTAGAACAGACTGCGAAGACTGTGATATTAGAACAGACCGCGAAGGCTGTGAAATTATTTATGAGACAACCAACCGAAGTCAATCGTATTTCCAAAAATTTAGCCCGGTACTGGCAAAGTATCGGGCTATGGCAGTTATCTTTGACCACCTCGTGTGTGTAGCAACTTGAACTACTTATTTGAATTAAAAAATTAACCAACTGAGAATTGTATGAGGCTAAAAAGCAATGCAAAAAAATATATATAAAATAATAAACAATAGTGTGTTCTTTAATATACACAGGAACTAACATGTATGCAGTACGTAAACAACATACATACTAACCCGTATAAGCGAATATAGGCAGTACCCATATTGTATTCACTCTGCGTACAAATAGATTCTCTTGATATAGTGCGTTCCCACTGCATTAAAATGTATTTATGTAAGTAGCCAAATTGGAGTGGAAATTTGCGACGTTACATTTTTCTGACTAACTGAGAGAATAGAATTCTCTTTATTTTATAAATTCCTTACTATAATTGGAAACTTTTGTAAAACGTTTAATATACATCGCATTAAGCACCGCTAAATTTATTTATTATAGAAAAAATTACATACTTATTTCAAAAATCTATGTGTTTTCAGTATTTAAGGACTCTTTCCACTTTAAAAATAAAGACTTTTCAAAAAATTTTGAAGTCAATACACAATTTTGTTAGATGTGTTATAATTTTTTTGAGTAATTAATGATTTAACGGTGTTTTGCATAAAATTAGCAAATAGAAAACGTTTTCATATAAATGGTATTGTATGGAAAAATTTCGAAGAAAATATTTGAAATCAGAAGATTTAATTTTATGAGGCGAAGAATTTACGCGAATAATTTCAGTGTTTTTTGAAATAATTTACAATATAAAAATTCCGTCAAAACTTCATTCCCATCATTAACAATATTTTCTTAAAACAGACCCATTTAACTTTCAAAGTTGGTGGTTTAATTACATTTTTCCACTAAATTTTGTTAATCTGATACGGAGTCTGGAAATGGTTAAAAATGGGTTAATATTGCAAACACAATCTACAACCCCCAGAATATTAAATCTTTATTTTACTGGTTCTTTCAAAATATTCATAAATATTTATTATTAAAAAAATAAAAGAACATAAATTATATTTTTGTTTGTTTAACTCTAAAAACTTTATTATATTTTACTCTTAAAAAACTAACAACAAAAAATATGTCTTCTATCGAATTATTATAAGTAAAACTAGAGAAAGTATAAGTTGTTTGCTGCAGTTGTTGTTTACTACACTATTTGTTATGTCCTTTAGTTTTAAAACATGCTCAAAAATCTCATAAATCAAATGAGTGTAGAATTCCGTCCGTTTTTCGTATCCGCCATTACCTACAACCAACATGCATTCACACAACTGAACAAAAATATCAACTACAGAAAAAACAAGAAAATAAAGGAAAACAAAAACAAAACAAAAAACAATACAATCCAAAATTGGTGTATGATTGTGAATATGTGTATGTATGCATGTTGGAGTATGTGTTTATGATGATAATATGGTCTGTTGAATTTTGTCATTGTAGTGAAAAAATATATGCATGTGTATGTTTATGCTTACTTCCGTTAACTTTAACATTTTTGCTTATTTCCTTCCGTTTTAACAAAACATAAAATAGAAGTAGATATATTTTGTGTGGGGAATTTCGGAATCTTATTTCATTAAGACTGCCTAACTTTTTTCAAAATAACCAAAGTTAAGTGCTTAACTACAGCTATAAATGTAAAATTTTTAAAGAAATACCTGAAGGTTGAAGTTTAACTGCGATTATATTTTAGACAAATTACCCGCTTTAAGTAGTTGAACAAAAATAGCTAAAATAGTAAATTATAATGCTCAATTTAGAAAAAGTGAAATACCATGAAATAAAAATGCTCTAAATTGGAATTTAATTTTTCAAAAGTTAAATAAGAAGTAAAAGGAAAATCTTGTTTTAAGTTTAACGATCAGCCAATTTATTGCCGATCGAATTGTGCGGTAAAACCTATGTGCAATTAATCGATGAATCAAGCAGTGTTATTAATTAGAACTTTGATTATTCAGTTAATTGATTAATTGATAATTTCATTAATCCGAATCCGAATCGATTAATTTGTATTTTGATTAATCAAAACTTTAACACTTTCAATTTATATTGAAAAAAATATTTAAGATAAAAAAATTACGGCAATTTTATATTTCTTTTGTGGCGATGCCTTATATATGTAGCTCTAAAGAAAGAAAGTTAGATAGATAGTTTATTCACTGGTTAGACTTGATTAATGTCCGTTCTTAAGTTTTTTGTTTTTGTATTTAAATGGTGTCAAAAGGCGTCCTCAAAGGAGAAGATATTATTCAATTATTAATAAATTTAATTAATCGAAATCGCGATTAATCAGTTCATCATTTAGGTTGTTCATAAGGGGAGTGCTATCTGTTGTATCGTCCTGACAAAAAATAGAGTTGTTAAAATTTGTATTTGTGTTTAACAATGATTTTCTATTCAGTTTTCTACCTCTTAGCACAAATATAGGAGTTGAATCGTGCTAATCTCAAATGTTGTATTTTTTCAATTTAATTTTTAACAACTCTGTTTTTTGTTAGGACGATACAACGATACAACAAATAGTACACCCTTGTTAAAACCCTTATTATTTTGAATAATCGAAATAATTGATTAATCAGTTAATCATAATTTTGATAAATTTGAATTATTTGGTTATATTTTGGGTATTCAGGAAGTTTGATTAATCGATTAATCGCACATCCCTAGTTAAAACAACCAAATTTTGCGGATTTCTGTGATGGAATATAAGCTAATTTTTTTTCATTACAATGCTACTACTTGAATCTTAATCAAATTCAAAATATTACAGAAAAGTTAAAACTAAAGCAACCTGTTTCTTTTTAATTGAATATTGTCATATTTTAGTGCTGGAAAAATATTAGTATAGCAAATGAAAGAACACTTAACAACAACGTATGAGTGATATCAGTAAATATAACTCATACGTATTGATTTGAACAATTTATATAGAGATAAATTTAATGACTATCTTACAAGGAAAGACTCCCAACGCGAACCGGCAGATCTTAATGAGCTTCGGATGTGTTGTAGCAAAGAGTATATATAATAAAGAGATTGGGGGACTCTCTATCACTGAGAAAGCATTTGTTCTATTATGTGCCTTGGAACAGGAACATACTCAAACCAATATCAGCCAGCAAACATGGCACCACGAAGAATATTCTCCGAACATATCGCCAGGAAGAAAACATTAATTGCCGGCAATATCAATTTCGTATTCCGGAAGTTTCCTCCGTCGGAAACAACTGTTACACTAAAACAATACTTCCAGGCAATATGAAAGCAATAACTCATATGGAAGATTAAAGGGATATCGCTAAATAAACTCCCAGTACAATAAAAAAACAATTTAATTTTTTGATTATTAAATTTATGCTTGAAAAACAATATCTGCATACATAATCCATTGACCAACTTATAAATTATTTTGATTTCATCTTAGCCGATTTTTCCCGCGCAATTAATCTTAACTTTTCACGAGATTATTTCCTATATATCTTTTGATTGTTTTTGTACAAATTTAGTTTTAATTTTTACCAAATTGATAAAAGATTTCAAACAAATTTGCTTTATCTTCCAAATGATACAAAGATGATATTGCCGAAATATTGTCATAAAAAATTATGACAAAAGATAAAATTTTTGAATTACTTTTTTCTAAATATCGTCGAATTATCTTCCAAGTGATAAAAGGAAGACAATTTCAAAGTAAATACTACTTGATTATTTTCATTCAAATGAAATATCTTCTTGGAAGGTATCTTTTAAATGTTTGCAGGGTCATTATGTGCGCTCTTTGTATCACTCAAAACATCGATTTTAACCAGGAATGGAAAATAATAATTTAGTTATAAAAAGCAAGAATGGAACTATACTATGGAATTATACTATTTCAACAGTATTATAGCCCTAGATTATGAATTTTAAACAACCATACGTAAAAAATTGCAAAATAATACCGGAATGCGAAAAAAGGCTTTGGGGTTCAAAAAATTAATTAAAAGATTTACATTCTGCAAACGATGCCAAAATTTTCTTCTTTTGCAACTAACCACCAAACTTTGTTTTATGAAATGGGCATTATACTCCGTAGATTATAAATTTAAAAAACCGCACTTAAAAAATTGCAAAATAATAGAGGAACGCGAAAAAAGACTTTGTGGTAGAAAAAAACAATTAAAAAACTCAATCAGCGATCAACAGTCTGCAAATGAATATAATGACGCAAAAATGTTCCTTTTTGCAAATATTTTTTCGCCATTTATTTTTTTTTTTTTGAAAACTAAGCACCAAACTTTTGTATATAAAATTGGTACTATAGACCCTAGATTATAAATTTTAAAAAATCACACTTAAAAAATTGCAAAATAATCGCGGAAAGCGAAAAAAGGCTTTATGGTACAAAAAATTAATTAAAAAACTTAATCAGCGATTTACATTCTGCAAACAAATATATCGATGAAAAAATTTATCCTTTTTGCAAATTTTATTTTTCGCGATATTTTTTGCAACTAGCCACCAAACTTTGTTGTATGAAATGTGTATTATAGTCCCTAGATTATAAATTAAAAAGAAACGTACTTAAAAAATTGCAAAATAAACGCGGAACGCGAAAAAAGACTTTGTGGTACAAAAAATTAATTAGGAAACGTAATCAGCGATTTAGATTCTGCAAACAAATATATTGATGCAAAAATTTTCCTTTTTGCAAATTTTATTTTTCGCGATTTTTTTGCACCTGGCCACCAAACTTTGTTGTCTGAAATGTGTATTATAGCCCCTAGATTATAAATTAAAAAAACGCACGTAAAGAATTGCAAAATAATAGCGGAATTTGAAAAAAGGCTTTATGGTAGAAAAATTTAATCCCTAGGTTATATATTTAAAAAAACCGCACTTGAAAATTGCAAAATAACGGCGGAATTCGAAAAAGGTTTTATGGTACAGAAAATGAATTTAAAAAAGTAATCAGCGATCGACATTCTGCAAGCGAATATATTGTTCCAAAAATTTCGCTTTTTGCAAATGTTTTTTTTTCGCAATTTGTGCTAATATTTGCTAATATCTAAATATTTACCCCTCAATTCAAAAATACTTTGTAAAGTTATAGCAGGTTTACAAAACGTCATTTTCATACAAAATTTGTTCAATAAACCTCCTATAATTTTACAAAGTGTTTATGAATTTAGGGGTTTATTTTTATGTTTTTTAACGAGCCAAAGAGAAAGCTATTTTTTAGTTACTTACATTTTTAAATATGTAAGAGCGATCGAACATTTTTTGGTATAAGAGCCCGATTAAGTGAGCCTTTTCCATCCCTGATTAACCAGTCGGAGTTCGTTCCTGTTCCAAGCCGCCTAATATTTTTTCAAATAAAAAATATTGAGAAAGTTGCAAGGCCTTTGGTTGTAGAGGAGAAAAATCTAAACGACACGTATTTTTTTTTTAGGTACCCAAAAATGAGGTCAAAAATGGCCCAATTTTCGTTTTTTGGATTATTTTACATTTATTCCGAATTAACTATAGGACAATTTGGTGTCAGACGAAAGGTATTTCAGAGGCCTATTTAGCAGCATATAAAACTTGCTTCAACATGCTTACTTGTTTATGGCATAACACAAAACATCAAAACTTTAGGTAGTTTTTATTGTGGTGTATATTGGGTTAATGGTTAAATTCACTAATATTAATCCCTATAATATTTAAGTGAGGGGATGTTTCGGCATTTTTCCATATTCGACCAGCTCCAGGTTTGTGGCGAATATTCCCGAAGGTACATATTCGTAGAAATATATTTTCAGAGTACTTTCTTTCAAAAATTAAAAAAAATGTAATCTTTAGAGTTTAAATGCTCGCTATTTCAGAACCGTTATCCCGATTTCAACTATTAATACGTCATTGCAAAGAACCAGTTTTTTAATTTGTTGAAAGTAATTTCAATAATTTGACACACATATTTTTTATGCATCTTTTTTCAAAGAGTTATTATTTGTATATGTTTCACAATATTATTTCGTTGTTTAGTTTAATAAAATTTTTATTACAACTCAAAATTAGACTCTAAAATTTTCTTTAAAATTATATATAACATCCCAGTGTAGAAACGGTAATGACATATCATTATTTTACTACCAGTAACGACACCGATTTACTTTCTGCATTATTTTAAAACACATAATAATGAATTACTAATAAATACTTACTTTTTACATTATTTCAAAATAAAAAAAATAATATATTACCAATAATAACTTATTTTTCTCATTTTTTCAAAAATTTGTAATTTTTTGAAATCTACACTCTAAAAAATGCTTGTATATTCACTATAATTAAGGTAGTAATTTTATGTGTAATATTACACAAAATGCCTAAATTTAGACATCAAGTGTGTAAATATTTTGAATACTCATTTTTGTGTGAAAAAATACATATACAATTGTATTAGTACGCACTACTTAATTATAATCACACACTTTGTGTTTACAATTAGTATTATGTGCTTAAAAATAACTATTAGGCATAAAGTGTGTAAATGTACAAACATTATAAAGTATGAATGGGTTTGTCATCTAAATATTTATTAATAAATAAAAATTATAAAAAGTAAATGAAAAAATTGAAAAAAAAAATGGTAAACAACGCGACAAAAGGTTTAAAATTTCAGCAAATATTTAAAAATTATTTGACGCCTTATTTGGAGGTATGTTTATGAATATAACTTTTCAAATAAGAAAGAATAACGGAATGTAAGTTTCGCCTGTAATGTTTAAATTATAATTTTCCACAGAATTCATTTATACAAGGAGGTTCACTAGATGACAAGTATGCATGGTACAGATTTGATATGTGCTTAGCTCAATCGATTTATAAGAACCTAAACCATATAATTGGTTGCGAAGCTTCAATATCAAAACTGCAGCAGATGTTTTTCAAACGCTAATAAGTAACTACAATTTTTTTTCCGCTGGAACTACAAAATCAAATAAATTGTATTATTCTCTCTCATATCTGTAGGAACTCATCAACAATAATTCATTGCTTTAAAATTGCACATCATTTAGCCTTCTTATCTAATAAAAATCTATTCTTGGCCCTTGCTATAATTGGTTCTACTGGACCGTGTTAATGTAATGGTGATTTTGCAACAAATGGTGCTGGTACTTAGATCGACTTTTGTGTATCACAAAATAATTTTTCGTATCTATGCAACATATACAGCGTAAATTAAATCTGGATACAAATGCTGCGAATAAATAGATAAGTTATCTCTAATTTTAATAAATACCCTGAATCGAAATTTGCGATAATATACCTATTTATATACCTACTATACTAATACCAATTTATATTTTCTAACTTACAAGAAAGGTCTCCATTCATAGACCATCAGATTATAATAAAACTTGGACATCTTGTAGGAGACAAGTATTTTAGCTGCAAATTTCAAATTAAAGGGTTCAAAATCGGGATCAGAAATGATCCTCAAACAAAAAATTGCGCACCTAAAAATGTGTGACTGTATAAACCAATACCGTTTTCGAAATATTTTTTTTATAATTTCAAAATAGCTGCGTTCTTAAATATCGATCGCGACTATCTTAATAATAGTTGGTACACATGACAGTATTTCTTATAACAAATGTAAATATTTCCTATAATAAATCAGTTTTTATTAATTGCATTCCTTTAAGAGGTTCTAATATAAAAACACGATTTTGACATTCTATTCATATAATGATACACATGTTTTGTATTTTAATATTGCATTATGAAGCATTATATGCTTACATTTGCTGTCTATAAAATACTACATTTACACACATTGTGTGTAAGACCATTATACACAATGTGTGTACAATTTTAAATTTACGCACATAGAGTAATTTTAATGACATTATAGTAGGTAAAAAGTTACCTACTATAAATAGGGTAAATTTATACAAAAATTTATTAGAGTGTATTTGTAGACCCAATATTATTTCAACACTGGTAATGATATATGTAACCACATATTTTTTAATTTTTTGTATGTTGGCGAATAAGCTGACTTGTGCGCAGCAACATATTTTTATATTTTTCGTATGCTGGTGTGTAACTCATTATTTTTCGCCACATCGCCAGACAAAGGTAATAAAAAATGTAATAATAAAAGTAACTAATTACCAATACCAGTTATGTAGTTACATAACCACATATCTGGTAATGATTTTCTATACAGATAACTTATATACTAATTGTAATAAATCGAACCAAAAAGTGATCCTGAGTGGATCTTAAAGGTGGGCCCATGTCTAATATTTTTTGGTACAACAACCATCATTACAAACTCATGTAGCTATGTATGGTATAACTACACAAAAGTACTATTTTGTATGGGAGCTTACTTAAAAAATGTATTTTCCTCAAGGTTGGCAACCGATACCGTTATAATACCGTTATCCGTTTCAAAACCCTTTCAAATTGACAACCGATACCGATACCAATACCGAAATTCTTGATTTCAAAAAATACCGGTATTCAAAAACCTTTTCCCTTAATACCGGTATCGTACCGGTATGGAATCGGTTTTAAAAAATTGTTTTTTGTCACGTTTTTAGCAAAAATTCAAATTTTTTTAATATAAAATTGTTAAACAATTAAACTTCCCAAGAAACAAATCGTACCGTTTGCGTACCGTTTTTTCATAAACGGAATCCAACTCCGTTTACGTACCTTTTTCCGGATCCGTATACGAACCAGAAAACGGATCTTAAGGAACATCGAAACTGATTCGAATCCGTCGAAAGTCCGTCAATGACGGACCGTTTACGGACCGATATGTCTTGTAAAAAACTGACAAGTCCGTTTAATGTCCGTCATTGACGGACCATTTACGGACCGTTGCGTCGTGTAAAAAACGGACAAGTCCGTTGAACGTCCGTCAATGACGGACCTTTTACGGGCCGTTATATCGTGTACAAACGGAGTGACTCCAGACCAAAAGCAGACTTGTATATCTATCTAAATTGACTTATATTGAGTAATAATTTTTTGCTTTTTAATATATTTATTAATAACGATTTTATTACAATTTACACTATATTTAGTACATCAGTTTACCTCTCAGTTTACCTCTTTATATAGCGCACAATTCTCGATAGACACCTATAATAAAACCGATCATCTACATGCAAAAGAAAAAATAAATTAGTTATGGTTTAATTTATTGTATTTACAAAGGAGTTTTGCATACGACTAAAATTCGCAAACTTTAAATGTGTTCCACTTCGTTACTGCGGGTTCCCAAATTACTCGAAACAACAACAATTTACACACAATTTTGGAAAAATTGGGTAGCCGTACGTGGAACAGAGCTTTTGTTACAAAAGCAAACCATCTTACACACACCATCGTAAAATACGCACTAAATTTGATTAATCTTACCATCTTGAAGTTATTTAATCGATGATGTGATGGCCTATTCCATCTACCGCCACTAATTATCGCCAGAAAAGTATTTTTCCAAACTAAAGGGTTGACCAAAATGTATTTTTCCAAACTAAAGGGTTTTTTAAACAATTTAATTGTTTTTATTTTGAACACAAATTAAAATCAATTAAGTCCGTATTTTACGGTACGGAAACGGAGTTAAAACGTATTGTGTTCGAAAATCCGATTAAACGGTCCGTTAATGTTCCGTATACGTACAAGCTTTGACGGATACGTGTATTACGGACCGTAAATGTCCCGTAAATGCCAGATTCATGATTCCGTACATGCCGGAGAGTCCGTAAAAATGTTTCTTGGGTTTATTATCCATTGTTAATAGAAAATCGTGTTATAAATTCAAAGGGCGGTTATCAGCCTTTAGTTTGCATTGGCAACATTGTTTTTAATTTATTTAACTTCATAAATATTCTCTAACTTGTGACAAATTTAGTAAATATAATTTAATATATAAACTGGTTTCTTAAACCTTTAATTGAATTTACAGTTTCTTTTAGAGAATCCTTTTATTAATTTTATAAACTTATTTTTTTATATTTTATTATATAATCTCAATACAAATATAAAATATTTGTAGTGAATCAACTTGTGTTCCAAAAATCAAAAACAAACAAAAAAACACTCTAATATAGGGCCTATATTCTGCAAAATAACCATTGGTACTTTTTTGTAAGAGAGCATAACTTAAATGCCTTTATTCCCTTATTTTATTTAACGACGGTTATATATATATATCATGTTATACATCACTGGAAAGCTTATAAAAAAATAAATGATCTAATTTGGAAATAAGTATAACATTTTATATAAAAAAGATGGAGTATGTAAAAAACGCATGTTTTTCAAACTTTTTGTATGGGAGCATATTTCAAATTTACGAAATTAAAAAAGAGTATATCACAGGATTAATATATCCATCAAAATATGAAGTTTGATGTACATATTTCCTATGTTTAGCACAGAAAGAGGCTTAAATTCTTTAAAAATGTACCAAAAAAGGTGTTTCGGGGAAATTTTTGGCAAACCTGATGTAGTGCGAATGTCGAAAAACGTAAAAACACGTGTCCGCTTAAATTTAATAAGGAATAATATATATGAATTCAGCTGCCATAGCAATATAGTTCTCCATATTATAAAATATCTTAAAAAGCAAAAAAACCTAAAAAGGACCCATTTTTGAATCCCTTCTTGGACCCTTAAAATTCCGAGGTGGCCGATAAGCTGAGACAAGTCGATCTTAGATTTTTTTCTCAATCACATATCCAAATTTCATCAAAATCGGAGTGTTTAGGCTGAAGTACTTCCGTTGTTAGAAATTTTTAATAACTTTAATACTTATCCTTTATAAAAATTTAATAAAATTGAGTTTTTTTTATAATTAAGAACGTTTTTTTTATATTTCTGTAAATTTTTTTAATAATACCGGTATATACCAGTATTAATGTTTCGGTATCGGTTATACCGATACCGAAATGATTAAAATACCGTTACCGATACCGATACCGAAACAAATAAAAAATCGATACCAATACCGATACCTATACCGTTATTCATTTCGGTTGCCAACCTTGATTTTCCTTAATTTTCCATTAAAGAAATACCGGAAAGGGTATTGAAAACTGCATTAGGTGATGAAGAAAGACATGGCATATTGTAACAAAAACTAAAAAAAAATATTTGGAAATACTCCATTTTTCATATTTTTTTATGGCGACATGACTGAAATTGGAAATTATTTTCACATAACTGGAATATACTCTCAAAAAAAAAAAAACGTTTGGCACCCACGCTACCTATGTTAAAAAGCCAAATCGCTAAAAATATACACCTTCGGGAAAATGCATCTCAAATCCAATGCTTTGTCTCATAGACAAAAATCACAAAAAAAAATTTGAGTCTCCGATTTCGACGAAATTTTTTTTTTCGTATATTTGCTAAAATTACTTAATCTTGTAAATACTATCCTTTTTGGTATAACTCGTTCTGTCTACACTGGACGTCGCTAAAGTCGCTAAATTTTTACCATAGAATGTAATAAAAAAATATGAATTTTTTGGATCTTACAAAAAAAAATTGGTAAAAGTCATCTTTTTTTCTTTTTTTAAATATCTGCATATATTCGAATCAATAAAAGATAATAAAATTGTAAAACAATCTGCAATTACTATATGAAATTATTCTTTGAACTTCTACAATATTTTTGCTGGAAGCCCAAAAAAATCAAAAGCTAAATAAGGCATAAACGTTCAATATTATTGATTAATTTTTCAAAAATCAACCACTCCGAAAATTTTATTTTTAAGTACTTTGTTCTGATTGGTTGATTTTTGAAAAATTTATCAATAATATTGAACGTGTATTCCCTACTTTAAGTGGAGCTTTAAAAAAATTATGTTAATTGATTTTAAAATTTTTTTCATGCTCTTATAATTTGGTACAAGAAAAAATAAAGAAATTAATTAAAGAACTTAATTTAACTATAAAAAAAAATTGTTTTCCAAGTGTCAAAAAATGTAATTTTGTAATTTCATCTATTATGGGTTACGAAAAATTTTACAAATTTCTTAGATTTCAATAAAATGGTATAATTTTTTTTCGAAAAATTAAGGTAATATTATTTCGAAAAAAAGTATAAACTTTGCCAAAAACACATTAGTGGTATTCATTAAACGTCGTATCTTCCTGTTATATAGCGTAAACCTTGTATTTATACACAATAAATGTCAAAAATAGTTTACAAGCCCTGGTATATTTATGCACCTATTTTTATGTGTAAACTTTTTGGTATTTATATACACATTTGAAAATTGTCAAATATGAAATCTATTTGATTTTCTCTTATTTGTTTTTATAAATTTTTTTTTATAGTATATTTAGACTGGGCAAAAACTAGTAGTTTTTGGTAATTTTTAGGTTTTGAGCCGAAAACTATAAAATTAATTTAGTTTTTCCATACAAATTTTCATACAAACTGAAAACCAGATTCTACCTGGTTTTTGCCAAAAACCAAGTAAAAATATCTGAAATTTGTATTTTTGATACACCCGATTTCTTTTATAACTAATTTTCGATACACCCTGTTACAACGAATATAGAATTAAAGCAAGTGTCAAAAATATATTTTTTAATTTTTTTTTAAATATTTCAGTTTTAGTTTATTGTGTGTATTGTGTGTTGTTATACATTTTTAAATGTGTTAATAATTTTTCTTAATTAATTTAACCATAAAAACATAAAGAAAAGTGTTTAATAAAAAAGTGATGTGTCTAAGAAAAACTAAAAATTCAGTGTAAATGAATTGGCTTTTGTGATTTAGTTTTGTACAAAAACCACCTGGTTTTTTCTCAGTCTAAATTCAGTATTAGAATAAATAGGAAAACATCAATTTAAATAAATTCGTGTGTTATATTTAGATTTTACAAAAAAAAAAAAAAATTATTGTAAAAAAAACAATTTAGTATAATGTGCGTTCATCTAAATATTCGTGTAAACTTATAAAATTACCACTTGTGTAAAAAAGTGCAGTTTAATGAATACCACTATTATCTATTTCACTAATAAATCCTTAAATATAGCTAAGTTTTGGTTAAAATCCTAGAAATTACCAAAGTTTGATAACACTATGCGACAGTCAAAATCGGGATGGGATGAAACCAACGGGAAATGTTATATCGGTCAAAAACAAGTTATACGTGTCCCGGCGTTTCGCTGGGTCACCCCTAGGAATCGAGATATATTTTTTTTGACATAACTCGAGAACCACTAGTCCGATTTTGCTCAAACAATTTTAAAAAAATTAAAAATTACAATTCCTTTAATCTGTTCATATAACGTTTTTCTATATACTCAACAGTTTTGCCGGTAAAAATAAATGTTTGTTACCGCTACCATAAAAATCAATAACCTTTTGTTTATTACTTTTTTTTAATATTTTAGGCAAAAAATATTTTTTTCTTCATACATTTATTTTTACTGGCAAAACTGTTGAGTATATAGAAAAACGATATATGAACAGATTAAAGGAATTGTAATTTTTAATTTTTTCTCGAGTTATGTCAAAAAAAAAGACCACCAAAGGTCAAATCGATATATCGCGATTCCTAGGGGTGACCCAGCGAAACGCCGGGACACATATAACTTCTTTTTTACCGATATAACTTTCCCCGGTAGTTTGAACCCTTCCCGATCACTGACTCCTACCATTTGTTTCACAGTGTAATATATTAAAAAAGTTATGTTGATTGATTTTCACATTATTATTTTTTTCATTAGGAATATACCTGTAGTTATTAAAGGTATTCATTTAAAGTATTCACGCCTCGTATACTGTGTGTATGTTGTAAGTTTACTCGATTAATGTCAAAACTAGTTTACGAGCCCTGGTAAATATACATTTTTGTGTGTAAACTTTTTCGTATTTATACATACATTTGAATATTGTCAAAAATGAAATTATTTTGAATTTTTTGTGCGTATTTTTTTATTTGCTGTTTTATTTGTTTTTAAGTAATACAAATTTAAAAAATTCTGTGTTTAATTTAAAGAAAAGATCGAAAAAGTGGCTAAATGCAAAATTGAAATGTGAATAATTTTAAAAGCTGCGTTCATTCAAATAAACAGGTAAAGTTATAAATATACGCGATTGCAAAAATACATGGTATACGAGGGCATAAATCCAGTTAGATGAATACCACTATTATATTTAAAAAAAAATATTTACCAATATTTTATAGAAATAAAAAAAATATTTTTTTAGAAAGACTCTTTTTTATATCTCGTTCACGTAATAAAAGCTATATATATTTAATTTATTAATTAAATTACCAGCTGATAAAAAACAAAATCTATTTTTGAAATTTGGGAGAAAATTTACTAAAGTATCACCGCTAAAATTTTTTTTTTTTTTTTTTTTTTCAAATTTTCTGTTTTATTGAATCTTTCTCTTAAGGAATTTACAATAAGTGAACAAATCTTAAATCTATTTTCTTAATGGTTAACTGCCAGCGCAGTCAAGCCAATTTTTGTGAGCAGGAGTGTATGTATATGTTAGCTTCGAGCAATGTCCAGGGTGTCTAATCTTCTTAGACGCTGATGCCCTGGATATGTAAGTAAATTTTGAGCTAAGCGGTTAGGATGAGCGGTTAGTTTAGACACGTATTTGATACTATGCGTTTTAATTTTGTCGCGGACTACAGGGATATTGAGATCTTTGTGGATATTAGAATTACGTATGAACCATGGGGCACCAGTGATAAATCTTAATAATTTCGATTGTCTTCTTTGTAATTTGTCTATGTTCGAGGCTGAGGCTGTTCCCCAGAGTTGAATACCGTATGTCCAAATGGGTTTTATTATGACTTTATATATAATCACTTTAAAGTCCAAACGAAGAGTAGAGTATTTATTAAGAAGCCAGTTTAACTGAGCAAGTTTTAGATTAATTTGAGTTATTTTAGAATCTATATGATGTGCCCAAGTAAGACGTCGATCTAGGTGAATTCCGAGATACTTAACATGATTTTGATGTGGTACTACAGTGTTATTAATGATAAGATTGGGGCAATTTTCCCTTTTAAGAGTAAAGGTTACGTGAACACATTTTGAAGCATTTACTTTTATTTTCCATTCGTCGAGCCATTCGTCGCTAAAATTTAAACAGTTTTTGTATAGGGTGGGTTCAGGAACATTTTTGTGGAACATTCTAGCCCGAACGAAACGGAATTTTTTGGCCCTTTTTAAAAAGGGACAAAAAAGACCCGTAAGTTGAAGAGTTAGAGAGGTAAAATGTTTCACAAAAATGTTCCTCGTAGTGTTTTACATAAGTTCGCGGAACACATCCTATACTTAGAATGAAAGATTCCCATGGTTTCTCCATTTCTGAATAAGCACGAAATTAACCCTTAAATACATTTTAAGTTTTTACTTATTACTGGCACTGAAGTTAAATTTTTAATGCTGATGTCTTCAAACACTTATAGTAGAATTTCATGGCAAATATTTTTGCGGAACATTTTAACCCTCTAACTCTTCAAATTATAGGTCGTTTTTGTCCGTTTTAAAAAGGGGCCGAAAAGGCCCCTTTAATTAAAGAGTTAGAAGGTTAAAATCTTCAACAAAAATATTCCTTGTAGTGTTTTATATAATTTCGCTGAATATACCCTATACCTAAAATGGAGGATTCACATGCCCAGGAACATTTTTTACAATCGGTAGCCAACCACACCCATTCTACAACTGGTTCCACCTCAACCGATTCCATGGAACTGGTTCCGGAACCAGTTCCTGCGATCCTATATGGAAGGTGTGGGTGACGTAGAATCAGTTCCAGAACTAGTTCCAGAACTGATTCTAGAGTAACCGATTCCACTTTGGAGCTATAGAAGGGGTTGCTTTTGGGACAATTTCAAACAAAAAGAATCGGTGTTAGAATCGACAGTAGAAGGGGTTGTGAAGGAAAAGTAGCTATTGCACAACCGATTCTTTGGAACAGAAAATTTTCCTGGGTGGTTTCCTATTTTAATACTATTTAAATTTTTTTGTTTTAGTAAAATCAGTTTAAGCATTTAAAGACAAAATGGCACAAATATAGCTTGACTTTATATCAATTCACGTGCTAAATTTTATGGCAATCGGATAATTTTTGCAGGTTTTATAACGATTTTAATATAAATGATATATGGCAGAACTAAGAGTCCTTGCTTCGATTTTAATAAAAATTGACACAAACATTTCCAATTTTATGTGTATCTTAATGGATACTTCTTTAATTTTACGTCCATTTATGTAGCTAATATAATATTTTTAAATTTCAGGACCTATGGGAGGTGGGCGTGTCCTTGGTCCGATATCTCCAAAAATTAAAAGCGTTCTTAACTAAGGGGTTCTATGTCAGTGTAACAAATTTCAAAGCTCTGTCTCCACTCCTTCTATTTTTGTCCAATCGTTATAAAAATGCCCATTTTTTCACGAAATGTTTTTCCAAATGTTTTTCCAAACTCAATTTTTCATCGTTTGTGTCGATGTTACTGTTTTTGTTGTGTTAGTTCATTGAGAGCAATCATGCTGTGGGGTGCTTTTTTGTAATTACGCATATAAGAAAATGGAAATGACTAAAATTATGAATAATGAAAACTGGATTAACTTAATAAATGAATATATTTGCGAGAATTATGGAACATAAAATGTGATAGATAAAAAAATAAAACTAAAAAACAGCAGCATATGAAAAATTAACAAATTAATTAATTTGATTTTTTTCCGACAGAACTGAGGTTTTGTTGTTGTGTGGTATTGTCTGAATGAAAAATGAAAAAAAAAATAGAAACACATATTCAATGACGAATGTTCCTCGTGTGTAGGCAGCTTAATATTCAACATCTCGCACAATTATAGTGTTGCCATATTTGAAGCCCTTCATCTTTCACTGCTTCTCTATTACCTTGCCGAAGAAAGCAACACGTAATTAATAGGAAGGATTTCCTGAGTGTTGCTTCTCTTAAAAAAAAAAATAAATAAATAAATAAAAAAAAATCGAAAAAAGCCGAAAGTTAAATATTATAGGGATTAATTGACGCAAATTTGGTCCTTAACCCTGTATACATCCCCATACAAAACCAGCTAAAATTTTGATGTCTTGTGCTATGCCGTAAACAAGTAAGCAAGATTGAGCACACTCAAATATCCTTCGTTTGACAGAAAATTTTCCTATAACTACTTTGGAACAAATACAAAATAATCCGAAAAAAACTAAAAATTGTTCTATTTTCGACACCATTTATTATCCCTTAAATATGAGATTGGGCAGCTAAAAAAATAACGCGGACCGAAATTTAAAGGTCCGCGTTGGGAGTGTATGAATCACTTACAATTTATTTGGAAGTGGAGAGAAATTAAATAAGAGTGTTGCCAGAATAAAACGAGGAATTAACAAATTGTTATTTATCGATTATGGATAACATTTTTCAATAAACTTTAGCAAGGATACTCTAGCAATTTCAATTCCTTAACGCAAAATTAAGAAAAAAAAAGAAAAAAAGTGAAATGTACATTTATTTAGTCAAAATAAATTTTAGAGCAACTTTGGAATCCGTTTATAGCCATTAAAACTGATATTACCCAGTTGTACTTGCTAACGAATTTTTATTTCTCTTGCCGCCGCTATCACAAATACAAGTTTAATTAAAATCTATGTTATTATATATTTTCCTTGTTATTTATTGTAACTTTTTAATTATGTCCCGAAATTTGTTGAATTAATTGATTTTCGTCAACTCAATAACTAATATTGTTTTCGTTTTTAAATACATTCATTTTGTAACTGTTTTTTATTATGTAACATTTTGATAAACTGCATGTACAGTTTTTTTAAACATTTCATTTTACCATTCATGAACCTGAACTTCATTGTTTACAATAGCTTTCTTTTTTTTTTTTAATTTAATGATGGTATCATAAATATATTTCACAACAATTTTTTCACCAACCAGCTTACATAGCAAACAAAAAAAAGCAAAACTATTTCACAACTGATATACTAACATAGAACTCTCCATTGGAATTATGCTCATGAAAAATTGTAACACATTTTCAAAAGTAGCAGTAGTAAAAACATTTTTTTTTTCAACATAAAAAAAGTTTTTGAAGTATGTATCATGAGGTCAAATGCAAGCAAATACAAAAGACTTAATGCAACATTTTGTGGTTCAACATATATTATGCAACATATACACACACATAATAAAACCAAACAAAACATATATTGTATACTTTGTGCTCTAAGTAAACCCAACAATCAATAACTTGCAACAAAAGTTGAACAAAAATATTTTTTGGTGAAAAAAGATGGAATTAATATTAACAGCAACAAAACTAAACAAAACAAAAATTTTCAACTTTCTGCGTAGCAAAATAACGTGAAGCAAATAATGAATTATTTGCCACATGAGGTGCAATAAGAATATTCTTAATTTTTTTTACAATGTACCACAATGAAAACATGGTTATTACTTTAGTTTGTTTATGATTTGTTAGACAATGAGAGAAAAGAAATGGCAAACCAAAGGGATAGTAGAGTGGGCTGAAAAGCAAATTAAGTTGTGGGCGCAGAGGGGTAATGGTTAGCGCGTTGGATTGTTACACATAAGGTTGCGGGTTTGATACCCAGCCAAGGAAACATCAATTTATGAAAAATAATAATATGTATAAGTTTTTCAATCCCTCATATATATCGCAGCGTCCTCCTTCAGTGTTCATAGCACTTAACCGCACCGAAGTAAAATAACATAACAGGGCTATGAACTAAAAAGCTTCAACAAAGTTCGCCAACCCTTCATCAGATGGCGCGCAACAACTATTATAATATTCAACATCTCGCGCAATTACAGTGTTGCCATATTTGAAGCCCTTCATCTTTCACCACCTTTCACTTCTTTTCTATCCTCTTTCCAAAGGAACCAACACGTTACTTAATAGGAAGAATTTCCTGAGTGTTGCTTCTCTTAAAAAAAAAAAAATTATATGAAACCCTATAACACAATACGATTTTAGTCATATCCTAGGAAGGGGATCGAATTCCGTGAAGGTGATTTCAATTAACAATTAAATAAATACAGTAAAAATGACCCCTGATTACGTATTTTTAGTAGTGGCGAACATGCTATATCACTATGGTTTATGTACCGGGAATTCCCGAAAATTTGACAGCCATTAGAAGATTACAAAAAAAAAATCCTCGGAAAATTGTATTTTAGTTAAAATTATGGCCTTTGTTCAAATAAAGCAATATATAGAACATACCAACATAAGTGTTTTAGTTCCAAATACCTCAAAAGAATTTGGATTAAAACAAAAAATCGTATTTTCAAAATATAAGTATTTTGACTTTTTTTGTTGTTTCATTTAAATTTCAACTGCTATTCCTTTATTTCAATTGCATTTTTTAAATATAATTTATTTTGAATTTGAATATAATGAATCTTATTATTAAAGCATAGAAATATAATTTTTAGATTAACATTTTTATAAATGAATGAATTAAAATAATACATTATTAGAAAAGAAAGAAAACACATAATTATTAGATAATATTTAACATTGAATTATTAAATCAAAATCAAATCATAACAACAGTTATAGGTTTTTTAACACTAAAAATAAAAAAATTTAAAATAAAATAACAAAAAATATAAAAACAACATAAAATTGTCAAAATTTATAATTTTAGTTTTTTTTAGTTTGAAAATAAATGAAAAATATTTTTTTTTAAAGGTAAATGCGTTACTATTAAGCTGAATGTGATGAGGTAATGAGTTCCAAAGTTGTACCGTTGGAACAAGAAATTGCCATTTAGAAAAAAGTGTACAATACTTTATAGATTTCAGCCTATGACCTCTTTCTGACCTTGCGAAGGTCAAACGTTCATATAAATAGTTAGGCTCCTTCCCATATATTATTTTGTGGAGAAATATAAGACATCTTATTTTCAGAAGGTTGTCGAAAGTTACACCATACAATTTCCTTACGTGTGGTGAAATTGAGCCGGATTTTCGCAATCCGAAAACATATCTAGTGATATTATTGAATAATACATTCAATTTATTCATACTATTTGAATCGCAGTTTTAAAAAAGCTCACAGCCATACAATAGGCAAGGCATCAAGTAAGCTTTGGCAATTAACATCCTGGTTTTTAATGGTGTGAAATAGTGTGTTGGCCATAACGTTCTTAGCATTCCATAAGTTCTACCAACTATGCAATTAATATGATTTGACCAGGTAAGCGTTTCATTGAATATTATACCTAGATTCTTAACCGAAGATACCATATCAATTTTTTGACCATTTAGATTAATATTCAAATTGTTGTTTAGCGTTAATGATCTCTTATGAATAACAATGCACTTAGATTTTCCGGGGTTTAAACACAACCCATTCGCTGACGCCCATTCGTGTACTCTTCGTAAATCCCAATTCAGTTTTTCGATTGATTCGTCCAGTGATTGAAAAGTAGTTCGCAAGTAAATCTGCACATTATCTGCATATAAGTGTATTTTGCAGTACTTCAATTGTAGTGGGAGAGCGTTTGCATACAGCGAGAATAGTAGAGGTCCTAAAATTGACCCCTGAGGTACCCCCTTGATACAGGTAAAGCATTTGATATGACGTTGTTAATAAAAACAGATTGTGTTCGACATGACAGATACGATTTCAATAATTTAACTGCCGTATTTGCAAAACTGAAAAGGTGTCTTAGTTTTTTACATAGAATATTGTGGTCCACTGTATCAAATGCTTTTGAGTGATCCAATAACACTAAAAAGTTCATATGATTATCATCAACATCACGTCGTATATCATCTGATACATTCAGCAAAGCAGTTACACACCCATGCTTTGGACGAAAGCCAGATTGACAATCAGTAAGAAGATTATAAGTATTCAAATACCTGCTGATTTGACCATGCAATATTTTCTCAAACACTTTCGAAAGAAAAGGGAGAATGGCAATGGGTCTATACTCGGAATTTTGCTTAGGTACAGGTATTATTTTTGCATGTTTCCACATAAGTGGATATGAGCTAGTAGTGATTATCGAATTAAAGAGATGTGTAATATGTGGTAATAGATGAGGCAAGAGTAGTTTTAAAAATTTAGGGTGAATATTATCGAACCCAACAGAATTTGATTTTATATCCAAACAGTATGATAAGACATCCAGTTGACATATAGTTTGAAATTCAAACTCATTATCATGTTCACCGTTGACTTGAGATGGGATTTCATTGTTATTGAAATTATAAAAGCCAGGGTTTGACCGAATTATTGGAATGCTAAGAAAAGTTTCATTTATTTCATCGACATTAAGAGTAGAATTACAATTGTTATTAGTTTTACCAATACCAATATCCTTGATTGTTTGCCAAGTTTGTTTGTTGTTGAGAGCGCTGGAAAAACGATTAGAGTAATAATCACACTTGGCCTTTCTTATTCTATTATTGACCTCTTGCGCAACTGAGTTGTTCTAAAACGTTTCCAACGCAGATAGGCTGTATCTCGTTGTTCTATAGATATTTTAATTGCTAATGTGAACCATGGTCTAGTTTTATGAGAAATTAAGGGCACTGATAAATCATATAGACGTGAAACATTGGATTCTATAAAGAAAAGTTTTGAATCAACATTGACTTGGTAGTAAAGTTCATTCCAATCAATACTCATGAAATTTTCTTCCAATTGATCAAAATTAATATTCTTAAAATCTCGGTAAGTAAATGATTGTTCCTGAAGCTGTATTTGAAAATCATACGAAAGAAATATTAAATCATGTTTGGAAAAACAAGACGCAGATATTTGGTCATAGAGCAGAATTGAAGATATTTTTTCAACAAAGAAAATATTAATTAAAGTGTCATTCCCAGTAGTGTGATGTGTTGGCATACGTGTATTAGTTGGCGAAAACCCTAATGATAACATTCGGGAAGCCAGAGATGATTCTAATAGCAAATTTGA
Source organism: Leucophora obtusa (assembly GCA_949987735.1). Taxonomy (NCBI): domain Eukaryota; kingdom Metazoa; phylum Arthropoda; class Insecta; order Diptera; family Anthomyiidae; genus Leucophora; species Leucophora obtusa. Next base: position 103,026,461 of record OX465295.1, on the reverse strand, counting down.
ATTAAAATCTCCTGATATTATGACCTCTTCAAACGGCATAGTTATATTCTCCAAGCTTTCGAAAAAACTATCAGTTTTTGTCCTCTTATCAGGCCTATAGACACAGCCAATCAGCATTTTTCTCCCATATGATAATACCTCGACAAAAATATATTCAACTTTATCTTCCCTTTTAGAAATACAATTTAATTTACAAGTTATACTATCCTTGACGAAAATAGCCACGCCACCAGCATGTTTTTCCCTGTCAGCTCTAAAAATTCTATAGCCATTCAAAGAAACAATACGATTTGATGTTTTCGGTTTCAGCCACGTCTCAGAAACACAGATTATATCAACTCCAGAGTTCTCAAAAGTAAAACGAAATTCATCCATCTTATTTTTAAGACTCTGAGCATTAATATGACAGATCTGAACACCAGATTTTTGTCTTGCCAATATCCTAACCATATTCATGGTCATAACTTTGGAACTACCTCTCATATTATTCGAAACAGACATTAACATATAAATTTAAAGTTTGATCAGCCCTAACGGTAACGCATTCACAGTAAACAATGTAATATATTGTACAATTTTTAAAATAAAAATAGTTATTATAAGCATAAGATGTATACAGTTTTAAATCAAATTTATTAACACAAAAAGATATTTTCTTCTTACGGGACATAAATATATCATATAACATTATTGGTGTGGCTAGATTGTTGAGTTGGACTGGTAATGCGAGTTTGATTACATGCATCAGAATCAGGAAAAAACTCGCTCAGTTGCTCTACGTAATCAATTCGAATCGGTTGGTCAGTGCTATTTCGCTTTACATAAACCAGGCCACGAAAAGTGTATGCTGACTGCAAGCAATTTCTCGTTCTAAGCTTATTCGCTTCAATTAAAATTTTATAGTTTTTTGAAGTTAAACTCTCATTTACATAAAACGGTTTATTTGATTCCTGACCGATGTAATTTAATAATAATTGTGTTTTATTTGTTTTCTTAAATATGGCAAGTGATTTTAATACAAAGTTGCTTTTTCAAATTATTTTGAATTTTTTATTTCAAAGGTTATAAACACATTAAATTTGCAAATCAGACCAGATCCAGTTTCTGCCTTTTTTAATGTTTGTATATGTCTGTTTTATCAAAGTATTCATATAGAGACAATCTGACAATAAAAATATAAACAATAATACAAATTAATGGAAAATTACTGTCCATAAAAAAAGGCAGAAACTGGATCTAGTCTGATCTGCAAATTTAATGTGTTTATAACTTTTGAAGAAAAGGTTTATTCTTCTTTCTAACCTCAAATCTACTAAATTAGAATTAATAAAAATTCATATTAGTTGCAATATTAATTGTGTTTGGTCTATACGACGAGTTTGAAAAAACAACACTTTACTACCAAAATGAATTTGGAAAAAAAAATTTTGCGTTTAATATCGTGACACTTAGCAGAATGTATGTACCAATTTTTGTAAAAATCGAAAGGGGCCATGTCCAAAATCGTCTATTTTTGTATCCATTATCTTCTCTGGGGTTATAGGGGGATATATTCTTTTTAACTTTCAGATGATACATCGGCGATATTTGGCAACATTTTTTTTTATCTTCCAGATGATAATTTAGTAATATCGCCAATTTATCTTCTAGAAGTATTGCTTTCTTATTACTTGGAAGTATTGCATTCGGGACATGTTTATTACCAAATGGGGTATCTTCTGCAATACGAAGACGATCATTTCCTTTAATTTAAGTCGCCACCCTTACCATTTTATATGTGATTCGGTTTTTTGGACCCAGCGGGTCCCAGAGGCCCCGGCCCCCTTAATACCATATACAAAAAGCTTTTCCTTTTTTAATTCCTGAGGGGTGGTATACTTTTTTTTGCTTTTTGAGGGGTGCCCGACAAAGTAAACTTCAGCCACAATTTCTCATCTGCCAATGTTACTTCTGGTCTGCATTACATTATTTAACTAATATATAGTTTTTGCTTTGCGGCCCACTCTAAAGTATAATATATATGTGACCTTCTCAGAGAAAAGGGACCTAGTGTGTCAAAAAACCTAGTGTATCAAAAACTTGGAAAAATCGATAAAAATGAGACAAACATTAAAATTTTAATGTTTAATTTAAAACTTCATTTTCACACACTAGGTCCCTTTTCTCGGAGAAGGTCACATATATTATTATTATATTGTTAACTGCAAAAAATTTCTAAATTTTATTCATGCACATAATTAAAAGCATTCAAAGACAAAACAAAATTACAAAATAAACTTTTACAAATGTTTCCTTCCGTTTTTTTTTTGTGTGTATTGTTACTATTGTTTAGTTATATGTTTCATTCTAAAGAGTACAAATTTATAATGTGTCTGTGCGTATGTATAATGCATGTGTGTAAATAAAAAAAATATAATCTCACAAAACTACAAATAACTTTAAAAAATATTATAATATAAATAACTGTAATTATATACATAAGTACAAACTCAAACTTGTCAACATATGCACACAAGAGACTGCTTGCTATACATTTACAATGCGTTTTTAAAAATTAAAGATGAAAGAAAGTTCGCAAAAGTTCGTCCTAATTTGGTATTGTTTTGTAAGTGAGCAATCCCCATGAAGCATTTTTTTGTTTGGAAAATCGAAATAAATTATTTATAAAATAAATGTAAATATTTAAATCGCCAATTTCGGAAACGTATTGCAAGAAATGTATCCCCGGCGTCACGAAGAGTTACCATTGTGGGGCTTAAGTTGCAGTTTCCAACCTTATTGATGGTTTTTGACTATATGTACGACTTTTTCAAACTCATCTAATTTTGCCACCTTTCCTAACTTGGTGCGACTTTTTTGAAAAGTCAGTAAAAAAATACTACGTTTTAAATTTTCTGATCATATATGAGCTGATCTGGCTATTTACTAAATGTGCTAAAACATTTGTACTTTTCAACTAATTTATGCGACCGAACAGTTTAAAAGCGTTAGAAATCGCTATTTTGGGAAAATATAACTTAATATCCAGGCTTGGCAGACAATACCACTAAAATACCGTTATCGATTCAAAACTGTGATGCAGTTATGTCTTCGGCTGGGGTACTACTCAGTTTGTCCAAGTTTGCCAAAGGTCTGCCTCCTTTGAAATAAAACAGCAATCGTTTCCTTTGTTCAAGTCAATTGTACGATCCTGTATCGTACACAGTTTTATTTACCAAGATCTTAAACTACTTAATCTAATGACTGTTATTCTTTAAACGAATTCGACGATTCGGTGCACAGGATGATCTTCGGCAACTCTGGCAGTGGTTGCAGTTCCTCTAAACGTCGATGGCTCTGTCACTGGTTCGATATGATCAGGTTTTGAACTACGACCCGTAAATCTTTCTAAGTAACTCACGAAAATAGTAAGCAGTTGAATCGGGTTATTCCGGGGAAATGAGGAGATATTGTAAATACATGTAAAATAATACGTCAGTAGAAAAATTTGTCAAACCGGTTTTAAATGGATTTGACTAATTTTTAACCAATTTTTAGTTGAAAGACATTTAACACAATACTAAAAACTCTCAGTACTTTAACTAATTTTGAGTGTTAATTTTCAAAATTATTTAAAACTAATTTTTAAGAACCCATTCGTTAAATTTTACAAAATTAATTGTTAAAATATAATATTTTTAATAAAAATTTTCCACTTCATAAAATGTCCCATATCTCGAAAACTATGCGAGATAGGGCAAAACGGACAAAATGTTTGCTCCACAGGATTGCCCTTATATTCCCTCACATGATATGGACTAGGCCCGGAGAGGGTCCCGAGACCTTAAATTTGTATAAATTCTACGACTCAGTATAATTACAAATAAAACTGTAGTTTTACAAATTTTTTACTTAAAATTAGATTTGTTGAATTTAACAAAAGAACTTGTTGAAATCAACAAATTTTATTTCAAGCCAAAAAACAGAAATAAATTTTGTTAAAGTAACAAATTTTTCTGTCCAGCCAACAGACGTATTATTTTGAGTGTACGATTAGTAAGTATGTCTAAGCGACTCACGAGAAAAGTAAGCGGGTGAGTAGAGTTATTTCGGGGAAACGAGGAAATATAGTAATACGATTAGCAAATATTTCTAAGTAACTCACGAGAATAGTAAGGAGGTGAGTCGGGTTATTTCGGGGAAAAGAGGGAATATAGTAAATACGATTATTAAATATTTAAAAGTAACTCACGAGAATAGTAAGCAGGTGAGTCGGGTTATTTCGGGGAAACGAGGGAATGTGGTAACTAAATAGGATTACTGACTCACGAGAATAATAGGCAGGTGAGTCGGGTTAATTTTTCGGCCGCGGGACCAACTGGATTCAGGCTCCCCTAGGCCATACAACTTTCAATTATAAGTAATAGGTTTTATTAACCTAGTAAGAATTACTAGAATATTTGCATATACAAGCGAAAATAGATTGTTGGTTAGGGTATCAATATTTCCATTAGGTATATGAATAAGTAGGTTATTTGTAACGGCACGTTACAAAACCCTTTCAACTGGCTACCGTTACCTCTAAAATACCGTTACTGAAAAAACCGAAATACCTTTAGCTTTAAAATACCGTTACCGAAATAACTCAAATACCGTTATCCTTAAAATACCAATGCCCAAATAAATGAAATATCGATACCCTTAAAATACCACTACCGAAATAAATTAAATATCGTTACCCATAAAATACCGTTACCGTTATTTTCAATTTCTGCTTTAGGTAATTACAAGTGGTTATTGAGTATTTTTCGAACTTAAATTGGTAAATTGCCCAGTGTAGAAAATTATTACCAGATATGTGGTTATGTAACTACATACTTGGTAATGGTAACTAGTTACTTTTGTTATTACATTTCTTATTACCTTTATATGGCGATGTCGCGAAAAATAATGAGTTATGCATACGAAAAATCTAAAAATATGTCATTACCTATATGCTTACCAGTACTGACAAAAATAATGAGTCCAAAAATAGATTTTCAAAAAAATAAATTAAATAAAAAAAAAATATTTTTTATTGTATTTTTTTTTAATAAAATTTGCCGGTGCGGGAATCGAACCTAGGTCTACAGATTGCCAGTCACAAGGACCGGAAACTTTTTATTTTTTGGTTTTTATCAAATATAAATATCGTAAAAGTATTAAAATAAAAATTCAAACGTACAAAAAAATAAAAAGAAAAAAATATTTATTTAAAATACCCCTCATGATGAAAATAAAAAACTTTTTTTGTTTTAATTTTCTTTCAAAAAAAAAAAAAAAATAGATAGAAAAAAAGAAACTTTTTTTGTGTTGTTATAAATAAAAAAAGAAAAATATATATAAATATATTTTTTTTTAATTTTCTTTTGCTGTAAATATCTGGCCTAAAATGTGTTCTTTTTTCCGCGACTTTTTTTCGCTATTTGTTTTTTGCAACTAGCCACAGAACGTTGTTCTATGAATTGGGTATTATAGTCTCTTGAATGCATATTTAACAAAACCGCACCTAAAAAATTGTAAAATATTGGCGGAACGCAAAAAATACTTTATGGTACAAAAATTGTATTAAAACACCTTATCAGCGATTTTCATTCTGCAAACAAATATACTGATCTAAGAATTTTCCTTTTTGCAAATTTTTTTCCAGCGACTTATTTTCGCGATTTTTTTTTCAATTATCCACCAAACTTTGTTGTATGAAATGGGTATAATAGTCTCTAGATTACATATTTAACAAAACTGCACCTAAAAAATGGCGAAATTTTGGCGCAACGCGAAAAAATACTTTATGGTAAAAAAATTGTATTAAAAACCCTTATCAGCGATTTGCATTCTGCAAACAAATATACTGATCTAAGAATTTTCCTTTTTGCAAATTATTTTCCCGCGACTTTTTTTCGCGATTTTTTTTCAATTATCCACCAAACTTTGTTGTATGAAATGGGTATTATCGTCTCTAGATTTCATATTTAGCATAATCGCATCTAAAAAAATGCGAAATTTTGGCGGAACGCGAAAAAACACTTTATGGTAAAAAAAATTGTATTAAAAACCCTTATCAGCGATTTTCATTTTGGAAAGAAATATACGGATATAAGAATTTTCCTCTTTGCAAATTTTTTTCCCGCGACTTTTTTTTCGCGATTTTTTTTTCAATTATCCACCTAACTTTGTTGTATGAAATGGGTATTATAGTCTCTAGATTTCAGATTTAGCAAAACCGCACCCAAAAAAACGCGAAATTTTGGCGAAACGCGAAAAAACACTTTATGGTTAAAAGATTGTATTAAAAACCCTTATCAGCGATTTTCATTTTGCATAAAAATATACTGATGTACGAATTTTCCTTTTCGCAAATTTTTACCCCCGAGACTTTTTCGCGATTTTTTTTCAACTAGCTACCAAACTTTGTTGTATGAAATGGGTATTACACTCTTGGGTATTACATATTTAACAAAACCGCACCTAAAAAAATTGGTGGCTAATTGCAAAAAACTCGCGAAAACAGTCGCGGAAAAAAATTTATAAAAAGTAAAATTCTTACATTAGTATATTTGTTTGCAGAATGAAAATCGCTGATAAGGTTTTTTAATACAATTTTTTTACCATAAAGTGTTTTTTCGCGTTTCGCCAAAATTTCGGGTTTTTTTTAGATGCGATTATGCTAAATATGAAATCTAGAGACTATAATACCCATTTCATATAACAAAGTTTGGTAAATATTTAAAAAAAAATCGCGAAAAAAAAGTCGCGGGAAAAAAATTTGCAAAAACGAAAATTCTTAGATCAGTATATTTGTTTGCAGAATGCAAATCGCTGATAAGGGTTTTTAATACAATTTTTTTACCATAAATCTAAAATTTTATAAATTAAAAAATAAAAACTGTTTTTCTTAATAAGGAAACTTTTTTTTTCTACAAAAAAAACTTTTCTTTTTTTTGTACAAAAACTTTTTTTTTATTTTTTCTTTTCCTTTTTTTGTTTGGGGTTGAAAATAAAAAAATATCATTTGTATAAAAATCATTTGTAATTTTTGTTTTTCTTTTTTTTATAAAGATAAATATATTTTCAATTTTGGATGAATATAAAAAAAAATAATTTAGAAATTTACTTTATTTTGAACAAAATACTTTTTTATTTCTTGATGAAAACTTAAAAATAAAGTTTTTGGTTTGTAAAATCCGGTGCCTGGCCAGTCAATAGCTCTACCATCTGAGCTATATCGACATGTAATATTTAATAGATAAAAACATAATTGACCTGCTGCACACTAGTAAGCTTACTCGCCAACATACAAAAAATCAAGAAATATGTGGTTTCATATAAGCTTACCAGTATTTAAAAAATATTGAGTCTAAAAAGAGATTTGAAAAAATTTTCAAAAAAATCTAGAAAATTATTTTCTATTTGAAATAATATTTAAAATAAGTCATTATCAGTAACTCATTTATTATATGTTTTAAAATAATGCAGAAGGTAAGTGGGTGTCATTACTGGTAGTCCAAAAAATAATGATATGTCATTACCGTTTCTACACTGGGTGATTCTATTTTTAATCTCGTTTGTTTTTTGTAAAATAATGCGGGATGCATCGAAATAACTTACTACCTTTATCCTTAAAATGCCGTTACCGAAATAACTGAAATATTGCTAACCTTAAAAAACGGTTACCGTAATAATCAAAAAAACCTTTATCCTTAAAATACCGTTACCGAAATAACTGAAAAACCGTTATTCTTAAAATAACGTTACCGAAATAATCTAAAATAGCGTAACTCTTACCGATAACCGCATCGTTTCGATTACAATCCATGTTAATATCTAGAGCCCCCCATTACCCGGTTTTACGGTCGACCGGTCTACCCGGTCAGACCGGGTTTAAAACCGGTCGGCCGGTCTTTACGGTCTAGACCGGTCTACCGGGTAGACCGGTCTACCCGGTCAGACCGGGTTTTAATACTATTTACAAAAGGCAGGTTTTTGGTACTTTTTAGCATAATATACTACAAAATATAAAAATTGCTAAAATTATGTAAATTTTATATAAAAAAATCGAAAATTTTTAAAAATTTTAAATTTTTTTTAAAAAATTTTATGAAAAATCGATGTTTTATAAAAATCAATAAATTTTTAAAAAAATTGATAAATTTTTGAAAAATTGATAAATTTTTGAAAAATTGATAAATATTGAAAAATTGATAAATTTTTGAAAAATTGATAAATTTTTGAAAAATCGATAAATTTTTGAAAAATCAGCAAAATTTTGAAAAATCGATAAAATTTTGAAAAATCGATAAAATTTTTAAAAATCGATAAAATTTTAAAAAATCGATAAATTTTTAAAAAATCGATAAATTTTTGAAAAATCGATATATTGACAAATTTTACAAAAAACCGATAAACTTTCAAAAATACCAATAAATTTTATAAAAATTGATAAATTTGTAAAAATCAATTCATTCATGGATATATTTATAATAATGTATAACAAAATAATGCGTATTTCGTATTATATTTATATGAGAGACCCACGGTCTTTTTCGGTCCCATGCACGGCGTTTTTTCTCCTGGGTCTCTATAGGCTAAACTTTTGGGAAAATAATCTACACGTAATTCTGACTTAGAGCTGTAAACTTTTTTTCAACGTGTGGAACAAAAATATTCAGAAACAGGCTCTTGAATTCAGAAAGTCTTGCAGTTTTCATACATTTATATGAAACTGCGACGGTATTTTTCGGTCCCATGTACGGCGTTTTTTTGTTCAAATGTTCTGTTAAAATTTTTCGGAAATAATCCAGACGTAATTCTGACTTAGAACTGTAAACTTTTTTTCAATGTATGGAGCAAAAATATTCCGAAACTGGTTCTTGAATTCAGAAAGTCCTGCACTTTGCATACATTTATATGAAAATGTAGACAAAATTATATCAAAACTAACGTTAGACAAGTGCGCTTAAAGCACTAAATAAAAGCAGAAAAACGTCAATTCAATGCCTATTTTTACTTTTTTTAAAATATGCAAAAATTCAAAACTTGGCCCTGGTAAGGAATGGGTTAAGGTTGTTCGATTTATTCCATGTTTTTATTTAGTGCTTTATTGTCCTTTATTATCTTTGGGTCATATGTGACATCATGTCCAAAAGTGTTAATGAGGTCATATTATTTTTTCCATACCGCTACGCCAGTAAGATAAAATATAATATTTAAAAGTACTAAATTGATTCATTTTTGATACAAAGTACTTAAAAAGAGTAAATTTACTTAATTTTTTTTATAAAAATCACTTTTTTCTCGAAAACCACAAAAAATAAGAGCTTGTCACCGACAGGTCCATAGAGGGATTTACCTTAAAATTGACATATTTCATTTGCAGGATGTATTTAACAAGTCCTTGAAGTGTAAAATCCATTTTTGTAAAATTTGTTTAAGAAAATATTTTAAAAATTGAAAATGGAGTTTTGAAAATTATGCCAAAAAATTTATGCGTTTTATGCCTTATTGCGCGACAGGTTAACAGGCAGGTAATAAAACAATATTTCATACCTGAGTATTTATAATTATAGAGAGTAAAAATCAATTAATGCTTTAATCAATTTCTGAAAGTCAAAAAAAGTGTCATCAAATTTCATGACCTAGTGTTTATTGACACAAAATTGGTCTGGGGCATTTGCAATTTCTTGGCGAGATCTTAACCGAATTTGAAGTTATGCAGCTTTTTAAAAAGATAATTTAAAACTTAAATTGACTCCTAACACAAGTGGTTGAAAAAATTAAATTATAGAACGAAATTTTCCTAAAAACAGAAAAAAAGTCATATTTTCCATAAACACTCTTGAAATTTTAAATCGATTTCCGCCTCCACTTTTCTATATTCGATTGCCCCCAAACTTCATATTTATTAGATTTATATAGAAAGGAAACAAATTAGACCCCGACACTCTTCAAATTCGCCCTTTAAAAAATTGCCATATAATCTTGGACACCTCTAATGTACACCCAAAATAATAAGTCTTTTGGCTGAACAGAAAAATTTGTTAATTTAAAAAAATTTATTCCTGTTTATTGCCTTAAAATAAAATTTGTTGATTTTAACAATTTAATTTAACTTATGTCGTAAAGTTTGTTAAAATTAAGGTCTCGGGACCCTCTTCCGGCCTAGTCCATACCATCTAAAGTCATGTAAGGGCACTCGCAAAGAGCAAACATTTAATCCGTTTTGCTCTGCCTCTCTTAGTTTTCGAGATATAGGTGGAAAATTTTTATTAGAAATTCTCGAGGGTTCAAGGCGCCACCATGGTCCATTTTTTGATAGAGATAACCCCGTTCGCTGGGGTATAACCGTATATAATAGGGGTAGTCGACATTTTCTCTTAGTTTTCGAGATACGGGCCATTTTAAAAAATCGGGAGGCAAAGAAATAGCGCCGTCTTTAAAACTTCGGATACACTGGTGGCGCTATCCACCCGGTAATAACAGAAACATGAAAATATTATATTCTATTAATAAATTTTGTAAAATTTAACGAACGGGTTCTAAAAAATTGGTTATAAATAGTTTTGAAAATTAACACTCAAAACTAGTGAAAGTACTGAGGATTTTTAGTATAGTCTTAAATGAAGATAACTAGAATCTTTGTTTAAATCAGTGTTTCAACTAAAAATTTGTTAAAAATTAGTCAAATTTATTTGAAACCCTTTTGACAAATTTTTCTACCTATGTATTATTTTAAGTGTACCTACTTATCTTATTAATCCATCAAGAAAGAATTTTTTAAAATAAAATTAAAATAATTATTTACCAGCACTATATAACACTTTTTACATAAAACAGTAGTATGAAATAATTAGCTTAATTTGAGTGAAGAAAACAATAAGGGCACACACAGGAAAAAAAAATTGCCAACCGAATTGGTAAGCCTATTTTGGTTGGTACAACCAATAAATTCGGTTGGAGAAACCATATTGGAATGTGATTCCTAAATATTTTGGGTATTGTAACTAAAATTCAGTTGTATAAACCGAATTTTGTTGTGATAACTAATATTCAGTTGCACCAACCTATTTTAGTAGATGTAACTGAATTTCAGTTGGAAAATGGCATATTTTTTCTCTGTGTGCACTTAAAATGTTAAAATTTTAACCATTGGCCTCAAAAAATGCTCAATATTTTCACATTAGCTATTTATTACGTATATTTTTATCAAAAACATAAAACAATTACACTGAAATCGCCGCTAAACGGTTCATAATTTCACATCAACTTCCCATATCCTAAATATTGGGTAAGAAAAATATACTTTAAGTGGTTTAAAAAGTTTTTTTTTTTTTGTAATACATTTTTTCGTCTAAAATTTATGAAAGTTTATATTTTGCTTTGCTGATTTCTTTTTTCTTTATAGCCAACTTTTAAGCAATGGATAAATAATGCAATTAACTCAAGAGTTGTTCCATGTAAATTTTCTAACAAATATGTATATATTTTTCATTAATATAACTTAAGGAAGGTAACAATTTTTTGTAAGTTGATTTTAATTTTGTAATAATTTTTTGCCTTATTTAGTAGTGATTATATAACGTTTTTTAATTTCATGTATTTAATACTCATAATTCATTTTTGTTCACCTGTTTATATTCAATATGTTGCCTTTATAATTCCCATTAACCTGTTTATGTTCAGAGGTTCACAATATTTTATGAATTTAATTGTTTTGCGAAAATCTACGTTTTTCAGTAGTGTATGGACTTATACCATTTTCAAAATAAAAACGTTTCAATAAACATTTATTCACCCGAGTAAAAAGTTTTCATTTAATCATACCCTAGTAAAAATGTGTATTATGTATGGGTTAATATAATTACATAAAAAATATATTATCTGATCCGAAAAATGGTGGATCTGGTTAATATAATTTTATATAATTAAATATCTTTTGATATAATCATATAAAAATATATGTTTCACAATACTCGACAAGTTATAATTGTTAAAATCATAAATGATTGTATAAAAATCATATATGAATATATAAAAATCATTTTTACTAGGGTATACATATTAATTTATATAATTGTATATAGTTACTTTAATTTAGTTGCATATATGATTTTAAGTTGAAACATATATACTTTTATACAATCATAAATTAGTTTGTTTTCTTCATAAGTTTTGGTACGGATACATATTTGATTTTGTGTTACTACATATTGGCCTAAATATATATTAGGGTATTCAGTCGATTAATTGTTATTCGATTAAACGAACAGTTTTGCTCAAAAATTGTTCGAATAATTTAAAATGGCCATATTTCGAATAACGAATAATTAGAATAATTTAATACGATTAATACGATTAATCGATTAATGGAAATTGGTAAAAAGTTAATAAAATGTTTCAAAAATATATTTATTTTTTATTAACGTAAATATGGGATTTTATTAAAACTAATTTAACAAATTGTGAAAAACATCTTAAATATCAAAGAAAACACATCAACAGGTTGCTTTGTCATCTTTCAAAGTAGTGAGCACTCTGCATTCATAATATCCTTTAGCAAAGGATATTAGCTCGAGCGATAAGATTCGAATTAATAAATTGTAAATTAAAAGACAAATAAATATATCCAGGTGTTTTTTATTTGAAAGGTAAAAAGCAAAGTACTTTACAAATAATTTGTTAACAAGATTATAGTCACAATTAGTATTTATGAGTTCTAAATAATGTTTGATGAGAACTAAACAACCTTTTATACATATGGGCTTTTCAGAGCCCAATTCAGCTAACTCTGCTAGAAACAAATTTGTCAAAATTAATCACAAGGTTTTTTCAAATTCCCTGCGAAATAGTTGCTAAAATCAAATAAAGGGATGGAGGGACGTAAACGTGGAAGGAAAATCAATTCTCAACAGAATGTCTCTCTACATTTATGTGTTTTATTAGTTGAATGCATACGAAATAGGTACAAATTAATCTACGAGTTGATCTATTCTTCTTCTCATTGAAGATATTTATAGAGCGCTATGTATAATATATGAACGTTTGGCTATTTTTATAAAAAGCGAAATTTAAAGAAAGGTCTGCGGTGTGGTTCTTCCCGATTTGGATAAAATTTGAATATATTACAGAAGGGACAGAAGTAATAAAAATTTTGATAAAATATGATCTGAATTATAGTATTTTTTTATTTTAATGAATTTTAGAAGAGTTTCCGAAACTGTTTTTGTTCTTTTTTTTAAATAAAATTATTAAAAATACAACATATGTATGTATATTATTTTACATAACATTTTTTCGATTAATCGATTAATTTTAAAATTTTAGTCGATTAATCGGTTAAGAAAAAAACTCGAATAATTATTTGAACGATTAATCGATTAAATTAAAATGTCGATTAATTAAATACCCTAATATATATACATGTGGTATATTTATATCTACAAAGCATTCAGTATACCCATATAAAAAAGATTAGATCTAATCAGATCTGTTTATATCTAAATATATATGATTGAATATAATTAAAACTGGTGCCAGATCTGATTATATATGATTACATCTGGCATATGTGATACACGTTATGGCCAAACCTGATCACCCGAGTAAAAAAAATTATATATAATCATATGTGGCATATATTACAATATATAATTAGACATGTCGTTATGTATATCCATATATAATTATATATGACGTCTTTTTCCAAAATTTTTCCTTATATTATGCCATATATAATTTCATCTAATTAGATATCGGCCTTTATAATATTAGATATGGTATATATGATTATATATTACATAGCATGGCTGATCTTATTGCATATATAGTTATATATAGAGCTATATCTAAATATATATGGTGGCATTTTAGCAATATATAATTATATATGGTAACATTTAAACAATATATAACTATATATGGCGCCAGTTAAACTAGATGTTATCATATATGGTGCCATTTAAATCATATATTATCATATATGGTGGCATTTAAACAATATATGGTCATATATGGTACCTTATGAACAAAATATTTAATACAGTTCCAGATATGATAATATATGCTACTATATACAGTGCCATATATATTGATATATGGTGTCATTTATACAATATATTACCATATATGGTGCCATTTAAACCATATATTACTATATATAATGCCATTTAAACAATATTTGGTCATATATGGTACTTCATGATCAAAATTTTTAATACAGTTCCAGATGTGATAATTTATGCCACTATATATAGTGTTATATATATTTACATATGGTGTTATTTAAGCAATATATTACCATATATGGTCCCATTTAAACCATATATTATCATATATGGTGCCATTTCAACAATATATGCTCATATATGGTACCTCATGAACAACATTTTTTATACAGTTCCAGATACGATAATATATGCTACTATATATTGTATAATACCATATACTTTGATATATCATATCATTTAAACAACATACCATATGTGAGGAGGGCATGGGATCGGTCTCATTCGATGCTCAGATGTTGTCCACATCAAAAAAAATTGATTTTTTTACCCTTAGGTCCCTTTCTCTATGCGCTGTCACATATGGTGCCATTTAAACAATATATTGTCATATATGGTAACTCATCAGAAACTACAATATTAACTGTATTTCAGAATCTATTAATTGTATTTCAGAAATTATAATTGTATTTCAGAAATTATCGAATGTATTTCAGAAATTATTAATTGTATTTCAGAAATAATCAAATCTATTTCAGAATTTGTTGATTGTATTTCATAGTTAATAGAGAAAAATTTATTAAATACATTTCATAATTTCTGATATACAATTGATAATTTCTGAAATACAGTTTGATAATTTCTGAAATACAATTGATAAAACTGAAATTCAATTGACTAGTTCTGAAAAACAATTCATAATTCTGAAAAATAATTCATAAGTTCTAAAATACAATTAATTATTTCTGAAACACAATTGATAAATCTTAAAAACAATTGATACTAATGGAAGTGGTGTATAGCGTCAAAAAGATGTAAATGGGCGCTGTGGTGTAATGGTTAGCGCGTTGGACTTTTACACGTGAGGTTGCGGGTTCGAGCGCCAACCAAGGCAACATCAATTTATGAAAAATAGTAATATGTATGAGCTTTTCTATCCCTCATACACATCGCAGTGTCCTCCTTCGGTGTTCCCATAGCACTTAACCCTACCGAAGTAAAATAATATAACAGGGCTATGAACTAAAAAGCTTCAACAAAGTCCGCCAACTAACCATCAGATGGCGCGCAACAACTGTTCTAAAATTCAACATCTCGCGCAATTACAGTGTTGCCATATTTGAAGCACTTCATCTTTCACTACGTTTCACTTCTTCTCTATCCCCTTTCCAAAGGAAGCAACACATTAATTAATAGGAAGAATTTCCTGTGTTGCTTCTCTTTTAAAAAAAAAAATATTTTATTAAAAAAAATCAATTTAATAAAAAAAATATAATTTTATAAAAAAATTTATAGAAAAAAAAATTATAATTTTATAAAAAGAAATTCATTTTATAAAAAAAAAAAAAAATGCATAGCCGTGAACGGTATCCAACTCGAGACCTTCTGAGTTTAAAGCTTATTTTAACAAAATATTGTAATTTTTAGAAAATCAGTGCTCTGTCAGTGTATTATTTTTTGAACAGTTGGCAATATCAGGCTGGGATTTTATTTAATCCCAAATAAATGAAGATCTTACATAGTACCCAAATATAATGCGGGATCTATTTTTATCTGTCATTTCTGTGGATACCTTATTTAAAAATTAATGAAGTACAACATACAATCATATCTTTTTTTTGATACCGGCGAAAATAAAATTTTATTCGAAAAATGGTGGATCGTACTGCAGTAATTTAGATCCACCTTGGATCTAATATGATGAAATACGATCCGAAAAACAAGTTTATCTAATTATAGAAAATTGGATGTGACATAATGATAATCAAGAAATAATTTCCATAGAATGGACATTTAATGCAATCTGAGCGATATCTGAATGATTTCCCAACAAACCAAACGATATCGTTTCGAATTCGTAACGATATCGTTTCGATGATACGTTTGTCCGAGAATGATATCATTAACGATTCATAAGTAATAGGTACTGTGAAGAAAAGTGCACATTCGTTAATGATATCGTTTTTTCATGAAATAACGATATCGTTTTGATATCGAAAATTTCAGGCAGTCATATTGCAAAATTTTTGTCGTTATTTTATCACCATTCTATGAAAATATGATATCATTGACAATATCGAAATAAAGAAGTATATATGATATCTTTAACGATTAAATTAGAACAAGCAAATATGATTTTTTCAGAAAATTTATCGTTATTTTGAAAAATTATGATATCTTTACGAGTTCATATTTTTGTATCATAAACGATAGCAAATATGATACTTTATATGAATTCGTTAACGATACTGTATCGTTTCATGGTTTATTGGGTTATTTTTGTCTAATGGTATCAATTAAAATATAACTTTTTGTATTAAATCTAATTTTATATAATTAGATTAACCCATTTTTTCGATCTGCCATTTTTCGAATCAAATTAGATCTAAGTTTATCCCCAAATATATTGTTGGATCTAATTTGATCTGCCATTTTCCAGATCAATTTATATCTAAGTTTATCCACAAATATATTGCTGGATCTAATTCGATGTGCCATTTTTCGGATCAAATTAGATCTAAGTTTATCCCCAAATATATAGCTAGATCTAATTCGATCTGCCACTTTTTCGGATCAAATTAGCTATACGTTTATCCACAAATATATTGCGGGATCTAATTTGATCTGCCAAAATTGAGATCAAATTAGATCTAAGTTTATCCCCAAATATATAGCTGGATCTAACTGGATCCGCCATTTTTCGGATCAAATTAGATCTAAAAATATCCGCAAATATATAGCTGGATCCGCCAATTTTCGGATCAAAATAGATCTAGGTTTATCCCCAAAGATATCACTGGACCTCCCAATTTTGAGATATAACTTGATCTTAGTTTATCCCCATATATACAATGGGATCTAATACGATATGATTGGATACACCCAATTTGGAGATCTAATTGGATCAGCTAGATATTACAGCAGATCTTAAACAATATCAAATTGGATATAATTAGATATTGCGCGAGATCAATTTTTTTTACTCGGGCAGGTATAGTGCCATATCTGTTCATATCTAAAATGATCTAGAAAATTTGATGATACCAGGTCTGATATTAGATCTTACCTATTTGAGGTGGAATGAAAACAAAAATGTACAAACAAATTTTGTTCGAAGAATAACTCTTCAGTTTAAAGTGAAAACCAATTGAATTGTTTCTGATTATATGTGGGTCGTCAGATTCGTCAGATCTGCCTAGATCTGATTAGATCTAATTAGATCTCAAATTTGTCTCCAACTTTGAGATCTTATTAGATATGAAACAATCAGATCTACTGAGATCTGGTCAGATCTGATCTTTTTTACACGGGGTCCTATGAAGAGTTTGAGGACAGTCCCCAAACTCAGCACATGTCTCCGGACTAAACTAAACGCGTTGCGCGCTGTATATATATAATTATATCAATTCATATAAGATCACATAGAAACTTTTTTATTCGGGTAATCTTCATTTGGTCATTCGCCTTCAAGTGGCAGGTGACTTTCAAATAATGTATTTTATCTTAAACCCACCTATATCACAATATACTTGTCACGTGATTGGTCTTGTAACCGCTTTTCCCCATATTGGATATTATTTCTTAAGGCCACAAACTATTAATATTGTCGAAGTATTAAATTTAAGAGCTCCTATACTTTGTTTCATACTAATTGTAAATACAAACGATATATTGTATATCCTAACGATTACGAACTTCTGGTATATTATACGTTCCTTTTGTAATATTTTTGTTTTCCACTAATTAAGCACTACGTTTTTTCAAAGGCTCAGGCATTTTTCCATTAATCAAATTAGTTTCTATTTTACTCTCTCATGTATTTTTATTGTAGTTTTCTATTTGTTTACTTATTATATGAATTTTTTTGAAGTAGTTTTCTAACTGTTAGGTTTTTTTTTTTTTTATTTTCCTGTTGCTGTATGGCGGTCAATCGAAATGAAAGAAATGGCAAGGAAAGTATCCGAAGCTAAACTTTTATAAATATATGCAATTTTTATATGGGATCGAGAAAAAAATCCTAAAAGACATGTCTAATTTTTTGGGCCAGCTAGGGGATTAAGGGGAGGTGAAATAGGGGAAGCCTCTATCAAAACCTACGAATTTAGCAACA